>JBBGZY010000347.1:5077500-5162500 GCA_037952925.1 Lithobates clamitans
TGGTTGTGTGAAGGCCGGATGTGACGTCGACGCGTTTCGCCCCTCCCCCAGGGCGTCATCAAAGGTCCTTTGATGACGCCCTGGGGGAGGGGCAAAACGCGTCGACGTCACATCCGGCCTTCACACAACCAAGTGACGCTTTCTATCTTCCTGGCTCCATTGAACGCACGCTACCAGCGGCGATCGCGGAAGCATCTGATATGCCTGAATGCAACCATGGAGAGCGTGAGTAGCGGCTTGTAGCGCAAGTGGCTTTTACATCCCGCAGTACTTCACCATATATTTTTTCTTCTCTTTATTTTGGGTGACCAATTGCAAGGTCTATGGCTCCACTGTCTTGAAATGCCAGCCAATATATCCATCTATCCACTATAGAAGCACCTTTGTCTGATCATATAGAGACGGACTGACACTATTGATTGAGGAGCCGAGTCAATTTGGGACTATTTTTTATGTGTATACCTATATATTGTGATCAGATGTCACTTCTATTTTTATTTCAAACAGTTTATTGTTTTTTGCTAGCCTGTATTTTAGGTTGTTTTTCCAATTGGGCAGCACTAATGGTTCTTATGTATTGCATATATGTCATTGTGGTGATCAGCAGTTGTGTTTGGATTGCAGCCAATACTCAATATTTGTGATTCACTTATTATCGAATTTTATTTATTTAGCACTCAGCACTTTATTGTTTGGCCACGTCTATCAGCGCTGTAACCGTTTTATTTTTATTGGCTTCACTGACTATATTTCTACATTTTTGGACTTAATGCGATTTTTTTATTCATGCGACTTTCACTTTATGCTATTTTTTTTTTTTTCACTTTTATGCACTGAGGTTTTATGAGGTTTATTGAATTTATTGAATGCCATTTCTACATGTTATTATCCTGTTAGCCACTTGATTTCACATTGAAGAATTGTCATTAGGTACACAATTTAGTCACATTATTTTTGTGATATTTGATTTACTTTTACATTTTAGTTAGCGCCACATATTTCTTTTATCTTAAACCACGCCACATAATGCCTGTACCACCACTGAAGCCACTATAACCTCCTCACTTGAGACTTTACACAATACTATCTATCGTAGACAAGTTCCAGCCAGTCCGGGAACAGCAATGCTACAAACTACATTGTCTCTTTTTACTACTGTAGTAACCCATTTTTCCAAAGATACATGGGCCTCCTCTCCTAACAATCCCCTTTTGAATAACCCCATACTGAATTACATATTAATGATGTTAAGAGTGTTAAATACCTCTGCCGTTTATACACGGAACAGGGCCTTAAGTCGCCCCCCCCCCCCTCTTTATTTTTTTATTTTCAACTTAGCCATGCTCTGAGAGCACAGTTTGGCTCACTCTCGCTTCCACTATGAATGCCCCCCTAGAGAAGCTACTTAGAAACTCAGATAATATCAAATTGATCTCTCAGTATTACTCTGCATTGATGGCTGATTCCAATAAGCGATTTATGGCGGCACAAGCCTGTTGGGCTGCTTTAGATATTCAATTCCCCGATGATGATTGGACTGGATTTGCAGACACTTATAAAAGCTCGGTCATAGTCTCTAAAGATAGAGTTACGCAACTAAAGGTATTTCATCATAGTCATCTCACCCATTATCAAATGTGAAGGATGGGATTGCGTTCCACACCGGAGTGCTTCTGAGGCTCTGGAGCTGATGCTGACTTCATTCATTATTTCTGGTCCTGCCCGTTAGTCTATTCCTTCTGGTCCGCAGTTGACTCATTTCTATCTACGGCCCTGGGTGTGTGGTATTTTTGGTGAATTATCTGTTTCTACATACACTAAACTATTATTACACATCTTATATTTTTCACCAGAAAGACTATCCTCCTGAGATGGAAAGGGACCTTGGAGCCTAGTGTAACCACCTGGCTTCAATAGATTAATAATAGCTTACCTCTATATAAGCTCGCCTATGAGCTGTGAAAGCGACCTCTTGTCTTTGATAAATTATGGAGTAGATGGATATCCAGCTCTCTCATGCCCCATACACACGAGCGGACTTTACGGCAGACTTTGCCCGGCGGATGGGATTTGGTCGGACAATTCGATCGTGTGTGGGCTCCAGCGGACTTTGTTTTCTCAAAAGTTGGACGGACTTAGATTTGAAACATGTTTTAAATTAATCAGTCGAAGTCGAGTCCGGTCGAAAAGTCCGCCGTCTGTATGCTAGTTCGACGGACATAAAGCCACTCTAGGGCAGCTATTGGCTACTGGCTATGAACTTCCTTGTTTTAGTCCGGTCATACGTCATCACGTACGAATTCGACGGACTTTGGTGGATTGTGTGTAGGCAAGTCCGTTCATTCAGAAAGTCCGTCGTAAAGTACGTCAAAGTCCGCCGGGCAAAGTCTGCCGTAAAGTCCGCTCGTGTGTACGTGGCATTACTCTGAAGTCCTTAGGCTCAGAAGACTAGTCTACATTGCTGATATTTTTATTTACATTGTTATTTTTTTGCTACTGTATGACTCGGTGATCTGAAGTATGCAGCTATATCTCTGATATTTTTAGGGTTTGAATGCCTTAGCTATGTTCTAATTTATGTACACTTCACATGTGAGACTTAAGAGGCACAGTCTGGTTCTGGTTGCGGTTTTAGCCTTTGTTGTTTATGCAAGCAAAACTTTCAATAAACATATCTTTAAACAAAAAATAAATAAATAAATAAAAATAATACCATATTTTTATGAAAGCAAGCTATGGGGCCATGGATCATCCATACTGGAATTTCAGGGTATATACATTTGCATTCAAAATAGTTTTTTTCTAAACTTAATACTATCAGAGAAATTTGAATTTGTGGGGGACATTCAGATTCTGCCAAAGTTGACATAAGAACACTGCAACCAAAAGACTGACTTCATTGGAGTAGGAGGGGGCAATGGGTTTTGTCTTGGAAGTTATGCGCTAGATAATTGTGAAACTATTCCACATTGTAATCTTCACAGATACAGTGATATTGGTGGAGTGCTGGGCATTGGTATGAGGCGTTCTGAATATTAAGACAAGGCAGCTGCCTAGAAAATGATTGGCTGGTGTCCCCAAAAAATTGGCAATAGGCACAGGAGAAAGATAAGAGTCCCACAAGACTGTTTCAATTCCTGCAAGTCTTCATTGATTGCAGTAAAAATGTTATAGCTATCCAATGCATTTTGGAGGGCTCATCAGTCCCCCTTTACCAGGGAGCTTGAAAGTATTATGGTTTGTAGAGGTATCTGGTCTAGCAACAACAGATATTAGTTGTGATATTTATATAATGCACATTTAACCCATTAATGTGAGGGGTCCCCCACTACAAAGGTGATTGTTTTAAAATTCCTGGAGTTGGGCTTTTTTTTTTCCATCCAGTCATAACCTGGAAATCTAAACACAAAAGAAGATGAATATTTGGCATCCGGAAATACACCACCAGAAGATTGGCAGATGTTATTTAGTAAGCTATGGTCAACCAAATTTTCTTGGAAAATGTGTTCTGCATTTATCTGGTTTCCATTCAAGGCCAACTGGGATGTTGTAAAAAATAAATGAAAAGGGCATACCTCACCTGTACTGAAAACGAATGGTTGTTCCAATGTCAGCAAACGTCTCTATGATATTGGCATGAATATAGACTTCTGGTAAGGAAAAGTGTTACGTTTGTTACACAGCGTACTGATACACCAGATTCAGTGATTTGTCAGTCTGCCAGAGAGAGAGATGTGCTATACCATGGGAGTTCCCACAATATGGGCATAACATCATAGGTGTGCACAGGCGGTGTGCTTGGGCACACCCTAATCACCCCTGTGTGGCGCAGATTCCACCTGCTGACCACCCCCGACCCATACCCCCTAATAGCACTGCTGCCTTCCCTCCTCTCCCACCAGTTGCTGCTGCAGGCATAGGATGTAATTTACCAGCCTCTTCCTTTTCTGAATGAACACAGTGAGCGATCAGTACAAATTGTTCGCTGTGTTCATTCATACCCGAAACATAGTAAACTGTTTGTGAATGAACAGGAGGAAATGTAGCGCATAATAAATATATATGTGATCAAAGTGCAAACAGTGATCCTAAATTATGCTTCAATCCAGCAAAATATTAGTGATATGTTCAAATAAAATGTGGTTAATATAAAGTCTATAACGATGAAAAAGTGCAGAGTTTATTGCCCCACTAAAAAAAAAAAATTGGATGTAATTGGAAGAGGGATGGTGTTGCAACATTAGACAGAAGATTAAATCCACAAGGAAGACACCTCGACCAGATGGAACAATCGTGGAAACACTGGTATATATAAAACTCTTACCAGATCCTGTAGATTCCCTTGTCAGCGACAGGGAATCAAATGAGCAGGGTGCCACCCCGGGCATAAGAAAGGATGTCCCGACACTCGAACCGTCTAATTCACGTGGAATTAGAGTAAGAACTTGGTCTCATTCAGATGGTATGTGGAGAGAAAAAATACACCTCCACATAGTGCAGATAAAAATGGGGCATTATTTATTCCTAAAAAAGACTTGCTGAATTTTCCCGACGCGTTTCGACCTAGGGGTTCTCTACTGGGGCATGAAACATCCACTTCAGGTTGCCATATATTTATAAATAAAATGCCATATAAGGACCAATTACAATAGACAAAATCCAGCTATCTCATTGGATAAATCCGGTCACCTGATCATACCTTACATAACTTAACCACTTGACGACCGCCTCACGCCGATGTACGTCGGCAAAGTGGCACGGACAGGCAAAATCACGTACAGGGTACGTGATTTGCCTTCCGCGGGTGGGGGGTCCGATCGGACCCCCCCCCGGTGCCCGAGGCGGTCGTCTTTTGTCCAGCGGCGATCGGTGATGAGGGGGAGACCATCCGTTCGTGGTCCCCCCCTCGCGATCGCCGCCGGCCAATCGAATCATTCCTTTGCTGCTGTATGCTAAACAGCAGCAAAGGAAATGATGTCATCTCTCCTCGGCTCGGTAATTTCCGTTCCGGCCCGAGGAGAGAAGACTTCACTGTGAGTGCAACAACACACACACACACAGTAGAACATGCCAGGCACACAAAACACCCCGATCCCCCCCCCCGATCGCCCCCCGATCCCCCCCCAATCACCCCCCCCCCCTGTCACAAACTGACACCAGCAGTTTTTTTTTTTTTTTCTGATTACTGCATAGTGTCAGTTTGTGACAGTTACAGTGTTGGGACAGTTAGTATTACCCCCCTTTAGGTCTAGGATACCCCCCTAACCCCCCCTAATAAAGTTTTAACCCCTTGATCACCCCCTGTCACCAGTGTCACTAAGCGATCATTTTTCTGATCGCTGTATTAGTGTCGCTGGTGACGCTAGTTAGTGAGGTAAATATTGAGGTTCGCCGTCAGCGTTTTATAGCGTCAGGGACCCCCATATACTACCTAATAAATGTTTTAACCCCTTGATTGCCCCCTAGTTAACCCTTTCACCACTGATCACCGTATAACCGTTACGGTTGACGCTGGTTAGTTTGTTTATTTTTTATAGTGTCAGGGCACCCGCCGTTTATTACCGAATAAAGGTTTAGCCCCCCGATCGCCCGGCGGTGATATGCGTCGCCCCAGGCAGCGTCAGATTAGCGCCAGTACCGCTAACACCCACGCACGCAGCATGCGCCTCCCTTAGTGGTATAGTATCTGATCGGATCAATATCTGATCCGATCAGATCTATACTAGCGTCCCCAGCAGTTTAGGGTTCCCAAAAACGCAGTGTTAGCGGGATCAGCCCAGATACCTGCTAGCACCTGCGTTTTGCCCCTCCGCCCAGGCGAGCCCAGCCCACCCAAGTGCAGTATCGATCGATCACTGACACTTACAAAACACTAAACGCATAACTGCAGCGTTCACAGAGTCAGGCCTGATCCCTGCGATCGCTAACAGTTTTTTTGGTAGCATTTTGGTGAACTGGCAAGCACCAGCCCCAGGCGTCAGGTTAGCGCCAGTACCGCTAACACCCACGCACGCAGCATACACCTCCCTTAGTGGTATAGTATCTGAACGGATCAATATCTGATCCGATCAGATCTATACTAGCGTCCCCAGCAGTTTAGGGTTCCCAAAAACGCAGTGTTAGCGGGATCATCCCAGATACCTGCTAGCACCTGCGTTTTGCCCCTCCGCCCAGGCGAGCCCAGCCCACCCAAGTGCAGTATCGATCGATCACTGACACTTACAAAACACTAAACGCATAACTGCAGCGTTCACAGAGTCAGGCCTGATCCCTGCGATCGCTAACAGTTTTTTTGGTAGTATTTTGGTGAACTGGCAAGCACCAGCCCCAGGCAGCGTCAGATTAGCGCCAGTACCGCTAACACCCACGCACGCACCGTACACCTCCCTTAGTGGTATAGTATCTGATCGCATCAATATCTGATCCGATCAGATCTATACTAGCGTCACCAGCAGTTTAGGGTTCCCAAAAACGCAGTGTTAGCGGGATCAGCCCAGATACCTGCTAGCACCTGCGTTTTGCCCCTCCGCCCGGCCCGGCCCAGCCCACCCAAGTGCAGTATCGATCGATCACTGTCACTTACAAAACACTAAACGCATAACTGCAGCGTTCGCAGAGTCAGGCCTGATCCCTGCAATCGCTAACAGTTTTTTGGTAGCGTTTTGGTGAACTGGCAAGCGCCAGCGGCCTAGTACACCCCGGTCGTAGTCAAACCAGCACTGCAGTAACACGTGGTGACGTGGCGAGTCCCATAAGTGCAGTTGAAGCTGGTGAGGTGGCAAGCACAAGTAGTGTCCCGCCGCCACCAAAAAGACAAACACAGGCCCGTCGTGCCCATAGTGCCCTACCTGCTGCATTCGCCAATCCTAATTGGGAACCCACCGCTTCTGCAGCGCCCGTACTTCTCCCATTCACATCCCCAACCAAATGCAGTCGGCTGCATGAGAGGCATTTTTATGTCCTCCCGAGTACCCCTACCCAACGAACCCCCCCAAAAAAGATGTTGTGTCTGCAGCAAGCGCGGATATAGGCGTGACACCCGCTATTATTGTCCCTCCTGTCCGGACAATCCTGGTCTTTGCATTGGTGAATGTTTTGAACGCTACCATTCACTAGTTGAGTATTAGCGTAGGGTACAGCATTGCACAGACTAGGCGCCATTTCACAGGGTCTCCCAAGATGCCATCGCATTTTGAGAGACCCGAACCTGGAACCGGTTACCGTTATAAAAGTTAGTTACAAAAAAAGTGTAAAAAAAAAAAAATATGAAATAAAAAAAAATAGTTGTTGTTTTATTGTTCTCTCTCTCTCTATTCTCTCTCTCTATTGTTCTGCTCTTTTTTACTGTATTCTATTCTGCAATGTTTTATTGTTATTGTTATTGTTATTGTTATTATGTTTTATCATGTTTGTTTTTCAGGTGTGTAATTATTTACACTTTACTGTGCTTTATTGTTAACCATTGTTAACCATTTTTTTGTCTTCAGGTATGCCATTCACGACTTTGAGTGGTTATACCAGAATGATGCCTGCAGGTTTAGGTATCATCTTGGTATAATTCTTTTCAGCCAGCGGTCGGCTTTCATATAAAAGCAATCCTAGCGGCTAATTAGCCTCTAGACTGCTTTTACAAGCCGTGGGAGGGAATGCCCCCCCCCCCCACCGTCTTCCGTGTTTTTCTCTGGCTCTCCTGTCTCAACAGGGAACCTGAGAATGCAGCCGGTGATTCAGCCAGCTGACCATAGAGCTGATCAGAGGCCAGAGTGGCTCCAAACATCTCTATGGCCTAAGAAACCGGAAGCTACGAGTATTTCATGACTTAGATTTTGCCGGATGTAAATAGCGCCATTGGGAAATTGGGGAAGCATTTTATCACACCGATCTTGGTGTGGTCAGATGCTTTGAGGGCAGAGGAGAGATCTAGGGTCTAATAGACCACAATTTTTTCAAAAAAGAGTACCTGTCGCTACCTATTGCTATCATAGGGGATATTTACATTCCCCGAGATAACAATAAAAATGATTAAAAAAAAAATATGAAAGGAACAGTTTAAAAGTAAGATTAAAAAAGCAAAAAAATAATAAAGAAAAAAAAAAAAAAAAAAAAAAAACCACCCCTGTCGCCCCCTGCTCTCGCGCTAAAGGCGAACGCAAGCGGCGGTCTGTCGTCAAACGTAAACAGCAATTGCACCATGCATGTGAGGTATCACCGCGAAGGCCAGATCGAGTGCAGTAATTTTTCCAGTAGACCTCCTCTGTAAATCTAAAGTGGTAACCTGTAAAGGCTTTTGAAGGCTTTTAAACATGTATTTATTTTGTTGCCACTGCACGTTTGTGCGCAATTTTAAAGCATGTCATGTTTGGTATCCATGTACTCGGCCTAAGATCATCTTTTTTATATCATCAAACATTTGGGCAATATAGCGTGTTTTAGTGCATTAAAATTAAAAAAAGTGTGTTTTTTCCCCAAAAAATGCGTTTGAAAAATCGCTGCGCAATTACTGTGTGAAAAAAAAAATGAAACACCCACCATTTTAATCTGTAGGGCATTTGCTTTAAAAAAATATATAATGTTTGGGGGTTCAAAGTAATTTTTTTGCAAAAAAAAAAAAACTTTTTCATGTAAATGTGTCAGAAAGGGCTTTGTCTTCAAGTGGTTAGAAGAGTGGGTGATGTGTGACATAAGCTTCTAAATGTTGTGCATAAAATGCCAGGACAGTTCAAAACCCCCCCAAATGACCCCATTTTGGAAAGTAGACACCCCAAGCTATTTGCTGAGAGGCATGTCGAGTCCATGGAATATTTTATATTGCGACACAAGTTGCGGGAAAGAGACAATTTTTTTTTTTTTTGCACAAAGTTGTCACTAAATGATATATTGCTCAAACATGCCATAGAAATATGTGAAATTACACCCCAAAATACATTCTGCTGCTTCTCCTGAGTACGGGGATACCACATGTGTGAGACTTTTTGGGAGCCTAGCCGCGTACGGGACCCCGAAAACCAAGCACCGCCTTCAGGCTTTCTAAGGGCGTGAATTTTTGATTTCACTCTTCACTGCCTATCACAGTTTCGGAGGCCATGGAATGCCCAGGTGGCACAAAACCCCCCCAAATGACCCCATTTTGGAAAGTAGACACCCCAAGCTATTTGCTGAGAGGTATAGTGAGTATTTTGCAGACCTCACTTTTTGTCACAAAGTTTTGAAAATTGAAAAAAGAAAAAAAAAAATGTTTTTTCTTGTCTTTCTTCATTTTCAAAAACAAATGAGAGCTGCAAAATACTCACCATGCCTTTCAGCAAATAGCTTGGGGTGTCTACTTTCCAAAATGGGGTCATTTGGGGGGGTTTTGTGCCACCTGGGCATTCCATGGCCTCCGAAACTGTGATAGGCAGTAAAGAGTGAAATCAAAAATTTTCACCCTTAGAAATCCTGAAGGCAGTGATTGGTTTTCGGGGTCCAGTACGCGGCTAGGCTCCCAAAAAGTCCCACACATGTGGTATCCCCATACTCAGGAGAAGCAGCTAAATGTATTTTGGGGTGCAATTCCACATATGCCCATGGCCTGTGTGAGCAATATATCATTTAGTGACAACTTTATGGAAAAAAAAAAAAAAAAAAAAAAAAAGTGTCACTTTCCCGCAACTTGTGTCAAAATATAAAATATTCCATGGACTCAATATGCCTCTCAGCAAATAGCTTGGGGTGTCTACTTTCCAAAATGGGGTCATTTTGGGGGGTTTTGTGCCACCTGGGCATTCCATGGCCTCCGAAACTGTGATAGGCAGTGAAGAGTGAAAGCAAAAATTTACACCCTTAGAAATCCTGAAGGCGGTGATTGGTTTTCGGGGCCCCGTACGCGGCTAGGCTCCCAAAAAGTCCCACACATGTAGTATCCCCATACTCAGGAGAAGCAGCCAAATGTATTTTGGGGTGCAATTCCACATAGGCCCATGGCCTGTGTGAGCAATATATCATTTAGTGACGACTTTTTGTAAATATTTTTTTTTTTTTTTTTTTGTCATTTTTCAATCACTTGGGACAAAAAAAATAAATATTCAATGGGTTCAACATGCCTCTCAGCAATTTCCTTGGGGTGTCTACTTTCCAAAATGGGGTCATTTGGGGGGGTTTTGTACTGCCCTGCCATTTTAGCACCTCAAGAAATGACATAGGTAGTCATAAACTAAAAGCTGTGTAAATTCTGAAAATGTACCCTAGTTTGTAAACGCTATAACTTTTGCGCAAACCAATAAATATACGCTTATTGACATTTTTTTTACCAAAGACATGTGGCCGAATACATTTTGGCCTAAATGTATGACTAAAATTTAGTTTATTGGATTTTTTTTATAACAAAAAGTAGAAAATATCATTTTTTTTCAAAATTTTAGGTCTTTTTCCGTTTATAGCGCAAAAAATAAAAACCGCAGAGGTGATCAAATACCATCAAAAGAAAGCTCTATTTGTGGGAAGAAAAGGACGCAAATTTCGTTTGGGTACAGCATTGCATGACCGCGCAATTAGCAGTTAAAGCGACGCAGTGCCAAATTGGAAAAAGACCTCTGGTCCTTAGGCAGCATAATGGTCCGGGGCTCAAGTGGTTAACAAGGAAATGATTATCTAATTCTCATTGGGTTTATGTGGTCAGATGGTCCCCCATTGGATGCCGGAAGTGTAACAGAACCAATCATCAAAAGCCATAGGGTTAACTGATAAACACTATCGCCAATGATACATTAGCTAAATGGTCGAACACCGCGCCAGGAATCCCCACTGCTGACACTAAAAAATGGCTTCTATCAGCGGAGAAGCCCGGCGCCAATCAGAACTAGAGTAATGAGTGACAAGCAGAACGGATGGTCAATGAGGGACAAAACCCGAAGTCCCGTCTGAAAGGCCGCCGATTGGCGTGTCAAACACAGGGAAGTGACGTCAAGCCTGGAAGCGCGCCTGGCGTCAATCTTCCATCACCTGACCCACAACGGAGGCCCCACACGGCCACAGAGGGATCACACAACCCGCAGAAAGCCCTCCCCATGGTTGTACTGCGCATGCGGACCCACAAAGAAATGCTGGGGTCGCCCGATGCACAACGGTGATCCTGCTGGGTCATGGAGGGATCCCGTCATGCGCAGAGAAACCTCTCCGTGGCTGCACTGCGCATGCGGACCAAAAATAAATAAACCCTGGAGTCCCCTGATGAGGGAAATGAATCCCGGAAACATCAGGGTGGCATCCAGGTACTAAATAACAGAAACAACACCACCAGTCCTATAGAAAATCCCAAACATATACATCTAATATCATAAAATGGGCATACTAAGAGACATCCAAGGAAGTTGAGATGGTAAAGGTGCATTCCTATAATAAATAAAAACTAAGACTAAATTATGGAAATATGACAAAGGTAATAGGGAAACAACCTTAAAAAGGGGAAGTCTCACAAATAATCTTGTCAAAATGCATAGGTGCCAACACATCTACATCCACCGAAAGGGTAAGTGCGGATGTGCGTCCATCCATTCTACCCCGACAAATCTCAATGTGGGGGCTAATTAAAGAAAAATGTAGAAAAAGAAAAAATGATAAAAAATGAATATTCAGGATTGATTGATAAAAGAGTTGAGGTCCCACTCCACGTTCAACCCGAACGGGAGGTGGAACTTAACTCGTATATCCAGTATGTCTCGAGGCGCGAAACGCCCCGTAAACATGACTCGACCCTCCAGTGCGAACCAATCAGTGATGATTGGTTCTGTTACACTTCCGGCATCTAATGGGGGACCATCTGACCACATAAACCCAATGAGAATTAGATAATCATTTCCTGGTTAAGTTATGTAAGGTATGATCAGGTGACCGGATTTATCCAATGAGATGGCTGGATTTTGTCTATTGTAATTGGTCCTTATATTACATTTTATTTATAAATATATGGCAACCTGAAGTGGATGTTTCATGCCCCAGTAGAAGACCCCTAGGTCGAAACGCGTCGGGCTTATTCGGCATCCTTCATGTTGCCCATTTTGTTTTTTATAAAGTGATCACATTTTATTGTTACAAGTCTTTTTTAGAAATAAAAAATGCCCCATTTTTATCTGCACTATGTGGAGGTATATTTTTTCTCTCCACATACCATCTGAATGAGACCAAGTTCTTACTCTTATTCCACGTGAGATGTCTTCGATTTTCTGATCCGTGGCTTGGTATCCACTGTGAGGACCTACCTGGTGGCCCCCGGAGATCCACGCAGAGTCCAGCCTGGACAGTTCGAGTGTCGGGACATCCTTCCTTATGCCCGGGGTGGCACCCTGCTCATTTGATTCCCTGTTGCTGACAAGGGAATCTACAGGATCTGGTAAGAGTTTTATATATACCAGCGTTTCCACGATTGTTCCATCTGGTCGAGGTGTCTTCCTTGTGGATTTAATCTTCTGTCTAATGTTGGAACACCATCCCTCTTCCAATTACATTCAGTTTTTTTTTTAGTGGGACATTAAACTCTGCACTTTTTCATCGTTATAGACTTTATATTAACCACATTTTATTTGGACATATCACTAATATTTTGCTGGATTGAAGCATAATTTAGGATCACTGTTTGCACTTTGATCACATATATATTTATTATGCGCTACATTTTTTCTATTATGTATTCATTGTTTTTGTCACATTGTATATAGCAGCTTTTTCTTTGTATTTTGTTAGCGCAGTGTTTTTTTACTACACTTATCTTTTGACATTTGACCTTATACACAGCAGCTTTCTTAATATTCACCTTTTTCACACTTCCTTACCCCCATGGATGTGTGTGAATATAGGACCTCTAGGTCCCTTAATACTGAAGGTGTTTTTACAAATCCAAATTCAGAAATAGGAGGCCTGTTTGTCAGACTCAAAAATCTGATGATCAGTGAACTTCACCTCCAGTGGGATACAGCGTTCCTTGAGCAATATGTCAAGGAACAGATGGTCCCCAGAGGTCTCAGGTGGGATATCCACCCCCAACCAGAGGAGTCCGATTTGGAATCATGGTTTAAATACTTTAATGAAGTAGGTTTAAAACGACTTGGATTCCTATTGGAAAAGAAAAAGAGCAAGTTGTCCCTCATAGATACAGAAATCAGAGAATTGAGAGACAAGTTGATCCCACATAAGACCTCTGCTGAATACATTTCATTATCTACCAACCTGAGAAATGTTTTGGAAAAAGAAGAGAAAGATCAACGAAACAAAAAACGAAAAAAGTATAACAGAGATTACACCGACTACACCACACATTTGGTTTTCAGTTAGCAGAAGAAAATCAATACATCTTCTTCCAGCGGAGAACCTTTACCCATGGAAACTTCCACTTCATCTATGGTCATTCCAGATAGAACTCTAGTTTTTCAACCATCCTATAAACCAGGGTCTAGGGATGCCATACCCACTAAACGAGGCCCGGAACAGGGACCTCCTCGACCATCCCGAGGCCCTCCTCCTCCCCAGAACTCGAGAGGAAGAGGTACCCCGCGGACAAGAAGTCAACCTAGAGGACACCCCAATGACTCTCATTATAAGAGTAATCCAAGGGGTCCCCCCCTAATTACGGTAATTTTCAAGACTATTGTGCACCACATCACCAGGGTCTTGATTACAGCTACCATACTCCGATCCCTGTTATTAATAGGTTCACTCCTCTCAGAGATAGTGTTCCCTACAATACACATGGGGACACATATTCTCATTATGAGAGGGAGGACGATTACTATCACGGATCTCCATTTAATTATAACCAAAATAGACCTGGTCCCAGTTAATCTTTGGATTTTCAGAGAGCCACAGAAGGTCGTCCAGGACATTTAGAAAGAAAAGAGGGACCAGAGGGGGGAGGAGGGTCCAAAGCCAAAAGAAAAAGGACATAAGAGGGACAGGTATTTTATTTTGAGTTCTTTTGAGATAGAGGACTCAAATTTGTTCCCCCTAAACCTCTCAATAAATTTTTCTACATTTATTGATGTTCTCAAGTTTACACGCAAGCTCAGTATTCAAAGACATTTTCTAACTAGACCTTCCCTCCCCTCTACCCACCAAGCGATTTCTTCTGCAAGAATTCCCTCCGTGCCTTCTACCAATAGCACGATTCCTCAACACACAGATAGAGCTTTTTTGGACCCTAACGCTGTCCATTCAGGATTGTCGAACCCCTCCTTATTCAATCCCCCAGGCACTCTAGCACCTTCAATCCAGGTCTTCAAAAGTCTTGTCCTAGAAGACTTAGATAAATTAACTGAACGGAGGAAACGTTTGTTCGTTAAATCAGACATTAAAATGGGCCTCAAGTCATTATGCGAAAAAAAGAACCTTATAATCCGCCCTGCGGATAAAGGTGGAGGCATTGTGGTTTTAGATAAGGTTGATTACCTCAAAGAAATGAATAGAATTCTTAATGATTCCGACACGTATAGCCCCATCCCCAATGATCCCACTGTGGTTTTCAAAAAGGCCCTGGTGGAATTAATAGATGAGGGCTTCTCATTGGGAATTTTAAATAAAAAAGAAAAATGTTTTCTAGTGCCCCAAGTTCCACGCATTCCAGCCATATATTACCTCTCCAAAGTCCATAAGGACCCCGTTAATCCCCCTCAGCGGGATCAACTCGGTCACTGCTCGTATTGGGAAATACGTGGACTTTTACCTGCAGCCCTTAGTCTGCTCCACCCCTTCATATTTAAAGGACACTAGGGACACCATAAAGCTGTTAGAGCCGGTTCAATTTCTTGAAGGGATGCTTCTAGTCACAGCCGATGTAGCGGCACTTTATACATGCATACCACATGACTTGGGTTTCGATGCTGTTGAAAACCATTTATCCAGAGACGATAGGCTTCCCTCTTTACAACGCAATTTAATTATGCAGTTGTTAAAATTTGCCACCAGGCATAATTATTTCTGGTTCCAGAACCAGTTTTTCTTGCAGAAGAGGGGCGTGGCTATGTTTGCCCCCAGCCTCGCCAACCTCTTCATGGCCCAGTGGGAGGAGGATGTAGTCTATGCAGCCCAGAGACCTGAATTGGTTCTCTGGGCTAGATACATAGACGACATCCTCTTCCTATGGGATGGGGATCGTGTATTTTTGGATAATTTTATGGTAACCCTCAATACCAACAATAGAGGGATATCCTTGAGTTATGAGGCCAGTTCAACTATGGTTCACTTTTTAGATCTGGAAATTTTTGTTGTTGAACAACATCTAGAGTTTCGCACATATTTCAAACCCACTGACCGGAATGGATTCATTCTGGTCGACAGTTGCCATCGAGAACAATGGCTCAAATCTATGCCCCGCAGCCAGTTTTGAAGACTGAGGCGCAACTGTACCAGAACTTCTGATTTTCTGGTACAGTCACAAGTCCTTAGAGATAGATTCCCTCGAAAAGGGCTATGATTCTGACCTTTTGGACAGTGAAATTAACAGGGCATTATCTATAGAAAGAAGTTCCACTTTAATAGAGCGCCCCAAAACTACCTCAGAGCCCAAGTCCAAATGGTCTTTTTTTAACACCCATTCTATCCAGTCTAAACAGATTAAGGCAATTCTAAAGAAACATTGTAGAGTACTCCTAAATGACAGACTTCTTGGCTCCGTTTTACCTGAGCAAGCGTCAGTTGTCTTTAGAGGTGCACGGTCCATTCAGGGACAAATTGCCCCAAATATAATAGACCCTCCTAAAAAAGTTTCCTTCTTTCAGGAATGTACGGGTTATTACCCTTGACGCAAATGTAAGGTGCGCCGCTATAACATTGGAGGGAGACGCAAAAGTACCACTTTTCAGTCTACTGTCACTTCCCGCATATACCATATGAAGCATTTCACTACCTGCTCTTCACAATACATTGTTTATTTACTGACTTGCCCCTGCCACAAGCAGTATGTAGGCCGCACGATTAGGACTTTTTCCATTCGAGTCCATGAGCATGTGGCTGGGATTAGGAAAGGTAAAGACAAACATACAGTACCGCGTCATTACTTGGAATGCCACAACAAAGATCCCACAGGAACCTTATTTCAAGTCATTGATAGGTTTGTCCCGCACTGGAGGGGCGAGTCACGTTTACGGGGCGTTTCGCGCCTCGAGACATACTGGATATACGAGTTGACGTCCTACTTTCCGTTGGGGTTGAACGTGGAGTGGGACCTCAACCCTTTTATCAATCAATCCTGAATATTCATTTTTTATCATTTTTTCTTTTTCTACATTTTTCTTTGATTAGACCCCACATTGAGATTTGTCGGGGTAGAATGGATGGACGCACATCGGCATTTACCCTTTCGGTGGATGTAGATGTGTTGGCACCTATGCATTTTGACAAGATAATTTGTGAGACTTCCCCTTTTTAGGATTGTTTCCCTATTACCTTTGTCATATTTCCATAATTTAGTCTTAGTTTTTATTTATTATAGGAATGCACCTTTACCTTCTCAACTTCCTTGGATGTCTCTTAGTATGCCCGTTTTATGATATTAGATGTATATGTTTGGGATTTTCTATAGGACTGGTGGTGTTGTTTCTGTTATTTAGTACCTGGATGCCACCCTGATGTTTCCGGGATTCATTTCCCTCATCAGGGGACTCCAGGGTTTATTTATTTTTGGTCCGCATGCGCAGTGCAGCCACGGAGAGGTTTCTCTGCGCATGACGGGATCCCTCCATGACCCAGCAGGATCCCTGTTGTGCATCGGGTGACCCCAGCATTTCTTTGTGGGTCCGCATGCGCAGTACAACCATGGGGAGGGCTTTCTGCGGGTTGCGTGATCCCTCTGTGGCCGTGTGGGCCTCCATTGTGGGTCAGGTGATGCAAGATTGACGCCAGGCGCGCTTCCAGGCCTGACGTCACTTCCCTGTGTTTGACATGCGGATCGGCGGCCTTTCAGATGGGACTTCGGGTTTTGTCCCTCATTGGCCGTCTGTTCTGCTTGTCACTCATTACTCTAGTTCTGATTGGCGCCGGGCTTCTCCGCTGATAGAAGCCATTTTTTAGTGTCAGCAGTGGGGAATTCCCGGCGCGGTGTTCGACCATTTAGCTAATTTATCATTGGCGGTAGTGTTTATCAGTTAACCCTATGGCTTTTGATGATTGGTTCTGTTACACTTCTGGCATCTAATGGGGGACCATCTGACCACATAAACCCAATGAGAATTAGATAATCATTTCCTGGTTAAGTTATGTAAGGTGTGATCAGGTGACCTGAAGTGGATGTTTCATGTCCCAGTAGAAGACCCCTAGGTCGAAACGCGTCGGGCTTATTCAGCATCCTTCTTGTTGCCCATTTTGTTTTTTATAAAGTGATCACGTTTTATTGTTACAAGTCTTTTTTAGAAATAAAAAATGCCCCATTTTTATCTTACTCTAATTCCACGTGAGATGTCTTCGCTTTTCGGATCCGTGCCTTGGTATCCACTGTGAGGACCTACCTGGTGGCCCCCGGAGATCCACGCAGAGTCCAGCCTGGACGGTTCGAGTGTCGGGACATCCTTCCTTATGCTCATTTGGTGGCACCCTGCTCATTTGATTCCCTGTCGCTGACAAGGGAATCTACAGGATCTGGTAAGAGTTTTATATATACCAGCGTTTCTACGATTGTTCCATCTGGTCGAGGTGTCTTCCTTGTGGATTTAATCTTCTGTCTAATGTTGGAACACCATCCCTCTTCCTATTACATCCAATTTTTTTTTTTTGTGGGACATTAAACTCTGCACTTTTTCATCGTTATAGACTTTATATTAACCACATTTTATTTTTAAAATGCTTTTTAAATTTAGTTATAAAAGAAAGTGTATGTGTACCCACAAAACATGAGGTAAAGCAAACCTTCATTTTCAGTCCAAACAAATAGGGCTTCTCTCTCAGATTCCCTTCTAAGTCTCAGGCCAGAGCTACTGTGCTCTCTTCCTGGTCATTCAAAGTCCACCTGAGCATGGACTCAAGTGGACCACAAGACCCGGAACGGAACTAAGCCTGCCACAGAGGCTGGAAAAATCCGGGCCGGATTCCGGCTCAGTCTCTGACAATAGAACAAATGCGAGGTGAAATTTAGCGATTATCGATGACCTCACCTCGCATACCGTCACTATATATATATATATATATATATGTAGCGCTTACCCCCGGAGGAGCGGCTTAATGTTTGCTATATCCGTAACTCACGTTTACTACTCAAACCCTCGCAGCCCATAGATTTAAAAGTCACAGTCCTTAATGCTTTTTCTTAATGCTTTATTCATCAACATAAACTGGGATGGGAGAAGGATTTCCTTTGAGATGCTCTTTTGTTACATTGTCATCTTTCAATGATTCATACAGGAAAATCTGGATACAATTGCGGGTAGTCAAGAAATCATTTTTAAACGATCTCTTCAATCAGGGACGATGGAAGTAGATTTTATAGAGAATGAGTTGATAAAGAGTCACTCTGAATGACTTCTTCATCTGAATAACTTTAAAAGGAACAATCTATATCTCTACATGTGTACTTGCAGTTTCACTGCTACCTCTTTACCACTACATCCCACCGACATGGTACTTCCAGATTACGCTAAAGGAGAGCCACTTTGAATAATTCCTCCCGCTTGACTGATTGGAATCCTGGGCAATGCTGAACTCAAAGTCATAGGCCATTACTGCCCATTTCACTGACTTGTGCACCAACAACCCTCAGTCTCTGGTAGTACCCTTCCCTTGGGCTTTCACTCACATGATCAATAGTCCATGTGCCACTCATAAACGATCGATCATCCTTCTTCTGCTTTGTTGCTACTTCATCCGCAATGATCCGCAATGATTCTCAGTTTCTCTACCTCTTTGTGGCCCGCTCCCCTCCCCTTCCCTCCCCGCAGGGGTGGCCTACGACATCCACGTCTACACGCGGCAAGATGTCGTCTGTTCCTCCATGAGGACCAGATCTCCACCCTTCTCACTAAGGTGAAGCTCCATTGGCTCCCCGAAGTGGAAAACCTCCAACCTCCCCTCCGGGAACCAGGCTGGCTCTCTCGCTCCTCAGAGCAGGACTGGACTCGAACTCCCGGGCAACATGTGACCCCGCTTTTTATATGAGAGTCCCCGGATTACCAAGCAAATTAATGATTGGCAGAGACCAACACATAAACTACCTGTCACTCAAATATGGAAATCAACAAAACAGGCCTGCTGCAATAGCATCAGCCTGCCTAAATTTACCTGTCATAGAAAACTAACAAGAAAGTTCACCTACTAGGTGCCCGCTATATATATATATATATATATATATATATATATATATATATATATTACAGTATCTCACAGAACCGAGTACACCCTTCACATTTTTGTAAATATTTTATTATATCTTCTAATGTGACAACACTGAAGAAATGACACTTTGCTACAATGTAAAGTAGTGAGTGTACAGCTTGTATAACAGTGTAAATGCACTGTCCCCTCAAAATAACTCAACACACAGCCATTAACCACTTCAGCCCAGAAGGATATGCCCCCTGAATGACCAGGCCATTTTTTGCGATATGGCACTGCTTCTTTTTAACTGACAATTGCGCGGTCGTGCAATGCTGTACCCAAACACAATTTATGTCCTTTTATATTACAAATAGAGCTTTCTTTTGGTGGTATTTGATCACCTCTGTGGTTTTATTTTTTTGCGCTAAAAACAAAAAAAAGAGTGCAAATTTTGAAAAAAACACAATATTTTTAACTTTTTGCTATAATAAATTCCCCCCCCCCCCAAAAAAATGTCTTCATCAGTTTAGGCCAATATGTATTCTTCTACATATTATTGGTAAAAAAAAAATTCGCAATAGGTGTATATTGATTGGTTTGTACAAACGTTATAATGTTTACAAAATAGGGGAAAGATTTATGGCATTTTATTTTTTATATATATATATATATATATATATATATATATATATATATATATATATATATATATAATATATTTTAATAGTAATGGTAGAGATCCGCAATTTTTAGCGGGACTGTGACATTGTGGCGGACAGATCGGACACTTTTGACACTTTTTTGGGACCATTGACATTTATGCAGCAATCAGTGCTATACGAATGCACTGATTACTGTGTAAATCACTGGTAGGGAAGGGGTTAACACTAGGGGGCAATCAAGGGGTTAAATGTGTTCCCTGCTAGGTGTTTCTAACTGTGGGGGGGGGGGATGGGACTGACTGGAGGAGGAGACAGATAGCTGTTCCTAATTACTAGGAATAGCAGATCTGTCTCCTCACCCCTGACAGAAAGGAGATCCATCTGTTTACATTGACAGATCTCTATTCTGCCTCTCTCCCCAGAGATTGCGGGTGCCCAGCGGACATGGTGGCCACTGGCCACGTGCATCATCTCCTATGTGACGCGGTGGGAATGTGCGCGCACCTCTGGCGATGTGTGCGTGCCCCCTATACCCGTTAAAGTGGTGACGTACAGCTATGGCGATTTGCACAGGGGAACCAACCTGCCGCCGTATAACGTCAGCGGCTGGTCGGCAAGGGGTTAATGTCTAAACCGCTGGCAACAAAAGTGAGTACACCCCTAAAAGCCCTTTCACACTAGGGCGTTGGGGGCGTCGGTGGTAAAGCGCCCCAATTTTTTGCTTTTAACCCCCGCTAACGGACGAAAAAGGGTTAAAAGCGCCCGCAAAGCGCCGCTGCACTTCGGTGGTGCTGCCCATTGATTTCAATGGGCAGGGGCGCTTTAGGAGCGGTGTATACACCAAAGATGCTGCAGGCACACTTTTTTGAGCGTCCTGCCAGTGCACCGCTCCAGTGTGAAAGCCCTCGTTCTTTCAAATTGGAGTGAAAGGAGAGGTGCTTTACAGGCCCTTTGCAGGAGCTATTTTTAGTACTGTAGCGCCTGTAAAGCGCCTCAGTGTGAAAGGGGTCTAAGTGAAAATGTCCAAATTGGGCCCAAAGTGTCAATATTTTGTGTGGCCACCATTATTTTCCAGCACTGTCTTAACCCTTTTGGGCATGAAGTTCACCAGAGCTTCACAGGTTGCCACTGGAGTCCTCTTCCACTCCTCCATGACATCACAGATGGTGGATGTTAGAGACCTTGCGCTCCTCCACCTTCCGTTTGAGGATGCCCCACAGACACTTAATAGGGTTTAGGCCTGGAGACATGCTTGGCCAGTCCAGCAAGTTTACCCTCAGCTTCTTTAGTAAAGGCAGTGGCCGTCTTGGAAGTGTGTTTGGGGTTGTTATCATGTTGGAATACCGCCCTGCAGCCCAGTCTCTGAAGGGATCATGCTCTTCTTCAGTATTTCACAGTACATTTTGGCATTCATGGTTCCCTCAATGAACTGTAGCTCCCCAGTGCCGGCAGCCCTCATGCAGCCCCAGACCATGACACTCCCTCCACCATGCTTGACTGTAGGCAACACTAATGAGTCACATGACACCGGGGAGGGAAAATGGCTAATTGGGCCCAATTTGGACATTTTCACTTAGGGGTGTGCTCACTTTTGTTGTCAGCGGTTTAGACATTAATGGCTGTGTGAGTTATTTTGAGGGGACAGCTAATTTACACTGTTATTCAAGCTGTACACTCACTAATTTACATTGTAACAAAGTGTCATTTCTTTAGTGTTATCACATGAAAAGATGTAATAAATTTTTTACAAAAATGTGAGGGGTGTACTCATTTTTGTGACATAGTGTGTGTGTGTGTATATATATATATATATGTGTATATATATATATATATATATATATATATATATATATATATATATATATATATATATATATATATATATATATGTATTATATTTATATTAATTATGAAAGGTGAGGTGATTGATGGACGTTATGGTTCAGTTCGCATGCGTTCATTTGCAGTGAACTAAGGTGGAATCCGGTCTGGGTTTTACCAGCCACCTTGGCAGGGCTGGACCAGATTTTGCGGTCCACTTGTGTCCACCGACAGACAGTGGCGTCAGGAGGGGGGGCTGAACCCCCGAATGGGTCCCCGAAATGCCCGGGGTGTCAGGCATGCACAATTTTATTGCTAGCCCCGAGCGCTGCTGAGCGGGGACTGATCCAATCCCGAGCGCCGCTGAGCGTCGCCGAGTGCGGCCGAGTCACATAGCAGGTCCCACCTTCTGGAGCCTGCAGCGCCTATGATGGATGTCCCACTGGTCCAATGGCGGGACCGCGGGAAGTGTGACGTCCATCATTGGGGCTGCAGGCTCCAGAAGGCGGGAATTACAATGTGGCCACCGCTCCACATCGATCCCCGCTTGGCGCTCAGGTGAGCGACTCTCCTCCTCTCCTCTGGCTGCCTCGCACACCACGGCTGAGCTGCTGCTGCAGGACACAACATGAAGTCTGTCTCCTGGTCAGGTAGGTCAGTGAGTGTATGTCAGTGTATGTCAGGTAGGTAGGTCAGGTAGGTAAGTCAGTGCGTGTCATTTAGGTCTGTGCGTGTCAGGTAGATCAGTGCGTGTCAAGTAGGTAGGTCAGTGTATGTCAGGTAGGTAGGTTGGTGTGTGTCAGGTAGGTGAGTGTAATAGTCAGTGTGTATCAGGTAGGTCAGTGTAATGGTCAGTGTGTGTCAGGTAGGTCAGTGTATGTCAGGTAGGTCAGTGTAATGGTCAGTGTATGTCAGGTAGGTCAGTGCATGTCAGGTCAGTGTAATGGTCAGTGTGTGTCAGGTAGGTCAGTGCATGTCAGGTAGATCAGTGTAATGGTAAGTGTGTGTCAGGTAGGTCAGTGTGTGTCAGGTAGGTCAGTGTATGTCAGGTAGGTCAGTGTATGTCAGGTAGGTAGGTCAGTATATGTCAAGTAGGTAGGTCAGTGTATGTATGTCAGGTAGGTCAGTGTGTATGTCAGGTAGGTCAGTGTGTGTATGTCAGGTAGGTCAGTTTAGTGGGCACTGGTAAGCCAGGCAGCAACCAGCAAGTGAGCTTACCCCCTCCACACAACCACACAACCCCACTGCCCAGCCAAAAAAAACGCGCCACTAAAGCTCCCCACCCCCCGGCCCCCCCTCGGTGGTCAGTGTGTGTCAGGTCAGTGCGTGTCAGGTAGGTCAGTGTAATGGTCAGTGTGTGTCAGGTAGGTCAGTGTAATGGTCAGTGTGTGTCAGGTAGGTCAATGTATGTCAGGTAGGTTGGTCAGTGTATGTCAGGTAGGTAGGTCAGTGTATGTCAGGTAGGTAGGTCAGTGTATGTCAGGTAGGTCAGTGTGTGTATGTCAGGTAGGTCAGTTTAGTGGTCAGCACTGATGGGCACTGGTAAGCCAGGCAGCAACCAGCAAGTGAGCTTACCCCTGCCACACAACCACACCGCCCAGCCAAAAAACCCTGCGCCACTGGAGGACTGTCTGTCTGTTTTCATCCTATCCGATTCTCAAGATGGATAAAAAATAGGATCTCCATCCATCTGGATTTCACGGACAGGATCAGATAACGGTGGTGTCAGAAACCATGAATGAGACTGAGACAGAAGTACAGTTAAATCACACTTGTTTAATAATAATAGAAAAGGTAAACAGAGTAAACGTAGTCAAAACAAAGCCAGAGTTCAGGAACCGGAACGGATAGTCAGACAAGCCAAAACGTCAGGGAGCCAGAGATGAGCGTACTAGAACAGCAAGCGAGATCTGGAGCCAGAAGGAATGTCAGCCAAGCAAGTCTTTAACAGGAACACAGGAGAGCGTCTCTAGAGATGTGACCAAGGCGAAGACAGAGATCATCTGGACTGGACGGCTTAAGCAGGCAGGACTGACGAGCAGGATATCATCAACCGGTGAGACACTGTAGAGATAGGAGCTGGCAATTATCCAACAGCTGAGCGGCCAGCTTTGAGAAGAAAGCCCAGCCCTGACAGTACCCCCTCCTCAATGACCCCTCCCCCTTGGAGGACCACCAGGCTTGAGGGGAAAACGTCTATGGGAATCATGGAGGAGGACAGGGGCATGTGTTTCCGAGGATGAGACCCAAGAGTGTTCCTCTGGACCGTACCCTTTCCAATGCACCAGGTACTGTATGCGCCCACGGAACCTACTGGAGTCAAAAATGGACTGTACTTCATACTCTTCATGGTTCTCAACCTTTATAGGGTGAGGACGAGGCACCGAGGTGGTAAAGCGGTTGCAGACCAAAGGTTTTAATAAGGAGACATGAAGTACATTTGAGATACGCATATTAGAAGGAAAGTCTAGTGTGTAAGCCACTGCGTTAATCCTGCGAAGAATACAGAAAGGCCCAATAAACTGAGGTGCAAAGTTAAGAGAGGGAACACGAAGTCGGAGGTTGCGAGATGACAGCCAGACCCTGTCCCCAGCCTGGTAGAAAGGGGCAGGCAGGCATTTGCGGTCAGCATGGAGTCTGTACCTATCATTAGCATGTCGCAAAACCTCCTGGACTTGTGCCCAAGGGGAACGAAGACCACGAAGATGCTCCTCTAACGCAGGAATACTCTGCGGAACAAATGAGTCAGGCAACATGGAAGGTTGGAAACCATAGTTTGCCATAAACGGGGACAATCGGGAAGCAGAATTCAAGACACTATTGTGAGCAAACTCTGCCCACGGTAAGAGGTCTGACCCGTTGTTATGATGGTCAGAAATATAGCAACGTAGGAATTGCTCCAAGGACTGATTGGCTCATTCTGCGGCCCCATTAGACTGCGGGTAATACGCAGAGAAGAAAGCAAGCTGAATTCCCAACTGTGCACAAAAGGCTCGCCAGAACTGGGACACAGACTGACTTCTCCTGTCCGAGACAATCACTTTGGGTAGCCCATGTAAGCGAAAGATCTCCCGAGCAAAAATCGAAGCCAGTTCCTTAGAAGTGGGCAACTTCTTAAGTGGAATACAATGGGACATTTTCAAGAACCGGTCAACCACCTTAAGGATAACTGTGTTGCCCTGGGAGTTGGGTAACTCCACAATGAAATCCATAGACAGGTGGGTCCAGGGCCTCTCTCCATTGGGTATGGGTTAAAGGAGGCCCACTGGAAGGTGTCGTGGAGTCTCACTCTGAGCACACATGGAACAGGCAGCTATGAAGGTGGTTACATCAGCACATAGACTAGGCCACCAGAATTGTTGGGAAATGGCCAAAAAGAGTTGATTCTTCCCAGGGTGGCCAGCAGCCTTGGGAGAATGGTAAGTCTGGAGCACAGCAGGACGGAGACTCTCTGGGACAAAGCAGCGGTCGCAAGGTTTCTCAGGAGGAGCAAGAATTTTGTCACCCCAAGAAGAAGTGGGACTGGTGCAAACCGTAGCCAGAATATGATCAGGAGGAATCACAGGAACCGGAACCGACTCCATCTTGAAAGTGGAGGAAAATTGTCGTGACAAATTGTCAGCCCTTACATTCTTAGTACCGGGTAAGAATGAGACAATGTAAGTAAACTAGACAAGAAAAGAACCCATCGCGCCCTTCTGGGACAGAGGCGTTTAGCCTCAGACAAGAATGTGAGATTCTTATGGTCAGTTAGAATGAGAACCGGCACAGTGGTACCTTCGAGGAGATGTCTCCGTTCTTTCAGGGCTAAAATGATCACTAATAGCTCTTTGTCACCAACCTGTCACCAAGGATGCATAGTGCTCTCAGCGGTAGGATGTTGAGATAGAAGGGCGCCAACTCCAGTCTCAGAAGCATCAACCTCAAGGATAAAAGGTAACAGAGGATCAGGAAATGCCAACACAGGGGCAGAAACAAAGGCAGCCTTGAGACTCTCAAAGGCCTTAATGGACTCCGGAGACCAACTCTGTAGGTTACCGTCCCTTCTGGTCATATCAGTCAGGGGCTTGACCAGAGACGAGACGTTAGAAATAAACTTCTGATAATAGTTGGCAAAGCCAAGAAAATGCTCCAGAGGACATAAACACACGGATCGGGGCCACTGTAGGACTGCTGATAGTTTCTCTGGGTCCATCGAAAAACCAGCAGTGGAATCGACAGGTATGCATTATACAGGTATCTGCACCCCCCAATCCCCTGTAAGGTGCCAAATGTGACACCGGGGGGGGGGGGGGTTCCGAAAAGCGGAGGTTCAATTTTTGTGTGAACCTCCGCTTTAAGAAGCCTGCCGTTTGGACTACTGTTTTCCCAAGGAAGGTGATTCCCTTTGAGCTACCTGACTATATATATATATATATATATATATATATATATATATATATATGTATATTTTTATATATATATATATATATATATATATATATATATATATATATAATCGTACATACACGTATGTGTATTTGAGCTTTGGGGTGCACACCCTAATGCAATAGGCTGTGTACAATTAGGCATGACATGGTGTGTGATGTGCACTAAAAACCTGGATGCAAATAGCAGATGCAAAATGACACACAAGAAGCACAAGTGGTACCTCCTGAACCCAGGTTTCTTAGACTATCCTGGTGCACCTGAACAGATTGTTGTCATCATGCTGTACAATCAGGTCCATAAATATTGGGACATCGACACAATTCTAATCTTTTTGGCTCTATACACCGCCACAATGGATTTGAAATGAAACGAACAAGATGTGCTTTAACTGCAGACTTTCAGCTTTAATTTGAGGTTATTTACATCCAAATCAGGTGAACAGTGTAGGAATTACAACAGTTTGTATATGTGTCTCCCACTTTTTAAGGGACCAAAAGTAATGGGACAATTGGCTGCTCAGCTGTTCCATGGTCAGGTGTGTGTTATTCCCTCATTATCCCATTTACAAGGAGCAGATAAAAGGTCCAGAGTTCATTTCAAGTGTGCTATTTGCATTTGGAATCTGTTGCGGTCAACTCTCAATATGAGATCCAAAGAGCTGTCACTATCAGTAAAGCAAGTCATCATTAGGCTGAAAAAACAAAACAAACCCATCAGAGAGATAGCAAAAACGTTAGGTGTGGTCAAATCAACTGTTTGGAACATCCTTAAAAAGAAAGAATGCACCGGTGAGTGCAGCAACACCAAAAGACCCGGAAGACCACGGAAAACAACTGTGGTGGATGACCGAAGAATTCTTTCTCTGGTGAAGAAAACACCCTTCACAACAGTTGGCCAGATCAAGAACACTCTCCAGGAGGTAGGTGTATGGGTGTCAAAGTCAACAATCAAGAGAAGACTTCACCAGAGTGAATACAGAGGGTTCACCACAAGATGTAAACCATTGGTGAGCCTCAAAAACAGGAAGGCCAGATTAGAGTTTGCCAAACAACATCTAAAAAAGCCTTTACAGTTCTGGAACAACATCCTATGGACAGATGAGACCAAGATCAACTTGTACAAGAGTGATGGGAAGAGAAGAGTATGGAGAAGGAAAAGAAATGCTCATAATCCAAAGCATACCACCTCATCAGTGAAGCATGGTGGTGGTAGTGTCATGGCGTGGGCATGCATGGCTGGCAATGGAACTGGTTCTCTTGTATTTATTGATGATGTGACTGCTGACAAAAGCAGCAGGATCAATATTATCTGCTCATATTCAGCAAAATGCTTCAGAACTCATTGGACGGCACTTCACAGTGCAGGTGGACAATGACCCGAAGCATACTGCGAAAGCAACCAAAGAGTTTTTTAAGGGAAAGAAGTGGAATGTTATGCAATGGCCAAGTCAATTACCTGACCACAATCCGAACAGGAACTGAAGACAGTTGCAGTAGAGGCCTGGCAGAGCATCACCAGGGATGAAACCCAGCGTCTGGTGATGTCTATGCATTCCAGACTTCAGGCTGTAATTGACTGCAAAGAATTAAAAAGTGAAAGTTTGATGGATGATTGTTAATCTGTCCCATTACTTTTGGTCCCTTATGAAGCACTAACCCCCGAAGGAGCTGCTGAATAGATTTGGGCTTACCGTTACCATCTTCACAGTGTTCATCATAGGGGTCACATAGTATATATTCAATTGAAGACACTGGCTCCAACACTTAGTCCTTTTTCCAAGTTTTATTGAAGAAACAAAATATGCAATAGCAGGGTAGAGGGTGAAAGGGATTCAGGTACTTTGAATTTTGCGGTTAGAGGTAATTCCTATATCCAGCGAGCAGCAGCTCCACAGCGGATTCAGCAACAACCGGATAGGCCTCTCTCACCAACCTAGCAGCCAATGCGATTCTCGGATACGGTCTCTGCCACAGACCTGACAATCTTGAATAAACTGATTGCTGTGCTTGATCCCAGATGCGTCTCCGACTGAGTTCCCAGGCTCTTCTCAAGATACCAGCCTTATGCTCAGTCCTCTCCTGAAGAGTTCTCCCCTGGTTGCTACAGTCCCTTGCTTCTTCCTGCAGGCCAGACAGCAAAGAGACCATCCTATGGACCAATAGGCCACTAAAACTTTGGGCCTTCTTCTAGTAGCTGGGCCTTGGGTCCACCGACCCCAAGGCAGAATTTTAGGCAGCAGCAATTCCCCCAGGCCAGGAGGGCCATGAGGTCAGGAAGCGTGAACCCCTAAAAAATGGTGTCTGCTCCTTAAATACCCCCACCCAGAATGCACGGCGGATGAACCACTCCCACCGAACTGTCTCTGGGCAAAGAGTATTCAATATGTCCAACCAGACTGTATTTACAACATCCACCAGTGGTAACACCCATGGTCGGATGGAAATTTGCACAGTCCAGCCAAACTGGTACAGAAACCAGTAACTTAAGGTAATAATAAGCTGAGCCGAACTGTAGCTTCAACTAACGTAAATTTGAAAAGAATAGCGTCTGCTCTTCAGGAGCAGGGCGCTACACTTAAAAAGTGGGAGACACATATACAAACTGTTGTAATTCCTACACCGTTCACCTGATTTGGATGTAAATACCCTCAAAATAAAGCTGAAAGTCTGCAGTTAAAGCACATCTTGTTCATTTAATTTCAAATCCATTGTGGTGGTATATAGAGCCAAAAAGATTAGAATTGTGTCGATGTCCCAATATTTATGGACCTGACTGTATATCCCTGAACTGTCCTAGTTTAGATTGAAGTCACAAACGGGAAGGAAGTTGAATAATGGGAATGGTACAGAGCAAAAAGACAAGGACAGTAAAGGTTAGCATGTGAAGAAATAACCTCTCAGTTTTTTTTTTTTAAGCAAAAGATCAAAAAAATTATATTTTTTTAAATCTTTTGCTTTTTAAATGTAAAGAAGAGATATGGGGTCTTTTTGACCCCAGATCTCTTCATAAAGAGGACCTGTCACCCTTATTTCTATTACAAGGGATGTTTACATTCCTTGTAATAGGAATAAAAGTGATAAAAAAAAATTAAATTAAAAGGACAGTGTAAAAATAAAAAGTAAAATAAATAAGAAAAAAATAAAATAAATTAAAGTGCCCCCATCTCTCCATGGACAGAAGCGAACGCATACGTAAGTTGCGCACACATATGTAAAAAGTGTTCGCATCACACATGTGAGGTATGGCCACAAATGTTAGGAAGAGAGCAATAATTCTCATGCTAGACCTCCTTTGTAACTCTAAACAGGTAACCTGTAAAGATGTTTAAAACGCAGCCTATGGAGATTTTTTAGTACTATAGTTTGTTGCCATTTTACGAGCATGCACAATTTTAAAACCTGACATGTTAGGTATCTATTTACTTGGTACGTACAACATCATCTTTCTTACGAAAAAATTGGGGATATATATATATATATATATATATATATATATATATATATATATATATATATATATAGTGTTATTTTTTATTTATTTGTTATTTATTAAAATTAAATTTATTTTTTCCCAAAAAACGACATTTGCAAAACCACTGCACAAATACTGTGTCACATGAAAAATTGCAAAGAATGTGATTTTATTCCCTAGGGTCTCTGCTATAATATAATGTTTAGGGGTTATAAGTAATTTTCTAGCAAAAAAAATAGTGATTTAAACTTGTAAACAAGAAATGCCAGAAAAAGCCTGCGCTTCAAGTGTTTAAACCCCAGCGTTGCTCACTAAACAATGCTGTGCTCCATGACTGTACTCCCTAATATATGCTGCACACTGGTCACATGATCAGAATGAGAGGTCTGCCCCAGTCTATCATTACCATGACTCAGCCTTCCTACACAGACCTACTACAGCGTTAAAATTAAGAACATACCATCAGTACTGGCAGAAAGCTGCTAAAAGTAATTTTTCACTGAGGGGGTTCTTCCACAGGAAAATAAAAACACAAAGCAATTGCTACATGTCAATGCATATCAGAAAACCTTTCTTGGGGTTCTTCTTTAAGCAGTAACTTGATGTCTGTTCTTAATGTAAAGATAACTGCTGCCATCTAGTGACTATGCCTGTTATTTCCCACTTCATGTTTGAGACTGCTTCCCCCCTATCTGCATAATAATATTTTTCAGTTACAGAGTTACTTATAAATAAATATCTAAAAGGAATGGTGCAAAACTAGATTAGCCATGTTAAGGTTTGTATTGATAGGCTTCTGTGAGCAAAAACAGTGTGCTTTTGACATCAGTTTGAGTTTCTTCTGGGGTCATTCAATAATTCTTTCTAGGTGCAATTGATTGGTGTTTGACCTGATTTATCTGCTTTTGCATTTTTATAGACTTGACTAGGGAGAGAAGCAGTTCTGAAGGGAACACAATCCTGCCCAGACTGGCAGGATTGTGTAGTAATTACTACTACTTTGTAGTAATGTCAACCTAGTTTTCCAAAATTCCCTGCACAAAATACAATAAATTACATTATATTACCAATAAAATATACAGTATATATCTAAACTATTGGCAAATTCATTTTATTTGAACTTTTTTCCCTATTTTTGGGTTGAGGTAGGACCAAGTGGCAGGTGTTGGTGGTGATGAAGAGTCTCTGGTGTACATGTGACAGGCTTATAGTGGACAAAGAATGAGAAATAATATGATAAATGACCAGGGTTTTGGTGGACAATCTCCATTACAATGTATTAATTCTTGGTAGCATTTCAGTACATCTCAAAAAAAGCTGGCGTTCCAGTAAATCGGCTATAATCAAATGCTCTTAATTAAAGTTCATGTCACACAGTTTTGTGCAAAGCTAAGGTTTGAACAAACTCACAGATACAGATTTAGCCTTTCTGGATGGTCTGAGGAGACCTGTAATGCTGCGCAGTGCTCTGGACATTGGTCTGAGGAGGCCTGTAATGCACAGTGCTCTGGAGGGTGGTCTGACTCTGAGAGGCCTGTAATACTGCACAGTGCTGGATGGTGGTTTCAGATCTGAGAGGAGGCCTGTAATGCACAGTGCTCTGGAGGGTGGTCTGACTCTGAGAGGCCTATAATACTGCACAGTGCTGGATGGTGGTTTCAGATCTGAGAGGAGGCCTGTAATGCACAGTGCTCTGGATGCCAGTGGTCAGAGGAGGCCTATAATTGTAATTTACACACTAATGGGACTCTCGTGGGGAAGCCTGTAATGCACAATGCTGCTCTGGATGGTCGTCTGAGGACAAGTAAGCCTGTAATGCTGGCTGCACAGTGCTGCTAACTGGCAACTGCTGCTAAGCGAAACATGCTACGGACTTGTGTCACTTGTTTGCTGGGAGCGGAAGCAGGCGGAGCTCTATGGAAACCGAAAGTTTGCAAGGGTAAACATCTCTGCCTCACATTTTCGTTTAGTTTTTGTTCGTTAACTAAAACGGAATTGATTTTCGTCAGTGGACGAAAATGTGGTGAACTTTTCGTTTTGCTTTTGTCACTGTAAAAAGGCCACTTACAAAAATTTTGACAAATGTTTTTGTCAACTAAATTAACACTGGTTGGAGGTTTATGATATTTTTACACTTTAAACAAACCCTTGTGCCGGATGATTTACTAGTCTTGGATACACATGTGAATTCTGCAGTTAGTTCCTAAACTGGACGGAGCTTGATTTATATTTGGTAACTATATGTTTTATGTTCATTTGACAGTCAGTCAGTCAGACTTTTTGCCTTGATGTTAAAGCAAAAACTTTGACCCTTCACTTTTGCCTAGGTCAGCTCTGCTTTCTTCTAAGATGCAATTCAGGAGCTATTTTGAGATCTGCTTTACACACTGTCAAGCCTTTAAACCATGCCTCTAATTTTAGAAGAGTAAGACTACTTTGTTGGGTTTCTGACTTTAGATTTTCTAATTTGACAATTATATACAATATCTGTGTGTCCCTAACTTCATACAAGAAGTTACATCTTGTAAAGCTAGAACTATTTTTTTTTACATTAAGACTTCTGACATGAGAAGGTTAAACAAGCCCTTTTTAGACAACGTAATTTCAGCACGAGGAAAGACTCCATTAGGTGAATACTTATTTTCCTGAAACCAGATTACTACATCAGCTGGTTCACACTTTAGGGTAAATTTCTCAAACTTCCAACTCAGAAAGTATTAAAAAATTTACTTTAATTTTCCATTTAAGCATCAAACATTGCAGATGATAATTTGGTTTAGGATTGTAAAATAAAGATAAAGCTTTATTTTAGCATGGAAAGTTTCCATTCTTACTCATCTGTAGAATGAGATTTGCATATGTATGCATTTTGTGATCCTCCTGTGCACAATGTTTTAGAACTGGCTCTGCAAGGTATAAAGATAACTTCAAATTAGAAAAAAAAAAACAAGCTAGATAGGCCAATTGTGGTATGTTTGAAAACTCAATGTAAAGAATTCAAAAACCTTCTTAGAAACCTAAAGGAAAATCTGATATACCTTGCCATAATTTTAGACAAAGATCCACACACACACAAAAAAAAGGAAATTGCCTTTTTATCCAGTCAAAATGTATCCACCTCACCGAAGACCATTTAATTATTCACCTGAAAATAATGCTTTTGGTCTATCAATTGTCTTTACTCTTTCAGGAGAGCAACTAGGGAGGCAGTGGGTCATTTCAGACTAAAGTAAATACGATATGGGTTGAAGTTCCTTTTTTCAGACCACTTATTCAATTCATTTAGAAAAATGGGTGAATCTTGGTAAAAGTTTTATGAATTTGTGCGAAAAATATAATAGACCCATGTAGATTAGATGATAATAGTTCACTGGCACATGAATCATTTAATAATTTAATAGATGGAGATTAATCATCAGACATTTAAAAGCCAGCCATAAATTGCCCATAGATCATTTATTGTACTTTAAAAACCTTTTTTCTCTGAGGTGTGCCCTGAGTATGCTGCTTTTCACCCAGATCTAACGTGTTTGGTGTGATTTTGCACAATTAAAATGTCATTCTGGAAGACATCTGTTTGGCTCATGGACATAGCTACATTTTCCACCAAGTCTTTTACCTGTTATTAATTTTTTTTTTAATAGCATATATGGCCTGAAGGATAAGGACAAGAAGGAAGAAGGATGAGGACAAGAAGGTTTTATTGCCAACGGTTGGAGCTGTAATAGTCATTATGATAAAATGGCAGCTGTATGTGAAGCACTGTAGACTGCTGTCCTCAGAGTTTAACCAGCTCTGTAAAGAAGACAAGAAGGAAGGAGAAGGGGAAGCGCCACTAAGTGCAGTATCACAAGAAAGATTTAATGTGCTACTGTTTTTGCCTATTCAGTGCTGCAGAATTAGCATTGCTTACAACTGATATTTATGGTTCTATACCCTTAACAGAACTGTTAACTGTTGATTGCATGCATCCCTTGCGCCTGAACCTCTTGACTCTGTGAAGGAGAAGGACTTCTGAAAATATGAACACATCTTCCAGCTGACTGAGGAGTGTGGACAGTGGAGACAGGCGTTCGGACAGCCCTTCTTTCTCCTCTTTCTTGTTCCTTTTGCTTTCTTTGTTTTTTCTTCCCTTTTTGTCCCCCCCCCCCCCTATTCTTTCTTACACTTCATTTTCATTTAGTTATGTTACTTACACTTTTTGTAGTGCATTTCGTATACTCATGGCCCATACCGGCTAGCCGGTGGGTGGTGGCGAAGTATACGTTCTAATATTTCCCCTAGCAGGGTTTTCTGAGTAGGATTGCTGTATGCTTTACAAGAACTTTACAAGAACTTTTATCTTTATGTTGAATGTATACTTTATATCGTTACCCTTTGTGTTGAAAATGACTGGTGGTATAATATTTGGATCCTTTTTATATTTTTTCTTAATGTTTTGATATGTCCCCTATTCCCTATGTGGACCATATTCTTGATGTCATTCTTTGCCTACAATTTGTGTCCTCTTTGAAAAAAAACTTTAAATAAATATATTGAAACAGAAAATATGAACACATGTCTTTGTTCGTTATTGAAAATGGAACCCATTTTGCGTTGGATAAAACCACTACATTTCTAGATTGATGACATCAAATCGACACTTTTCAAACTCATGATACTTATCAAACTTTATGTTAAGAGACTTAATATATTACCTACCACCATGATTACATCCTCAAAAGAATGGGAAGAAAATTAGAGATATTCTATTCTAAGAAAGGTGGGGTATGGTGTGGAAATAAAAGTTCACAAATTACAAAAAGATCATAACGAAGCAGGAGAGGGAATTGCTCCCCTCCATTTTTATTCCTGTCTGTGCCCCCGTTAGGGAGATTCACCCTCTCTATTTGTCCTGTTGGCCATTATTGAAAATTAAAGTAAAAGAAAATCCCAAATTTTGGGTTGTCCCCAGAAATCTTCCACGGGAGACACCGATTCTGGTTACCTGGAGGGCCCCAAGAAATTTACTTAATTTACAGGGATTTCCTCTCACTTCCTGTTTGAGCTATGGGACAGAAAGTGGAGGGAAATCTTAAAGGAAAGAAGGAAAAGAAAAACCTGACGGGTATAACTCTCCCTTACTCTTTCCAAAATTTCAAAAAAAGTTATATAGTTATATATTTCTCATTTAACCACTTCAATGCGGACACTTTCACCCCCTTCCTGCCCAGGCCAGTTTTCATATTTCAGCGATGTCACACTTTAAATGCCAATTACTCAGTCATGCAACAATGTACCCAAATACAATTTTTGTCTTTTGTTTTATTTATTTTTTAGACAGGGTTTTTTTGGTGGTAATTAATCACCACCGTTTTTAGCTATATAATCGAAAAAATACAGAACATTCTGAAAATTAAATTAGTTTTCTTTCACATACTGTCAGCAGTGCAGTACAGCATCATCATATGACTGTTAATCAGGTGATCATGGACACTGACTAGTGTCAGTATGTAAAACAAAACGTTTTTCTTTTTTTTTTAACAATTTAATTTTTTTATATACTGGGGAGGTAATCAGGATTTTTTCTCACTATGATTGCTTATTACAGTAATCATCTGATCACCATTATAAGCAATCATTTATATGAATGGGATTCATTCATGCACCATTGTGTACTATGATTGGCCACAGCTATCACATGGTACAGGTTCCCTTTGATTGGCCCCTGTACCATGTGATCACTGTAACCAATCGCAGAGATCACAATAGTACACAATGAATAGCTATGAATGAAAGCCATTGTGTACTATTGACATGTGATTGCTGTGGTTGGTCACAGTGATCACATGATATTAGGGTGGGCCTGGTACAACAATCTGTCTTCTGGACACAGCAGGTGACAGATCGCACCACTGAGTGGCCCCTAGGGCAATCACTAGGCATGCACCTGGAGGGCATCATATGATGTCCACCTAGGATAGTAGTGCTCCCGCCTGGCCAATCGGTCAGGTGGGAAGTGGTTAGGCTGTTTGCTGGTAGTTTTGCTTTAAAGGGTTACCACTTCCATGGGAAAAAAGTTTGCAATTAAAAAATAATAATATAGCGTATATAATTGTGACACAAGTCATATTGTGATTGAATGTTTAATAAAAATGTGCCTTTCCTTTTCAATCTGCAGCACTGTAATTTTCTGTAAAATGCAACGCAATATGGCTACCTGGAGGCATTCTGTACACAGATGGTATACAGAACACCCCCCAGAAATGTAATTTCTTGCTTGTGTGATTGGCTTACCAATTTTCCCAGAAGTCTGCACTAAGATATAAATCAGATTTTGGGCATCCCCTGCAACGAAAATGTCATTTTTGGTGTGGTACTCTCAAAGGCAAATCACATCTAATGGGATACAGACCCAGCAGTTTTCCTCATTAGAGCCCTGCAGGTGCAGCAGCTGATTAACCACTTCAGCCCCGGAAGAATTTACCCCCTTCCTGACCAGAGCACTTTTTGCGATTCGGCACTGCGTCGCTTTAACTGACAATTGCGCGGTCGTGCGACGTTGCACCCAAACAAAATTGACGCCCTTTTTTTCCCACAAATAGAGCTTTCTTTTGGTGGTATTTGATCACCTCTGTGGTTTTTATTTTTTGCGCTATAAGCAAAAATAGAGCGACAATTTTGAAAAAAACGCATTATTTTTTACTTTTTGCTATAATAAATATCCCCCAAAAATATAATAAAAAACTATTTTTTTCCTCAGTTTAGGCTGATACGTATTCTTCTACATATTTTTGGTAAAAAAAAACGCAATAAGCGATTATTGATCGGTTTGCGCAAAAGTTATAGCGTTTACAAAATAGGGGATAGGTTTTTGGCATTTTTATTAAAATTTTTTTTTTTTTAAATGGCGGCGATCAGCGATTTTTATCTTGACTGCGACATTATGGCGGACACATCGGACATTTTTGACACATTTTTGGGACCATTGTCATTTATACAGCAATCAGTGCTATAAAAAGGCATTGATTCCTGTATAAATGACACTGGCAGTGAAGGGGTTAACCACTAGGGGGCGGGGAGGGGTTAAATCAGTACTAGGGAGTGATTACTAACTGTCAGAAGGATGGGCTGTAAGTGTGACGTCACTGATCTCTGCTCCGATGACAGGGAGCAGAGATCGAGTGACACCGTCACTAGGCAGAATGGGGAGATGCGGTTTACAACAGCATCTCCCCGTTCGTCCTCTCCGTGAGGCGATCGCGGGTATGCCCGCGGCGATCGAGTCTGCGGGACCCGCGACCCGACTCACGGAGCTTGCCGCGCGCGCGCTGGCCGCCTCTTAAAGGGCAACGTACAGGTACGTGATTGTGCCTGTCCTTCTGCTGACGTAAATGTGCGTGAGGTGGTCGGCAAGCGGTTAATGATTATAAAACCACTCCCATAAAGACTCACTGAACATATGGACAAAGACAAACAGCTTTTTCTTCAGAACAAACAAACAACGTTTGTAAAAATCATTGCAATGTACATAGTTCACCCAGAGGGGAATGTTTTTTTCTCAACAAAAGTGGAGTTACTCTTTAAGTTTCATTTATGTCATATTTATTGTGGTTACCTGTTTTTGATGACCAACATACAATCTATAGACTGCAGCAGACACTGTCACATTTTGTACAAATATGTTTATTGACATATCAATCAAAGAATAGAAAAAAAATGGCATTTTGTTATGTACCGTAGTATATGTGATTTCCTGAATTTACAAACAATTCACAGTTTTTATGGCAAAAACCTGCATCATTGTTTCATAACCCAGTTTTCTTCTGTATCCCATTGTTCTATTTATGCCGCATAAAATATTTATATGCAAAAAAATAACAAATAACAAACAGTATGCACAAATCACAAATACAATTTAATTATATATAAAACTCATACAAAAGAGGAATATGTGAAAAGGAATATAATATAAACAAACATTAGGTGGTAGTGACTATAGAAAATAAGGTCACATTAAATTCTTAATTCTCTAAGAATCCTATATATGGACTAAGAATCCTATATAATCAAGTTGTATGTTAGGTTATATATGAAACACATGGTTAATATGATTAATAAATATAATAATGGGAGGGTCATTATAACCACACAGACAAACCAATACACAAGGTTCACACCTATCACTTGTTTACAAGAACCTAATTTGGTAATCACTTTCTTTACTTGCATATCACTAGTGACTTTAAGCTTAAAGTACTTGTAATGTCACTAATCATAAATCCTGGAATCCCCTCTATTACAGAAAGATATAATGTGCAGTATCTATGCTTTTTAAAAATTATGCAGTAAAAAATTTTATTTCAGAGTGCCGCTGTGCGTTCATGTGACCTTTCGGTGCTCTCCTTCCCTGATCTGAGGACTACAGGGGGAGGGGCTGTGATTCTCCATTGGCGTCAGCCGGGAGGAGAGTAGTGGGAGGTCACGTGAGCGCACAGTTACACAAAAACACAGATACTGCACAGTATATCATTCTGTAACAGAGGGGCTTTCGGGATTTGGGATAAGTGATTTTACAGCCATAACGGCGGGAGGGGAGGAAATGGCTGACACACAGACTCCTGTGCAGGCATGGATGTAGGGGGAGAGAGAGAGAGAGACTGACAGAGGCGCGTAAACTGACCACGGAATCATGGATCGGCAGCTGTGATTTCCATGGCCAGAACACTAAGGGGGACACAGGAACAGGCAGGATCAACCAGGTATTTTACTGGGTAGAGAGGGACAAATGACACCGCACAAGCACTATGCTGTATATCCAGAGGAACAGGATCATTTTTTTTTGAGTTACAACCACTTTAAAGGAAGTTCAGCTTTATTGCATTGAAAATAACAATTTAACTGGAACTGTGCTAAAGCAATTAAATGAATTTACCAAGCTGCCCTCATTAACATATAAAAAAAATAAGGGGCCCTGCCCTAACCAGACTGTATGTCCTCCTATATTGAGAAGGGTTGTAGAATTTCTATCAGTGGTATATTATGCATAAAAACGGCTCTGGGATATAAACACGCCACTGCACTTTGGAAATATGAATTCATTAATACTAACATTAAGGTAATAAATATTGACATCACCATTGGTTTAGTACACTACTGGGGCCAAGAAAACATACTGTAAATAGCACAAAGAATTGTGCTCTGCTACTAAAATATTGTTAGCAACAGACCACCGTGCAAAAATACTTTCCGGTTTGTTTTGATTCATCACATCTATGTACTGCAAGGCCCTAAACCTATGTGGCCATATTAGGTTAATTATGTCATCAGCAGGTGCAACTGGGGGAATGTCCCAACTGCAGCTGATTGGCCCAGGAATGACAGCGGCCCTCCAGGGTTGGCCACACCCAAGTTTGGAGCAAACTCAAGCTCATCACTAATGTATGTAGTATGTTCACAGTGCCTGATAGTCTTCTATAGTATTACAAATTGCAGCCCTTGTCAGGGAATGCATCTGAGACCTTCTATATTCTGTATGTTGACCACAGCAGCTCTAAACAAGCCAGTCAATGAGCATCTAATCAGGCAGTTGTTGGTGAAAAAAAATAGATGATAAAGGGATGTAAGCTGTGGATACACCCACATTTTTTAACATTTTTCACAGTCAATTTATTGACATACAGTGGGGACGGAAAGTATTCAGACCCCCTTAAATTTTTCACTCTTTGTTATATTGCAGCCATTTGTTAAAATCATTTAAGTTCATTTTTTTCCTCATTAATGTACACACAGCACCCTATATTGACAGAAAAACACAGAATTGTTGACATTTTTACAGTTTTATTAAAAAAGAAAAACTGAAATATCACATGGTCCTAAGTATTCAGACCCTTTGCTGTGACACTCATATATTTAACTCAGGGGCTGTCCATTTCTTCTGATCATCCTTGAGCTGGTTCTACACCTTCATTTGAGTCCAGCTGTGTTTGATTATACTGATTGGACTTGATTAGGAAAGCCACACACCTGTCTATATAAGACCTTACAGCTCACAGTGCATGTCAGAGCAAATGAGAATCATGAGGTCAAAGGAACTGCCTGAAGAGCTCAGAGACAGAATTGTGGCAAGGCACAGATCTGGCCAAGGTTACAAAAAATTTCTGCTGCACTTAAGGTTCTTAAGAGCACAGTGGCCTCCATAATCCTTAAATGGAAGACGTTTGGGACGACCAGAACCCTTCCTAGAGCTGGCCCTCCGGCCAAACTGAACTATCGAGGAGAAGAGCCTTGGTGAGAGAGGTAAAGAGAACCCAAAGATCACTGTGGCTGAGCTCCAGAGATGCAGTCGGGAGATGGGAGAAAGTTGTAGAAAGTCAACCATCGCTGCAGCCCTCCACCAGTCGGGGCTTTATGGCAGAGTGGCCCGACGGAAGCCTCTTCTCAGTGCAAGACACATGAAAGCCTGTATGGAGTTTGCTAAAAAACACCTGAAGGACTCCAAGATGGTGAGAAATAAGATTCTCTGGTCTGATGAGACCAAGATAGAACTTTTTGGCCTTAATTCTAAGCGGTATGTGTGTAGAAAACGAGGCACTGCTCATCACCTGTCCAATACAGTCCCACCAGTGAAGCATGGTGGTGGCGTTTTTCAGCTGCAGGGACAGGACGACTGATTGCAATCGAGGGAAAGATGAATGCGGCCAAGTACAGGGATATCCTGGACGAAAACCTTCTCCAGAAAGCTCAGGGCCTCAGACTGAGCCGAAGGTTTACCTTCCAACAAGACAATGACCCTAAGCACACAGCTAAAATAACGAAGGAGTGGCTTCACAACAACTCCGTGACTGTTCTTGAATGGCCCAGCCAGAGCCCCGACTTAAACCCAATTGAGCATCTCTGGAGAGACCTAAACATGGCTGTCCACCAACGTTTACCATCCAACCTGACAGAACTGGAGAGGAGGAATGGCAGAGGATCCCCTAATCCAGGTGTGACAAACTTGCTGCATCTTTCCCAAAAAGACTCATGGCTGTATTAGATCAAAAGAGTGCTTCTACTAAATTCTGAGCAAAGGGTCTGAATACTTAAGACCATGTGATATTTCAGTTTTTCTTTTTTTAATAAATCTGCAAAAATTTCAACAATTCTGTGTTTTTCTGTCAATATGGGGTGCTGTGTTTACATTAAAGAGGAGTTCCACCCAGGGGGTCCATTAAAAAAAAAAAAGTAAAAGTCAGCAGCTACAAATACTGCAGCTGCTGACTTTTAATTGGACATTTACCTGTCCCTGGGTCCAGTGATGCGGGGGATCGAAGCCCCGCTCACCCCCCCTCCGCTCGTCGACGCCGGCATTTCAACTGTGGGCGCCGGGCTGTGGCTTCACAGCCTGGCACCCACTGCGCATGCGCGAGTGGCGCCGCACGCCGTGATTGGCCGCTCAATCACCTGGAACCTGTAATGGGTCCCAGATGATTGACAGGAGGGAGGGAGCAGAGCCGAGCCCTTCCTGTCCCGAGGGGGAAGTGATGTCACCAGCCCAGACAAAGGAAGAGGCAGACTACGAGGGACCACCTAGCAACAGGCATTTAGAGGTAAGTAAAAAAAAAAATATCCAAATGTTTTTTTGTTTTGTTTTTTAGAATTTTTCAGGTATTTTTGTTTTTTTGGGTGGAACCCCACTTTAATTAGGGAAGAAATGAACTTAAATGATTTTAGCAAATGGCTGCAATATAACTAAGAGTGATAAATTTAAGGGGGTCTGAACACTTTCTGTCCCCACTGTATGCGTGGATTGTACTCAACCTTAAAATTTACATCTGCTCAAAGGAAATGAGCAAAACACTGACCTAAATGTTATATTAGTCAGAAAACATTTACAGTTGCACAAAAATAAGCATACCAAAAGCATATGTTCTCATGTTTTTTTTTTCTTCATTTTCTTAAGTCTTGATTCACCAATATAATCATTTTGATGTGACAAAATCAGAAGTAGAATTACCACATTTCAGGAGTGGATGTACAGTGCCACATCCCATATATAATTCGGAAGCAACAAAAGAAGGATCACCTTCAAAAACGAGGGGACTTGCGAAGCACCATACTAAAGTAACAACGCAAGTAAATACAACAATGTATTTATTAAATCCTGTTAAATTAGTGGTGGGATAATGCATAACCACAGCAGACAGATTATAAATGTAATTATGTGCCAAGGTCATTGAAAGCTGTACAAATACAAATTCTGAGGTGACAGACTCAATATAAGAGACTGTTTCTTGTGTCCTCTTCCAGCATCAATAGATAGAACAAGAAGAAAGAAACCTCTGACCTCAAATGCTTCCAGCCTTTCTCGTTTTTATATTATAGTCTTGGGCAACAAAGCAGATAGGAGGGTAGGAGGTAGGTGAATACTGGCAGCAACAAGTCACAATCCAAAAAAATGGAGGAAGTGAGGCATGAAGAACAAGTGTGTACTGTACACAAAGACCCTGTATACTATGGTATGATACCAGAGTAGTGTCAGGGGCTGCTCAAAGTGAGTGCACATATGGGAATGTGTATTCATTTACTCTAGGAAGGGACTAACCCTTTTTTTTTAAGGTAGTATTTTTGGGTAACACTAACACGCATTAAACACTTTTGAGTTCCTGTCTCAATGTAACCAATTTTAAGAAGTTGAATAATAATAGTAATGGTGCTAATAATAATAATTATAATAATCATAGTAATTCTTTGAATGTAATAAATAATAGTCATAATAATTCCTCCAGAATAATAATAAATAATAATTTTTATACATTGAAAAAAGAAAAGATCACATGATTTGTTAGATGTAGCATAACTGTACACTTGTATTAATGTATTAAAATTATGTTTTATGCTTGCTTTGAAAAGAATGTGGAAGGGTTAAATTCTCTGTTAGTTTTTTATTGTCTGTGTCTCAGCTGGAAATATTCATCCTCTGTATTTGTCCTAGTGGCCAATGTCTTTGGTACAAAAAGTAACCAAAAGAAACAAAACATGTTGGCTGAACATACACTTTAATAGTGCTTTATATTGACCTTGTCAGGTATAAGAAATGTATCTATTGCATTATTTATCAAGTAATATGGCTTGGTTTCTAGTACTTCTTAGCTGTTAAATTGAGTACTTTTTTTGATCAATCTCTTTGTATTTGAAAGTTTTATTTTAAAGTTATTGAATTGCACAGAACACATTGTAAGCTTGCCAATTGCATAGTCCTTTCCAAGGTCATATATTTTTTCTCTTGTCATAATACAGGGACACCAGATTAAAAAGCAGATTTTTTTTTTGTATTTATATAGGTTTGTATTTTTTTATGAGAGTAATGGGTTTTTGCGTCACAGCATAGCCCATGGCTGGAGCACTGAAGAAACTAGGGTCACAAAAGGTGCTGTGAAGCTAAGGCCTGGTTTATTGCTGGACCATTTTATGTAAGGGACAGCTTTGGCAATACTGCAATGTACAATTAATAATTTGCTTAATTGGGTTACACAAAGAACGTATTTCATTGATCTGACTATCTTGCCATATACATTTAGCCTAGGTTCAGACTGGTGCGATGTGGGAACCAGCTAGGTTCACACTTATGCAAATTGGATGCGGGTTTCCCTGCAACCAATTCGCATGACAGGAGATTGTGACCGGATCTCTATGGAGCCGGTTCACATATCTCCGTTGCAGCTGTGGAGTGCCTTGCACAGGAGTCCTGTGCGTCTTTGGCTCCGTTTCAGCCTAGGTTCACACTGGTGCGATGCGGGAACCAGAGCGATTTCAGTGCCAGTTCCCGCATCGCATCTCTCCTGTAGGCAATTCACACTGGCTTCTGCAAACCGCTGTGGGCATCAATACTATGTCAATGCCACCCCCAGATCGGTGCGCAGATTGCAGTGTGAACTGTGGATTCGTATAGGAATCTGATCACATAGGTGAGAGCACCCATGTGATCCGATTTCAGTGCGGGGAACAAGTCCCTGCACTTTTTTATGTGCGAATCCAATGCGAGTTCAGCCATACAACTGTTTGGCTGAACTCGCGTTGCTCAGACATCGCATGTAAGCGTCACCTGTGGTGCGAGTACGAATCACATGCGATATCTGAGATCCCACTAATGTGAACCCAGGCTCAGGGCCAAATTCAGGCAAAAATTTGTCCCTGAAAAGAAGAACAGGGATGCACCCCTGCTGCGTGCCGCATCCATCGGAGGTATGAACCCAGCCTCAAAGGGGAAAGAATATGCTGAGCATAATGCACATGGGCTGTTTATAAAACAATATGAAATTAGCACTTATCTCCATGTTAATATTAAACAATGTTTTCTTCAAAAGGCCATTTTTACTAGCATAAGGAGACTCCAGCTTGGAGAATAGGCAGAAAGAGAGGCAGAAGAAGAGGCCACGGCGTACAAAGGGAAAAAATGCTCATTCCACCACATGTCTCGAGTTTGTCTGTAGAATAATAAAGAATAGTCAAAATGCTTTGTTTAGTTCAATGTAAGTGCTTACATAGAAACAGTTTGCTTGATACATGCATTGACGTGCTATATAGTATATAATAAGAAGCATCAGTAAATCAAGGCACCCAATGCCCAGCTCAACTCATCATGATTAATCCACTTTTGGAGTTGGGAACTGTCAAAAAATTGTGTGAATGTTAACTTCAGTTATCCAAAAATTTGTGAAAAGCAAATTTGTGTTCGCTTTGAACACCCTTTGATGCTTTTCACATGATTAGATAATTGAAGTTAAATTATATGTAAACCCTTACCTTGTAAAACAACCCGTTCAGTTTATTATAGTAATGAAAGGAAAAACATTTGTGTGTATATGTATGAAAAAACATTACAAATACCCTTTTATTTCCTTTTTTTATAAGTGATCACATGCCCTCTGTTCTTAGCTCCATAATGAGCTTGGAGAGCTAGGGGAGGAAAATCAGCAGCACACAGGTCTTCTGGTCTTCCCAGTGAATGACTGAGCAGGGGAAATGAGGGGGAGGGTCAGGACAAGTCTAATCATTGGAGTAGAGCAGGTAGAGTTTCCAGCTTATCCACTAAACTGCCTACACTGCCCTTTGATGCCTAGTGTGGTCAGTTTTTAATAGAAAAGCAGAGTGACTGGCAGGAACATGGAATATGAAGTGTTGGGTTAAAGTGTTACTAAACCCACAACAGTAAAATCTGTTTGAATATGCAGCATAGCATGCATGTTTTTCTCACCGTGGAACTTAAGGGGTTATTCATCATCATTGTGTAAAAAGGCTGTTTTATCCTGTATGCACAGAGCCTTCCATTCTTACATTGTCTACCTTGGGAAGGCATCACACATGTGGGCGTGTATAAAGGTTGTAGTTGAAATCTCCTCCCACCTGACCTCTCAGCACTGGAGAAACTGTGCAGTTTATCACTGATTGTGGTATACAGATCATCCAAAAATGTATATAGTGTCAATGTTTTCATGTAAAAAGAAGATTTATTATCAGGAACCATGAATCAGACCGAGACAGAAGTATAGTTAAATCACACTTGTTTAATAATAATAATAATAATAATAATAATAATAATGTAAACAGAGTAAGCGTAGTCAAAACAAGCCAGAGTTCAGTAACGGGATCGGGTAGTTAGCCAAGCAAAAGTCAGAGAGCCAGAGATAAACGTAGTAGTACAGCAAGCAGGATCAGGAGCCAGAAGAAACTTTAGCCGAGCAAGTCTTCAACAGGAATGCAGGAGAAAGTCTCTGTGATGTAGACAAAGGCGAAGGCAGAGATCAAGTGAGCTGGATGACTTTAAGTAGGCAGGACTGACAAGCAGAATCAACAACAGCTGGGTAACTGTGAAGAGAAATGGGAGCTGGCAATTAGCCAACAGCTGAGCGGCCAGCTCAGAGATGGAAGGGCTGAGCCCAGCCCTGACAGTACCCCCTTCTCAACGACCCCTCCCCCTCGGAGGAGCACCGGGTTGAGGGAAAAACGTCTATGGAAATCACGGAGGAGGACAGGGGCATGTACGTCCAAGGATGAGACCCAAGAGCGTTCCTCCGGACCATACCCCTTCCAATGCACCAGGTACTGTATGCGCCCACAGAACCTACGGGAGTCAACAATAGATTGTACTTCATACTCCTCATGGTTCTCAACCTGCATAGGGTGAGGACATGGCACCGAGGTCGTAAAGCGATTGCAAACCAAAGGTTTCAATAAGGAGACATGAAACACATTTGAGATGTGCATACTAGGAGGAAGGTCCAAGGCGTAAGCCACTGGGTTAATCCTGCGAAGGATACGGAAAGGCCCAATAAAACGAGGTGCGAACTTCAAAGAAGGAACACGAAGTTGGAGTTTGCGAGATGACAGCCAGACTCTGTCCCCAACCTGGTAGGAAGGTGCAGGCAGGCGTCTGCGGTCAGCATGGAGTCTGTACCTATCGTTAGCATGTTGCAAAGCCTCCTGAACTTGTGCCCAAGTGGAACGAAGACCACGGAGATGCTCCTGTAACGCAGGAATACTCTGAGGAACAAACAAGTCAGGCAACATGGAAGGTTGGAAGCCATAATTCACCATAAACGGGGACAATCGGGAAGCTGAATTTAAGGCACTGTTGTGAGCAAACTCTGCCCACGGTAATAGGTCTGACCAGTTTTTATGATGGTCAGAAATATAGCAATGTAAGAATTGCTCCAAGGACTGACTGGCTTGTTCTGCGGCCTAATTAGACTGCGGGTGATACGCAGAGGAGAAAGCAAGTTGAATTCCCAACTGTGCACAAAAGGCTCGCCAGAACCGGGAGACAAACTGACTACCCCTGTCTGAGACAATCACCTTGGGTAACCCATGTAAACGAAAGATCTTCCGATCTTTCGCTTACAACTCTCCCGAGTTGGGTAGCTCCACAATGAAATCCATAGACAGGTGGGTCCAGGGCCTCTCTCCATTAGGTATGGATTGTAGGAGGCCCACTGGAAGGTGTCGTGGAGTCTTACTCTGATTACACATGGAACAGGCAGCTACGAAGGCAGTTACATCAGCTCGTAGACTAGGCCACCAGAATTGTTGGGAAATGGCCCAAACGAGTTGATTCTTCCCAGGGTGGCCAGCTGCCTTGGGAAAATGGTAAGTCTGGAGCACGGCAGTACGGAGATTCTCTGGGACAAAGCAGTGGTCACAAGGATTCTCAGGAGGAGCATGGACCTGAGCAGCAAGAATTTTGTCACCCAAAGGAGAAGTAAGACTTGTGCGAACCATAGCCAGAATACGATCAGGAGGAATCACAGGAACCGGAACCGACTCTAACTTGGAAGTAGAGGAAAATTGTCGTGACAAGGTGTCAGCCCATACATTCTTAGTACCGGGTATAAACTTTACAATGTAATTAAAACTCGACAAGAAAAGAGCCCATCGCGCCCTTCTGGGAGAGAGGCGCTTAGCCTCAGACAAGAATGTGAGATTCTTATGGTCAGTAAGAATGAGAACCAGCACAGTGATACCTTCAAGGAGATGTCTCCATTCTTTCAGGGCTAAAATGATCACCAACAGCTCTCTGTCACCAATCTCATAATTGCACTCTGCAGGTGACAATTTCTTGGAAAAGTAGCCACACGGATGCATAGTTAGGACATTAAGACAGAAGGGCGCCAACTCCAGTCTCAGAAGCATCAACTTCTAGGATAAAAGGCAATGTAGGATCAGGATGTGCCAACAGAGGAGCAGAAACAAAAGCAGCCTTGAGACTCTCAAAGGCCTTAATGGACTCCGGAGACCAACTCTGTGGGTTACCATCCCTTCTGGTCATATCAGTCAGGGGTGTGACCAGAGACGAGAAGTTACCAATAAACTTCCAATAATAGTTGGCAAAGCCCAGGAAACACTGCAGAGGACGTAAACCCACGCGTCGGGGCCACTGTAGGACTGCCGAAAGTGTCTCTGGGTCCATCGAAAAACCAGCAGTGGAAATGACATAGCCCAGGAATTTAACCTGTTCACGATGGAACTCGCACTTCTCCAGTTTACAATAGAGATTGTTTTCTTTTTGTTTCTGAAGCACACGACAGACATCTGTGTAGTGGCTCTCCAGGGACTTGGAAAATATGAGGATATCATCAAGATAAACCACCACACATAACTGCAACAAATCTCGGAGGACATCGTTAATAAATTCCTGGAAAACTGCCGGGGTGTTACAAAGGCCAAGAGGCATTATGAGGTACTCATTATGGCCTGTTCTGGTATTAAACGCAGTTTTCCACTCGTCGCCCTCCTTAATCCGCACAAGATTGTATGCCCCTCTCAAATCAAGCTTCCTGAAAACCGTTGCTCCCTTGAGGCAGTCAAATAACTCTGTAATCAACGGAATCAGGTAGGCATTCTTAATCGTGAAATGATTGAGACCCCTATAATCAATACAAGGTCTCAGTCCACCGCTCTTCTTCTTCACAAAGAAGAAACCAGCACCAGCAGGAGACAAGGATTTGCGGATGAAACCTCGAGAAAGTGCGCCTGCAACATACTCCTCCACGGCCTTATTCTCCAAGACCGACAAAGGGTAAACCCGGCCACGAGGGGGTATGGCACCAGGTTGAACGTCAATTGCACAATCATAAGGCCAGTGTGGAGGCAAACTACCGGCTTGACCTTTGTCAAAGACATCGCTAAGATCGCCGTACTCCTCCGGCAGGGAGGAGAGTGAAGAGGTGCACAGGACCTTGGCTACCTTCTGGAAGCATGTCTCACTGCATTGTGGTGACCAGGAGAGAACCTCAGCACGGAGCCAATCAAAAAAGGGGTTGTGCCTCTGTAACCAAGGCTAACCAATAACCAACGGAAACCTAGGTGAGGAAATAACTTGGAATTGGATTATCTCATGGTGAAGAGCCCCTATGGCCATGGACAACGGAACCGTCTCATGAGTCACATAGGCAGGCTGTAGAGGTCTCCCGTCAAGAGCCTCAATGGCAAGTGGAGTGTCACGCAGCTGCAGCGGAATTGAGTGCTGCAATACAAAGACAGCATCAATGAACAGGCCTGCAGCCTGCAGCCTGATTAAATTCTGTATCTCGGTGGACAACTCAGCCCAAGAAAGGGTGACCGAAACCAGGGGCTTATTCTTCTGGATAACTGGGGACGAAACAACGCCACCTAAGGTCTGTCCATGACAGGACCTCAAGGTTCGGGCGTTCCCTGGACAGGTAGGACAAGATTTCAAAAAGTGACCTGCCTGGCCACAATAAAGGCACAATCTCTCCTTCCTCCTAAAGGCTCATCCGCAGAGAGACGCGTGAAGCCCAAGTGCATGGGTTCATCTTCACTGACCGACTCGGTACCAGGAGGCAAGGGAGGTGAGGGAGGCACGGGTGGGACTACAAAGCTCTGAGGCAAACGTACAGGAGGCTTCCTCATCTGGAGTCAATGAGGATGGCAAACGTGATCACCCTCTCCAGCTCAGTGGGTATATCTCGGGCTGCTATCTCATCCTTGATGGAATCCGAGAGACCATGAGAGAAAGCAGCCACGAGGGCCTCATTGTTCCAAGCAACCTCTGCTGCCATAGTACGGAATTCAATGGAACAGTCGGCAACAGTTCTCATACTCTGTTTGATGAACATGAAGCACTTGGCAGCAGAAGCGGAGCATGCGGGAACGTCAAATACCCTTTTAAAGGAGGCCACAAAGTCAGAGTAACTCAAGACAACAGGTTTTTGCGTCTCCCATAGAGGGATTGCCAAGGCCAAGGCTCTCTCAGAAAGCAAAGATATCACAAAACCTACTTTGCTTCTGTCCGTGGGAAACGCCTGAGGCAGCATCTCAAAGTGAATCTCAACCTAGTTGAGAAACCCTCTGCATTGAACTGGATTGCCCCCCAAATTGGAACCAGACATACCTCTTATAGAAGTAATACTCGAGGCGGGAGCCTGCACAGAGACTGGTGCAGCAGCAGGGACGGCCTGCAACTCAGGTTGCACCGGAGCAGCCACAGTGGGAGGTTCCAGGGGAGCTGTGTGACTCAGGAGCGTTTGTAACGCTATGGCAAACTGATCCATGTGGTGAACTTGCTCATCCAATCTGGAAAAAATATTACCAACAAGTGGATTGACTGTATCTTCTGAATTCATGGCCTTCGCCTACTATCAGGAACCATGAATCAGACCGAGACAGAAGTATAGTTAAATCACACTTGTTTAATAATAATAATAATAATAAGGTAAACAGAGTAAGCGTAGTCAAAACAAGCCAGAGTTCAGTAACTGGATCGGGTAGTCAGCCAAGCAAATGTCAGAGAGCCAGAGATAAACGTGGTAGTACAACAAGCAGGATCAGGAGCCAGAAGGAACGTCAGCTGAGGAAGTCTTCAACAGGGAGCTGGAAATTAGCCAACAGCTGAGTGGCCAGCTCAGAGATGGAAGGGCCCAGCCTTGACATTTATAAGCTGTGGGGGGTAGATGAACTATTTTCATATTACTGGGTTTAGTAACACTTTAAAATATTCTTTAATATACATCCTGATGCTCCACTCACCATCTTTTGCTTTAGCAAGGAAAGAACATGTTACCTGCAAGCCTTGTAGAAAGCTGTCCACACTTCCATTCAACGGAGAGCCACCTAGTGGCACTCTATCCCTACCTTTCTGATTTCTGTGTTCGTAGTTAAAATGTATGTTCCAGATGAACAGCAATAATGTGTGTAGATATAACCCATCATTGTGCAGGACTACAAGTGATTTGTCACTGGCAAAAAAACACACAGTATGAAGAATCCAGCAGTACCTGGGTAACTGTGCAAAATATGTCATTATTATTTACATATACAGTAGCCATGTTCTGCTTTAGGCAACATATCTACAATTTGTATCTGTTGCTTTAGCAGGATTCTTATGAATCATCTTTAGGAAAGCATTTATCGCCTATGCAGGGCAAACCAACAACTGTCTAAGGCTAAAAACAAAAATGTAATATAATGCAGCTTACCAGTCCTCAGATGTGATGGCTTCATTAGTTTTCTCTTTTCAGGATTAGAACATTTTTAGCAAGAATAAAAAACACCTGCTGATCTTGCCAGTAATGCAGTGTGATTTTACCTTCCTTAAGAAAAGAGGAAAAAAAGGGCGCACCAGACTTGTGCTCTATCCTTTGGATATACAGTATTTTATTAAAAGTAGATAAAAGGAAAACTACTCACAAACATCTGTAGAAATCTTGCAATGCAAATAGTCTCCGAATAACAGCAAATGGTCTAACTGATAAACTCCAGAGGTCACGGAGGAGATAACAGGCTGACACGAAAACCTTCTTCTTCAGAGCCCAGCAGTGTAACCTCCTTCAGCAGTCCTTATATACAGACAAATGCACCCTCAATCAACCAAGAAAGTCCCAGAGGAGCCTAGAGGCCCCTCCTACTTAAGTGGGTGGCCTGAGGCCAAAAGAATATGCCCACTGGAGATGGAGTTGCCCTTACTACAAGCAGATGCACAACTGATACAGCCGATTGAGAAATGGTGGGCAGGGGATAATTACCATGTAGGCTCGACAATGTAAGGGCATGTAAATAAAAAGCCTCATCTACTCGAATTATGGGGCGAAAGGGAGGACTAGTGAGAAAGCTACAATTGGCCTTCAACAAAAGATCTCCCTGGCCATGTCACCATGGCACAGCACACCACCAACAGTAGCCAATCTTACCGGTCGGAGATAGCTGAATCCATAGCGCTAAGTGTGGGATCTCCCCCCATATCAAAACTATCTCTCCTGGCCTGTTCCTAAGTCATTTTTCCTTTTTTCCTTGTACAATAGGAGATGATGGGACGGACCATCGTCAAACACCCCATACAGGCGTACAAGCCAACAGCAGTTAGCACTATAGGGGGAGGGAAGGGAGAGGAATACTCCCCTCATCTCCTATTGTACAAGGAAAAAAAGGAAAAATTACAGGTATTGACTTCATTTGGCCTCTATGATTTTGTCTACAACAAAATGGCGATGATTCATCGTCGCCGCTAACGTCACCTTTGAGCGGCGGCTGACGCGCAGGAAGTGACGTCAGGCCCGCCCTTCATATTATCTGGAGCGCAAACAGGGCAGCGTGCGCTCCAGACGTAGGGACTGGCCAGGAGAGACGGTTTTGATATGGGGGGAGGTCCCACACTTGGCGCTATGGATTCAGCAATCTCCAGCCGATAAGATTGGCTACTGTTGGTGGTGTGCTGTGCCATAGCGACATGGCCAGGGAGATCTTTTGTGGGAGGCCAATTCTAGTTTTCTCACTAGTCCTCCCTTTCGCCCCATAATTCGAGTAGATGAGGCTTTGTGTTTACATGCTCCTACATTGTCGAGCCTACATGGTAATGATCCCCTGCCCACCATTTCTCAATCGGCTGTATCAGTTGTGCATCTGCTTGTAGTAAGGGCAACACCATTGAGGGTGCATTTGTCTGTATATAAGGACTGCTGAAGGAGGTTACACTGCTGGGCTCTGAAGAAGAAGGTTTTCCTTCGAAACGCGTCAGCCAGCAGTGGCCCCAGTTATCTCCTCCGTGACCTCTGGAGTTTATCATTTGTTTTAGACCATTTGCTGTTATTCAGAGACTATTTGCATTACAAGATTTCTACAGATGTTTGTGAGTAGTTTTCCTTTTATCTACTTTTAATAAAATATATCCAAAGGATAATGCACAAAACTGGTGCGCCCTTTTTTTCCTCTTCTCTTTGACTGTTAGGATACTCCTATCCTTGAGGGCAGCAAGGCCTGTGACATATATCATCACAATACATAGACTGTCTGGTAATCCACTCGTGCACAGGAGCATTTGTTTTCTGCTATCAAAGTACCTTCCTTAAGACCCTGATTATTTTTGTGTAAACTACCAGTCCCATCAATCCACTATATAATGTAAATGAACAAATGCTTAAAGGATTGACGTCCTGAGAACCGCCACATGAAGAGAAATGTCTCAGATGGTGACAAAAACCTTTTATAAGTTCTAACCCTTCTCTTATCTAACCAAATGTCTGTAAAAAAAGTTTTGCATGGAACTAGGGTTTAAAGTGAATCTGTGTCCACGCTATGGGTGTTCAGGTATTAAAATACTTGAATGTCCATAACGAACAAGCACCAAATGAGCTTTAAAACATGCCCGTACAAGCTCTCTCTGCCCTCTGTAGCTACAGGCACTATAGAGCAATTAAAATTAAACAAAACTCTGATTGAAAGGGTTTTTTGTTGCTGTGATCCAACTTCCTGTTAGAGGGTGGCTTCTCTCCTGAGATGGACTAGGGACTATGGACTATTGTACTGTGCAGAGAGCAGTGCACATGACTGTGACTAACATGCACTGCTCATTCCAAACAAGCGAAAACGAGCGGGTAAAAGAAGAGGTTTGGGAGCTTACCGTGAACTCTACAAGGAAGCAGAAAAACACAGTAAGAAACAATTTCAGGAAAAATAGATGTAAATGTGTATGGAATATTTTGGGGGAAAAGGGATTACATGGGTATCATATTAATCCTTTCACAGTGGAAGCAGTTCAAGTCATTCTCTGAGGCTGCATTCACACCTGAGCATTTTCAGCTCATAAAATGCTCGAAAAAAGGCTGGAAAAAATGCCTGAAAAACGCCCAACAAGCAAAATCCCATTCATTTTAGTGGCACCTGTTCACACCTGAGCGTTTAGTCGCCTGAAGCAAAACGCCTGAAAACGCCTTAAGCTCAAAAAAGAACTTGAGCTTCTTTTTTTTTTTTTTTTTTTAATACTCTTTATTTATTCAAAAGGAGGCAGATTATCCAATATCATATCACTTTCCATATACACATTTGCTTCAAACTACCATACATTTTGTGCCAACTTAATAATCCATAATAATATAAGCATGTATATATACGTCTTCATTTACGTATATTTATATGTGTATATCCACTCAAAAGAAGAAAGGAATCCTCCCTTTCTTTTTATATTTTACCAAAAACCTACAAAAGTAAATAAATCAGTAAACCCACAAACCCAAAAAACAAAACCAAATCAAAAACGAAAGAATCAAAAAAAAAAAAAAAGGAAAAAAGGGGGGAAGGGGTCATCCTCCGTTCCCCGAGGAGAGGGGCGTACAAGGTGAAAGCACACCAACATAGGGCCCATCATTCCCCAGACGCACTCCCCATTAGTCTCCTCCCCTCTTCTGAGTATACAAATTGATCCCGGTCTGCCCATGTTCTAGTGTATTGCTTTTTTCTGTCTTGTGCTGACATTACAAGATCCTCCATAATCCTGATGTTCCTTACCCTATATAGCCACTGAGCAATGGAAGGAGGTTTGGGATCCCTCCAGCTAAGAGTAATACAGGCTTTAGCTGCATTGACCATGTGACATAACACAGATTTTTTATATGCCTGCCGGGGAATTTGTGAACAATGAAGCAGAAAAAATGCGGGGTCGTCTGATATTGGAAAAACTGTAAACTTTTGAGATATCCTCTGAACCTCCAGCCAGTATTGTCTAATCTTAGGACAGGACCAAAATATGTGAAATAGTGTCCCCTAATCCTCTCTACATCTCCAACAATGGTCTGAGGCCTCTGGAGAAAATTTACTTAGCCTTGCCGGGGTGTAATACCATCGTGTCAGTAATTTATAATTAGATTCCTGAATCCGTGTGCATATTGATGAGTTCAACGAAAGATAGATAATATTCTGTCATTGGGCTGGGCTAAAGGTCCTATCCAGATCTCTCTCCCATTTACCAAAGCCTGGCATCACAAAATCTTCTGAGGGCATGCTAAGCAAGGCATATATATTGGAAATCGTTCGAGGGAGGGGTTCGTTTCCATCGCAATATGACTCAAATAAAGTTAATTGACGCTGATAATTTATCGGTGGTCCCAGAGACCTAAGGAAATGACGTAGCTGCAAAGCCTGCCAAAGCTTTATTTCGTACCGGCCCCCCGGGTGCGTCAATGTGGCCACCGTGGGCCAATTCTCGTGATCCAGACAGTGCAATGCCTGAAAACAGCCCCTCTCTATTATATTCTTAAACGCCCCTAATTCCATACCTGGGGGGAAACTAGGGTTTCCCAATATTGGGAACAAGGGTGATTGTGTCGTGGAAAATATAGGGTTCCGACAGAGCCCAGATCCCATTCTCAGTGTAGGGCCTATAATAGGATGTCTTTTAAGAGGGACGGGTAGGGCTGCATAGCACCAAGGTGCTCTACCCAAAGGTATCGGGCTAGATTATTGTTCTATGTCTATCCAAAGTTTGAATTCCCTATGTCTGCTCCAATCGATCATCCTGCCCAGATGGGCTGCTTGATAATATTTAAATGCGTTTGGGGCAGCTACACCACCAAAGCACTTGGGTAGCGTCAAAAGACATCTACTAATCCTGGGGCGTTTATTCGCCCATATAAATTTAGTAACTAGAACTTGAGCTTCTTTGTGGCAGATTACAGGCGTTTTTCTGCTTTTTACGTTGGTGACCTGTACAAAATTGTGGCAAAATCGTGGTAAAGACGCAGTAAAAATAGCGGCAAAATCACAGTAAAAACGCTTGACTTTGAAACTCTCAGGTGTGAATGCAGCCTTAAGCCCAATCTGGCCTTTTAGAGACCCAGTTCTTTGCTTATGTAGAACCCTGATGTTTAGGCAGGGTTGCTATTAAATTTATTTGCCAAGTGATAGTTGCCTTGGCCAATTGTTAGGAGGTCAATTGATTTCATCCCAATTCTGGAATTGCTGCACTCTTCTCTTCTGTCGCTAGATGGCTGGGTATCTGGTGACATTAGATAAGACAAGGGCATTGCAAGGACAGATTAGGAATAAATGGGGTGTCTCAGCCAACGGGCAGGGATTTTCTTGGGTCCCTTGGCCTGCTTGAAGAACCTATTTATTTGGGTGGAGTCAGGTGATCGGGTTCTGTGCCACCTGGAAGGCTGTCTGGGTGGACTTGTGTTCTATTGCCCCAGGCTGCTAGGCCAGAAACCTGAAGCCTATCCCAGGGACATCTGGCTGCTAGGCTGTCTGAGGGCCTATCCGGAGGCAGGAGAAGCAGCGCAGGGTTGGGATTGCGGGCTTGTAGACCAACCAAAAGTAATGGTTCCACCACCCAGGGAACCAGTTGTGGTTGGAGGTAGAGGGGAAGCTGTTGCCACTAAGGTACCATCCACCTTGCTACCGGAGATCACAGTGAGTAAGCTGAGGCCAGTACCAGAGCAGACGTCTCGCCAGCCGGGGACAGTGAAGATATGGGAAAACCTAACTTGTCAGCAGGGGTGAAACTTGAAGAGTATCTGTGAGTGCCAAGCCAGGGATCCATCAGGGAAGAAGGGGTGACGTTTGAGGAAGATACTGAGTCCTAACAGTGGAAGCTCTCAGGGGGTCCAGTGGCTAGTGGATCTGAAGTCTAGTGAAATAGACTGGGAGTTCATTGAGTGAAGACCCAAGTGAGTGAGTGTGAGGTAAAGAGAACCGTTCGTGTTGCAGATAGTTGAATACCTTTACCGTTAGTAACAGCTACAAGATTGTTGCCATAGGAGACAGCGGTCCTACCTATACAGAAGTGGTGTCCGGGTGGAGGCCTTCACCTGTATAGCTGTCTACCTATAGAAGTCTCTGAGTCTGCTAATTATCTTTGTATCTTCCTAAGGGTGTCCTGGTCCTAACTCCTCTCTCCTACAGTTCTGTTTAGGAGACAATAAATTTCTTTGCATTCAAAAAGTGTCTGGCGCCGACCTGTTCATCTTGCATTACACCCACCATGCCTTATAACCCACTCTACACTGAAGGATGTCAGCTCTCCCTAACACTGGAGGTAACTATTAGGCCTAAAGAGGTCTGAGACTTTGCTACACTTACATTAGAGATTAGAAAGCCGGAAAACTGACAAGTGGCTGCTAGAAAGAGGAAACAAGGATAACTGAGCTGCTGTGAAAGCTGACTTGAATGAGTTTGGTGCTTCTTCTGTGAATTTTGAGGATGAATTGCTTAATAGTGCCTGCAGCTACAGAGCTTTGCAGAAGCTTGTAAAATATATAGATATCTGAATGCCAACAGCCTGGCAACAGGTACACTTTAAACTGTAGAATGCTTTACACACGAAGTAGCAATGTTAATAAATAGTATAAGCTACTATAGCCATAGTAATGCAGTGAATTGATTTGACTGTCCATGGAAAGACTGGCAGGTTTTGTTCTCCTAAAACTGCCATAGTTTTAAAAAGTTGAACCTGATTGACACTGGTCTTTTTTCAACTTTGTTAAACATGTAGCTATTGAGCAAGCAGCAGAAGTAACTGCCTCCAGTCCAGCAATTAACCACCCATTACAAACATCAATGCTACCCACACCCTATGTTGGTGCCACCTCAAATTTAGCAGTGCATGAGTGAGGCCTCCTGCACATGGGCAGAAAACAAATGCTGTTTTTAGAAGTAATTTTTATGAAACAAAGCTCTATTTCAGTCTATGCACACTGTGGTATTTACATTTGTATTTTGAAGCAGCATTCAGGGGCATTAAAACAGCCCCATACTGCATAAATTCATTTATTCTACTGAATATAATAATAATCTAGCCATTAGAATGAGTTGACACATTCTAAACGCCATGTGCCTGTAAAAGGAAAAAACTAACTTTTTTTTTTTTAATGCCATGTTTTTCTGGCAGCTACTGGCAGAATAATCCAGCATAGATAGGAGAATTGTAATACCTCATGTGCAAGAAGCCTAATGCCGCGTACACAGGATCAGAATTTCTGACAACAAATGTTCGATGTGAGCATAGACACCACACCACAAATGCTCCTGGTCACCAGCAACCCCTTTTCAAAATATTAGAATTTCCAGATTATCAGTCCAGACATGATCTGTGAAATGCTTGCATTTTTATACATATGTTTTCATAATTTCATGCAATTCTCTAACAGCGTTCATCATCTCACCTTTTTGGACACTGATCTTGGCTGTTTGGTTGACAGTGAGGTCATTAGGAATGTTAAGAGTACAATAATATAGGCCAACGTCAGAGGCATTGAATCGCTCAATGTGCAGCTGAACAAGACCACGTGCTGTATAAATAGTGGCTCGGTTGTGATACTTGTCAGTGAAGAAGTTAAGGTTTATTGTAGAAAGTATGATCTCGGGCTCTTTATTACGTTTCAGTTTGAATTCATATTTTAAAGGATTGTTTGTAACGTTCTGATATCGGCAGTCAATCCTTAGTTTTGGACCACGTCCAGTTAGACATGCTGTGAGTCGTGTGATTTTCTGCTCATTGGATGCCTGCAGTACTAAAGAAAAATTTATATCTGTGAATAAACAAATAAAACCTCCTCCAGTTAGCATAAAGTACATAATGAGATTTACCTTGAAAAGAGCACCTTCCATATATCATGTAACTATCCATACCCCCCAGTGAGAAAGAGGGACATGTATAGCACAAAGTGTGTAGTGAAAGAACACACCTCTGCCTCACCAACCTGCCCCCCCCCCCCCCTTCGCAGTTATGCAGGTCACAAAGAATTTTTAAACAAAAAACCCTGATTAAACCAGGAGACCCCTTAATAAGGGTTAGTTTTAATAAAGTTTTAGGTTGTTTATCAATTTTCAAATATTTATTGTAGGAAAATAATTTAAGCAATACTAATTTAACTAATAATACTGTAAACTATAATAGTAATATGTATTTGGTAAACTTAGTTATTACTACATTACATTACATTACTACAAATTCTAAATATTCTTGTGAGCACTAGCAACTCCTCCTGTTGTATTTAGCGGCTGCCCTTATGGTTGTTACAATGCAATGTTAAAATAAATGCATTGAAATTAAATCTTTGGCGCCACTACTATTGCTATGGATGTTGAAAATGCACCATAGTTTGAGGTGGATGTACTCAATGACTCTACAACGGAGCACGAGGTGGGGAAACATATTCAATATAGGAAGTGAACACATAAATATATAGTTCGGGGAATAGGCAGTGTGGCAGGTCACAGACAGGTAAAGAGTGCTAGTAAACTAGACCAGTACCAACACACAGCTGATAGAGAGAACACAAGGCAGCTTCATGAACGCCACTTCCTGTACAACATTCCACCATCGGAAGCAGGCCGAAGACGGCAAAAAAGACGTCGCGTGTGCAGCAGAAGGGGTTTTCGAAAAGATACCAGCTTCCATTGTACCCAGTGTCCCTCCCAACCTGGCCTTTGCATCGGTGAATGCTTCGAACTGTATCATACATCCCTAAGTTATTAGCCCATATTTTCCCCATTTTCGCTGATCATTTTACATGCTTCCCCAAATAACCATGCCACTGCCTTCAATGTGAACTGACCCTGGCCTGCTTTTTGACTATGCCTCTGCCTACCGTTTGGACTGCTTCCACTTGAACTGAGCCTGGCCTGTTTTGACTATGCCTCTGCCCACCGCTTGGACTGCTTGCTCGTGAACTGACCCCTGCCTGTTTTGTGACTATGCTTCTGCCTACCGCTTGGACTGCTTGCACGTTAACTGACCCTGGCCTGTTTTATGGACTATGCTTTTGCCTACTGCTTGGACTGATCTGTTGCCCTGCTACTATAGTACACAAGGGACTCACATATGTGAGGGGCTCCAGAATAGTTTTTCCGGGTGGAGATAACAATTTTTATGTTTTCTCCCAGTTTTGTAATTTCTGGATTAGGGTCTGGAGTCCGGAGGCTTCATAGAGATTTGGGTGGGTCGAAACCTCTACCCCCGTGCACAGGTCGTACCCGATTGCGGCCCTCAGCCTTCTGCTGACTTACTGCCATCATGCCTTTGCCTGCCGCATAAACGGACAACACCTCTGCCTGCTACCTGGACTATGCAAATAATTCGCTGTAGCAAGAGGCAGTATGTTTATGAAGGGTTGGAGAGCGGTACAATAATGAGTGTCTGCAGGTAACAGTGTACCAGGACCAATATTATGGCTGTGCTGGCTGTCTCTGCCTGGACAATTCCTATGGACTGTGCTGTGCCGACTTTAGACAATATTCCTGCCTGCTGCCTGGATAGTTAAAATTGCAGTCGCTAAACACATCCCTGACTGCTGCCTGGACCAGTGCTCTCTTCTGTGGACACTACTAAAAGCACAGGTAATACTTTTTTTTTTATCCTTTCCGCAATAGAATTTATTTTGGATTGTAATTTTTGGTATGTACATGCTATGTGTTAGAAATATAAAGGGCCTTCAAAAATGATAGGTTGCCAGTAAATTATCTATGTAATGTATGCTCCTAGAACGCCTGATGGTGTTACTTGGATGTTGGGCCTCTGTATGTGGCCAAGCTGTGTAAAAGTCTCACACATGTGGTATCCCCATACTCAGGAGGAGAAGCAGAATGTATTTTGAGGTGTCATTTTTGCTATGTGTTGGAAATATCTTATAAATGGACAACTTTGTGTAAAAAAAAATGCGTTTTTATTTTTTTTCCACATTTTTCAAAAACTTCTGGAAAAAAAATAACCGTTCAAAAGACTCATTATGCCTCATAGATTATACGTTGGGGTGTTTGCTTTCCAAAATGGGGTCATTTTGTGGGCAATTCCATTGTCCTGGTGCTCCAGGGCCTTCAAAAGTGTCATAGGTAGTTGAGAAATGAGATGTGCAATTTATGCTCGTAGATCGCCTGATGGTGCTACTTCAATGTTGGGCCTTTGTATGTGGCCAGGCTGTGTAAAAGTCCCACACATGTGGTATCGCCATACTCCGAAGGAGTAGCAGAATGTATTTTGGGGTGTAATTTTTGCTATGTATTTGCTATGTGTTGGAAATATCTTATAAATGGACAACTTTGTGTAAAAAAAATGCGTTTTCATTTTTTTCCCACATTTTCCAAAAACATCTGGAAAAAAAATAACCGTTCAAAAGACTGATTTTGCCTCATAGATTATACGTTGGGGTATTTGCTTTCCAAAATGGGGTCATTTTGTGGGCAATTCCATTGTCCTGGTGCTCCAGGGCCTTCAAAAGTGTAATAGGTGGTTGAGAAATGAGATGTGCAATTTATGCTCGTAGATCGCCTGATGGTGCAACTTCAATGTTGGGCCTTTGTATGTGGCCAGGCTGTGTAAAAGTCCCACACATGTGGTATCGCCATACTCCGAAGGAGTAGCAGAATGTATTTTGGGGTGTCATTTTTGCTATGTATTTGCTATGTGTTGGAAATATCTTATAAATGGACAACTTTGTGTAAAAAAAATGCGTTTTCATTTTTTTTCCACATTTTCCAAAAAACATCTGGAAAAAAAATAACCGTTCAAAAGACTCATTATGCCTCATAGATTATACGTTTGGGTATTTACTTTCCAAAATGGGGTCATTTTGTGGGCAATTCCATTGTCCTGGTGCTCCAGGGCCTTCAAAAGTGTAATAGGTGGTTGAGAAATGAGATGTGCAATTTATGCTCGTAGATCGCCTGATGGTGCTACTTCAATGTTGGGCCTTTGTATGTGGCCAGGCTGTGTAAAAGTCCCACACATGTGGTATCGCCATACTCCAAAGGAGTAGCAGAATGTATTTTGGGGTGTCATTTTTGCTATGTATTTGCTATGTGTTGGAAATATCTTATAAATGGACAACTTTGTGTAAAAAAAATGCGGTTTCATTTTTTTCCCACATTTTCCAAAAACATCTGGAAAAAAAATAACCATTCAAAAGACTCATTATGCCTCATAGATTATACGTTGGGGTATTTGCTTTCCAAAATGGGGTCATTTTGTGGGCAATTCCATTGTCCTGGTGCTCCAGGGCCTTCAAAAGTGTAATAGGTGGTTGAGAAATGAGATGTGCAATTTATGCTCGTAGATTGCCTGATGGTGCTACTTCAATGTTGGGCCTTTGTATGTGGCCAGGCTGTGTAAAAGTCCCACACATGTGGTATCGCCATACTCAGGAGGAGTAGCAGAATGAATTTTGGGGTGTCATTTTTGCTATGTATTTGCTATGTGTTGGAAATATCTTATAAATGGACAACTTTGTGTAAGAAAAATGCGTTTTCATTTTTTTTCCACATTTTTCAAAAACTTCTGGAAAAAAAATAACCGTTCAAAAGACTCATTATGCCTCATAGATTATACGTTGGGGTGTTTGCTTTCCAAAATGGGGTCATTTTGTGGGCAATTTCTTTGTCCTGGTGTTCCAGGGCCTTCAAAAGTGTAATAGGTGGTTGAGAAATGAGATGTGCAATTTATGCTCGTAGATCGCCTGATGGTGCTACTTCAATGTTGGGCCTTTGTATGTGGCCAGGCTGTGTAAAAGTCCCACACATGTGGTATCGCCATACTCCGAAGGAGTAGCAGAATGTATTTTGGGGTGTCATTTTTGCTATGTATTTGCTATGTGTTGGAAATATCTTATAAATGGATAACTTTGTGTAAAAAAAATGCGTTTTCATTTTTTTTCCACATTTTCCAAAAACATCTGGAAAAAAAATAACCGTTCAAAAGACTGATTATGCCTCATAGATTATACGTTGGGGTATTTGCTTTCCAAAATGGGGTTATTTTGTCGGCAATTCCATTGTCCTGGTGCTCCAGGGCCTTCAAAAGTGTAATAGGTGATTGAGAAACGAGATGTGCAATTTATGCTCGTAGATCGCCTGATGGTGCTACTTCAATGTTGGGCTTTTGTATGTGGCCAGGCTGTGTAAAAGTCCCACACATGTGGTATCTCCATACTCAGGAGGAGTAGCAGAATGTATTTTGGGGTGTCATTTTTGCTATGTATTTGCTATGTGTTGGAAATATCTTATAAATGGACAACTTTGTGTAAAAAAAATGCGTTTTCATTTTTTTTCCACATTTTCCAAAAACTTCTGGAAAAAAAATAATCGTTCAAAAGACTCAATATGCCTCATAGATTATACATTGGGGTGTTTGCTTTCCAAAATGGGGTCATTTTGTGGGCAATTCCTTTGTCCTGGTGCTCCAGGGCCTTCAAAAGTGTAATAGGTGGTTGAGATATGAGATGTGCAGTTTATGCTCGTAGATCGCCTGATGGTGCTACTTCAATGTTGGGCCTTTGTATGTGGCCAGTCTGTGTAAAAGTCAAACACATGTGGTATCCCAATGCTTGGTAAGAGTAGCAGAATGTATTTTGGGGTGTAATTTGTTGTATGCATATGCTCTGTGAGAGAAATAACCAGTTAATATGACAATTTTGAAAAAACAAAAACCCAAAAAAACAAAAAACAAATCTTCCTTTTGCAAAGAATTGTGGGAAAAAATTACAACTTAAAAAAACTCACCATGCTACTTACTTAATATCTTGGAATGTCTGTTTTCTAAAAAGGGGTCATTTGGGGGGTATTTGTACTTTTCTGACTTGTTAGTACCTCAAGAAATGAGATTCACCTGATGTACTGAAGGCCTGATCAGATGTTTTCAATTTTCAGTGATTGGCACCATAGTTTGTAGACTCTATAACTTTCACAAAGACCAAATAATATACACTAATTTGGGTTATTTTTACCAAATATATATAGCAGTATAAATTTTGGCCAAAATTTATGAAGAAAAATTACTAATTTGCTAAATTTTATGACAAAAACAAAGAAAAAGGCAATTTTTCACAAAATGTACGTGTTTTTTTTATTTATAGCACAAAAAATAAAAAACCCATTAGTGATTAAATACCACCAAAAGAAAGCTCTATTTGTGTAAAAAAAAAGGACACAAATTTAATTTGGGTACAGTGTTGCATGACTGAGTAATGGTCATTCAAAGTGTGAGAGCACCGAAAGCTGAAAATTGGTCTGGGCAGGAAGGGGGTTAAAGTGCCCTGTATTGAGGTGGTTAAGCTTTATTAAATCACTGCTCCCGAAAAAACTGACACTTTTAAAAATTCTTTTTGCATTAATTCATGTCCCCTGGGGCAGGACTCAGGCCCCCGAACACTTTTTATGATAATAACTTGCATATAAGCCTTTAAAATGAGCACTTTTGATTATTCATGTTCGTGTCACATAGACTTTAACGGTGTTCGTGTGTTCGAACAAATTTTTTGCCTGTTCGCAAGTTCTGCTGCGAACCGAACCGGGGGGTGTTTGGCTCATCCCTACTCACCAGCCTCTATCAGATTTCACAGAGCTCTGTGCTTTAGCTCTGCAGTGTGTGAAATCAGATCCCTGCCTTCTCACTGCTACGAAAAATCCTTTTGATCTGTGTATTGTGAATGGCTGTATAGAAGAGATACAACCACTTAAAGGTCTCATGCATTTTTTATGCCTGTAAAAGCACCTCTATGTTAGCCTATGTGACCATGCAAACATAGGTGTTAGGCCTTATGCACACAAGACGCCGGTGCAAACTCTGCTGAACACATGTTTTTAAAAGCTGAAACTGGCCTTTAGAAACGCCCGTTTTGGCGCGTTTGCATGCTGCGTTTAGCTGCGTTTTACCGCGTTTGCGTCTAGAAGCGTCTGCAGAGCAGAGAATGACATTTTGCGACCCAAACTTGGGGCCCCCTATCTCGGGGCCACTTGGTGCTAGGAACCCCACTAACACAGTGGAACTAGCACTACAACATATCCAAATTTGGGGTTCCTAGCACCAGGTGGCCCCGAGATATGGGGCCCCAAAATCAGGTCATAAAATGTTCCTTTAAAAACACTTATAAACGCAAACGCGGCTAAACGTGGTACCGACGTTTAGCTGCATTTAGCCGCGTTTGGCGTCTGAAACGTGGAAAACTTTTGCGTCTGAACCCATTTTTTTGCTTCTGGAAAAACGAGGTTAAACGCAACTGCCTAAAAACGCCAAAAAACGAGACTGTGTACATGGACACATAGGATAACATTGAATGGGTTCAGGGGCAGTTAAAAAAAGTGTCCAACTGCCTCTGAACGCGAGTTTAACAGCGTCTCGTGTACATGAGGCCTTAACAGTTGTACAATATTTGATAAGAAGCATTTACAGGCTGGAAAAAAAAGCACCAAAGGCATGTTCTGAGAGAGCTTTTGAGTAGAAAAATGCACGTACGCGTGAGTATAAATACATGTGTATACTTTTAAAACTATTCCACTAGCCAGAATAAATAATATCTGCCCGGTAGAATACATTTATGCTCAAATGCCATATGTGCATATACATGCGCAAATATGCACATAAACGCCATACAGACTGTAATATTAGATGCATTTTTTCTGCTAAATTCTGGCAAAAAAATGCTGCCCATTTTCATAAACCCATCGGCCTAAGGCCCCACTCATGCTTTGTGCAGTGGGAACGTGTGTTTATGCTTGTCCCCCAAACCTGCAAATAAAAAGATTTCTGTATTTCCCATGCCATGCTCAAAACCTTACAAAAACAAAAAGGATGCTCCACTGTACCAGGTTTTTTTCATTATCCAATATCTGGTACTGCAGTGGAGGCTTCCTATATCATATGGGTGACACTGGCTTGCCATCCAAAGGGCCAAAAATGACCATCAAAACTTGTCCCTCATTGAATTCAATGCCATTGGCTCTGGCTAAAGACATCAGCACCAGAACTGCCAGGTGACCATTGGGTGTACATTATTCCACTTAAGAATACTGAACTGGACTGGATTTTATGTTTAAAGATATTTTACGCTTTTAGTTTCTTCTGCGTACATTTGGGGATTGTTAGTCCTAATTTGTGTACTTTATTTGTAGAGTGTAAGTGATCTCTTTTGGGACTTATAAAAACACAAATGATGCAGCGCTAGAAATAATATGTGAAAACATTGTGATTGGTTTAACTTACCAAGCTAAACCAATGAGTGAAACCAAAATGAGAGCAGCACAGTGGTGCAGTGGTTAGCACTCTCGCCTAGCAGTAAAAAAGGGTCGCTGGTTCGAATCCCAACCACGACACTACCTGCCTGGAGTTTGCATGTTCTCCCTGTGCCTGTGTGGGTTTCCTCCGGGTACTCTGGTTTCCTCCCACACTCCAAAGACATGCTGGTAGGTTAATTGGCTTCTGTCCAAAATTGGCCCTAGGATATGAATGGGGACCTTGGATTGATCGTAGGGACTGATGTGAGTGTGTGATGTTCAGGGTTAGGGACAAGGGTCAGGGTTGTAGACCCACACTCACTCAGGTTGAACTGGATGGACTGGTGTCTTTATTCAACCTTACTAACTATGTAACTATGTAGCAATAAGCTCATGATTACCAGAAAAGCTTACTACATGTGACCCAATGCCTTAATTTACGTTCATTGATAAACTGGATAGATTAAACCACTCTCTGAATCATTGAGGAAAATCATTACAGCCATCAGCTGTTGCCTAGGTAGAGGTACTGACTCGTGCCAAGACCGAAAATACTTCTAACAAATCACAGGGGGATTGGAAAACAAGGATTCCAGTGCCAGGTTTACAGCTTTGTACTGTAGTTCATAAAAGATGCCATGAATTTGTCACCTTTGAATGCCCTGGTGCCGGTAAAGGACCACAAGCAGATCTTTTGCTCCAAAGTTTGGCAAAATCAAGAACTAGAGACACGACACCAAGTTTTTTGTTTCATATTCTCGAGAACTATCCACCGCTAGCTGCTGTTCCGGTATTGTGCCTTTGGTTTTGGGGAGACCGATTTCCCTGAGCTGGGCAAGACTGCCATAACAGCAGTCATTGCCATCTGGTAAGCGGATTATATTACTCACTTAGGGTGTGAAACTACACGGAAGAATACCCTTTCTTTTTTCTGGTTTCTTGCATCTCCACGGATGGGTGTTTTTTCCTTGTTCATTCATGGACTGGTACTTTGATGGGACTTTTCCTTTTTGCATTTTTCACATGTAAAGTGTTATTTATGTCTTTGCATTATTGTTCACTAGATTATGTCTCATATGAATTTTTCACCATTGATCACATGCTGATATGCCTATGAGACTCTGCCTTAGTTTTCTTCAGTCACAATTTTTTCACATATTATTTCTAGCGCTGCATCTTTTGTGTTTTTATATGCACCTTTGGAGTTTGATACTAGACTTTTTAAGGTGCTGGCAGCTTTAATCAATTTATTTTGACACTTATTCACTATTTGTTCTTTTTCTATTTCTAGCGCAGCTTTAGCGTTTGGACTTTTTGTTTTCTCTTTTGGGACTACCAATGTATTTAGGGTTCGCATGTAAAGTTCTCATTTGTGTTGTTGCCTAACCTCAGGTCTACATGTTTATCCTACAGTTAATGAACTGCAATTGTTTTGCTTTTACACTTACCAAAAAAGAAAATCACCGCTGGCAGCAAGTAATTCATTTTTCTTCTTTGTTGGCACCTGTTTATAATAAGGAAATTAGGATATATTATATTAAATTTTGGTGCACCCCTTCATTGTGTATCAACTTAAATACCTGTAATACAAAGGAGGATGTTAAGCATTGAAATGTAAGCATTAGCTGGATTGAATAAATGCATGGAATCAGACTTGTGCTGGCAAAAGAGTATTCTCCCATCATGCCACTATACTCCAAAACAGGGCCCATTCTCAGAGGATGGAGGGACCTCATTTGTTGCATGGTCTTTATACCTATAGAGCCTTTTCACTAAAGGCTGCCCAATATAAGCAATCATTTACATTTTATGGACGGTTCTGCAGGAGCCTTCATTATCCATTATTTTGTAAAAATGCTTTGTTACTGTAAGGATGTTTTTGGTGCAACACTTCTATAAGTGGCCCCAATTCCACACATTGTCCTCCTGGTCAAAACTAGCCAGCACTCCACTGACAAATTCCTGTATCTCTTCCTTTTCCTATTTCAGAATAGTCTGGCTGAGGACCTTTCCCTGCCCCCAAGTGAAAGCATCAATGACAGTAATGACCAATCGCTAGAGTAATAGATAGGGGTTATGGCGCACTATTATAAATTCAGTTGATGCAAATATGTATAAAACATTTGTGTGTAGAGTTCAGCAGGAAAACCAAAAAGTCCTCAAATGGAAATTCTGGGGTGAATTATTGCTGATCTCCAAACACTCTGTGTAGCACCTCTATGAAACTGAAGAATCTTTGGGAGTACAAATAAAAAAAGCAGACGGCGCCATCTGAGAGTAGTAAGTAAGGTACTGTATATGTATTAATAAAAACAGCAGACTGGCAACCCACATATAGCCAGTGAAGATTCGCTTATAATTGTAGTCAGGTTTGGGTGGTGTAGATCTCAGCACAGTAGTGAGCCTGATTCCAATCTAGGATAAAGTGTTCAGGGCTGTCATCTGGGTATACCTATAAGGCTAAGAGAACATTACAGTGCGCTAGACTGAGTGTAGAATATAAATGCATGGTAAACACACATACAGTAGGCATCACAGATATGTGGAAGAATAAGTGCGTATAAAAGAGTCCAGGTCTTCAGCTCAATATTGTCTGCATCAGGTGTGTCCTGTCCCAAAATTCACAGTTAGGTAGTAATTGTGTTGGTAAATACCAGATATTTGTGGAATCATGAAGCAAGAAGTAGCTCTTTTGGTTTTGGCCTGAGAAAGAGGCCGGACAGCCTTGAAACATGTTGCAGTTTTCATTAATATTATTAATAAATGTACCTTACTTACTACATTCAGATTGTGTCCTCTTTTTTTTTTTTCTGTGACCAATCACTACTACTGTATTGAGGAAAGGGGTTGAATCACATGCATTCCTATCCTCTAAATTATTAGAAAGTATTCATTATTTTGGGAGGGCTAAATGCAGTAGTGACAGTGAACAGTAAGTGAGTATGTGCCGCTGCTCTGAGCCAGGCATTAAAGCAAACCTTTTGCTTTGTCCTGTACTAGGAAAGCACAGCTTTGGTTTATTTGGTTATCTGGGCATCAGTTTCAGATCAACCACAGCTTTCCACAATTTACTTTGAATAGCTGCTTCTCTGGCGAAAGGGTTTCCATTTTGGTAATTTTCCAAAAATGTTGGGCTACTTTTAATAGCTATTTGTTGTTTTCTTTCAAAAAATAAAACCAAAATATTTCTGTTCCTATTTAAATAGTCATTGCCTGACCTTATACAAGCAGTAGAGCTCTTTGTGGTCTTCTATACAGTAGTATGTTGTGAGTAAGAGTGTTTTTTGCAGCTTCCCGTGAAGAATGAACTGTTGGGTTGAATGTAAGTTGCCTGGAAATATGTGTTGTAGGAGAGGGAAAAAATGCAGTCAGAGTGGCGGGTGGTGTGGTCAGGGAGTGGTGAGCTGTTATGGGTGTTAGGTAGCCAGGGAGGAATGCACTGTTACCAGAGGGAGAGGTACCCAGAGGGAGATGTACTTCGTTCGGAGGCTAAGGTGGTTGAGGATGGATACATTGTGATAGGTGGATGAGGCCACGGGGAGGATAAAATGTATTTGAGGAGTGTGGTGTTTTAGGATTGGTGTACTGTTAGGGTAGGAGGGTGGTGAGGTAGCTGGGAAAAGAAGTCCTATGAGCAGGGGATGAGGTGGCTGAAAAAAGATGTACTGTGATTAGGGGTGGAGTGGCTTCTGGGGGTTGGTTGACCGGTGACAGATGTACTGTGATTGGGGATAAGGTGGTGAGAAAGCTGGCAGAGGTTGTACTGTGAGGGGGGCTGAAGGTCCAGACTAGGATGCGTAGTGAATAGGAAGTGGGAGGTGTGGTGGTTGCAGGCAATGTACTCTGGCCAGAGAGTGAGATTGCCAGGGTGGGAAGCACCTTCAGAAATAAGTGAGGTGATGAGTGAGGGATGTTTTATGATGGGGGGGTGGCTGGGGAGGGTGGGTGAGGTGGCAAGGAAGGGGTTGTACTGTAAGTGTTGGGGGGTGTGATTTGGCTGGGGCGGGTTGTAGTGTGAGTAGGGTGAGCTGTTGGGGAAGCTACCCTTTGTCTCTCTTCTCCCTGCTTGTCTGAGTTAGGCACCTCCCACCTTTGGGGGCACCTCTGCTGTGTACAGCATACTCATGGGCCCCTGCCAGCTGATGGAGCATCCAGGTAGATAAATGGCAGATAGCTTGAAGGCAGAGAGTGGTACAGTGCCTTGAAAGAGTATTCATACCCCTTGAAATTTTCCACATTTTGTCATGTTACAACCAAAAACCTAAATGTATTTTATTGGGATTTAATGTGATAGACCAGCACAAAGTGGCACATAATTGTGAAGTGGAAAGAAAATGATAAATGGTTTTCAAACATTTTTTGGGGGTATCATTACACGTGGGGGCTCGTATCCAGGATTTTTCGCTACTCTCCAATCAACTCCCCTAGACAGCATCCCTACAAGCACCAGGATGGACCACTGCGATCCAGTGGGATGAGGAAGAAGGCGCCCACTCACACTTGAGCGTGGTGATCGAACTCCCTGGGGAGACCTGGGCTGAATAACAAATCAGCCAGGCAGTGAAGACGCTGTCCCCAGACAAGAAGGTGTGGGTGATTGCTATCAAAACAGACCATGGGACCTCCCGCACCTATGCACTGTTAGAGTGGAGACAAGGAGTCCCTGAAAGCTTCAAAGGTGCCAGTGTGCAATTGGTCAACAAGACAGAGCTTTGTATAATCCATCTGAAGCCTCCAGATGAGGGTCCTACCAGCTCCAGTCAAGCTGTTTTAACTACGGAAGAAGTTCCCTTCCCGTCACCTCTGGCCACGTTTGGACAAGAATTCTTTGCTGCCCTGGGGGACTTTGTGTCAAAATGTCAGAAAGACCCTCCAACATACTCTGGAATCGGAAGCTCAGGGCTTTTTCTGGAAGACAACCATTGCCTACAGGGGAGGACTACTTTGAAGAGTGGCTGGACCAGGCCACACAAGCCTTGGATGAATGGGAAATTCCTGAGGCCCACAAGAAACAGAGAATCACAGAGAGGGCCGGCCTCAGAAGCCATCCGCAATTTGAAGCTCAGCAAGCAGGATTGTGTTGCCCAGGACTACCTGAACATCCTGCTGGATGTGTTTAGGCAAACAGAGAAGGTTTCTGACCTCATGTACCAGTTGGAGCACACTTACCAAAATGAGGGAGAGAAGCTGTCGGAGTACATGAGACGTTTGGACAAACTGATGCACCAGATCTTGCTGAAAAAGGACCCCCGGAAGTTGAATAAGGTCCATGCCCAGCAAGTCTTGAGGGGTGCCCAGCCCTTGGACCCCAGCACCCTCCTGTTGAGAACACGGCAAGATGGTAGCATCTTTAAGTATCCAGATCTGATCCGGATTGTGCGGGAAGAGGAGGCCATGCTGGAAAACAAAAAAAAAGAGTCAGAGGTCAGAATCTGTTGTTGGGGTCAGGGTGGCCAGTGCAGCTGAAGGCGACCCCGATGTCGAGCTCCTTAAGATTCAGGTGTCGCAGCTGATACAGATGATGGCCCTGTTGAACGGCAAGCCCACTGTTCTACCTATCGATGAAGTTTTAGTGCCCAAGAAGTCCTCAAGCTCTACGGTTGCTCAGGTGGAGAAGCCAGCAAACCAAGGAATCTGCTTCAACTGTGGAGGAGTTGGACATTATCGATGAGTATGCCCAAGCCCAGTGAAGCCTGAAGCACAGCGCCAAAAAGCCGGCAGGAAACTCCAAAGGGCCCCAGTGAAGGAGTCAACCGGGTGCCCATCTACATTAGCTAGCTCGCGAGAAAGCAACGAATCAAAGAGACCGCAGCAGAAGTCCAAACCCTTGCAGAGGGCTACTGTTGATGCCTCCGAGCGACCCAGTGACCCGCTCCCTTTGACACATGCTACCTGGCATTGGAGAGTACTAATGCACACCAGACTCCCAGAGCTCAACGGAGACTCAAGCCGGATCAGAACTTCTACAAGAAAGGAGTGCGGATACAAGCCACCAAACTGGCCAAGGTTATCACTTCCCACAAATTCCCTGCCAAGCTAGCGGTACCTTCTCTGGCTGTCTCCATCCAAGTAGAGGGAATCTACACCAAGATTCTCCTGGATACCGGAGCTCAAGTGACCCTCCTCTACAGAGACTTCTATGACCGGCACCTCAAACACAGAAGTTGGAAGAGCTAAAGATATGGGGCATTGGGACTCAGAACTTCCCTTATGATAGCCATCTACCAGTCAAGCTAACCTTGGATCCCTCCATAGCTGGGAAAGCTGAGACCTTTGACACTTTGGCAGTGGTCTGCCCTCATCCACCAGGGGCTAGTAAGAGTTCTCTCATCATCTGCACTGATACTGATTTTGTCAGAAGACTGTTGACACCTCTTGTTCTGGAGCCGGACACTTCAACTACAAGTGTGCACCCCATGTTGAGACAAGCCTATCAGCGCCTGGTACAAGAACAGAAGGCCCCAGCTGAAGGAGTGGGAAAGATCTGGCACTTGAACCAAAGTGAGAAGATGTTACAGCCTGGTGAAGTGGCCTGTTTACGGGCATCTGTCAAGCTAAATTGGAAACAACCAGGCCCTTTCATTGTCCTTGAAATGGACAGAGAGAAGTCATGGGAGTGGAGTGGTTTCAACCAAAGCATTGCAAAGAAGTCACGGGAGGATCTTGGTCAGTGTCTGCAACATAACAGCCTCGCCAGTGAAGATGCTGGCTCGGATGTTGCTGGGAAAAGTGAATCCGGCTACCCCAGCCTCACCGTCTGATTTGGTGGGGGGAGAAAAGGATGGGATCCCTGTCGAGGAGTTTTATCCAAAGAACACTCCTTTCTCACCCAAATGGAGAGAAAGAGCCAAGACTCAGCTCCTGAGATGGCAGGCTGCATTCTCGAAGAGTGAATTCGATGTGGGATGTGCAAAGTATGCTAACTACCGGAGGATAAGCCGATCAGAGAAAGAGTTTGTCCGATTCCTTTAGGAGACTTGGAAGAACTGCGTGAATAATTGGCAGAATTGAAGAGAGCATCCAAGAATCCCGAAGTCCATATGCTTCTCCGATAGTGGTGGTATGGAAGAAGAATGGGTCACTGAGGCTGTGTATTGACTACAGAATGCTGAACCGTTGGACCATTCCCGACCAGTACACCACCCCAAGAATAGAGGATGCCTTGCAGAGCCTATCAGGGGCAAAATGGTTCAGCGTGCTGGGCCTGAGGATCAGGAGAGGACTGCCTTCATTACCCCAGTGGGGTTCTTTGAATTTGACCGCATGCCTCAAGGCTTGTCCGACGCCCCAGCCACTTCCAAAGGCTCATGGAGAAGACGATGGGTGACATGAACCTGATAGAGGTGTTGGTGTATCTAGACGACGTCATTGTCTTTGGGAAGACCTTAGAGGAGCACGAAGAGCGTCTGGAGAAGGTCCTCAAGAGACTTCATGATGAGGGGTTGAAGCTGTCTCTGGAGAAGTGCCAGTTTTATCAACCCTCGGTCAACTACCTTGGTCACATTTTGTCTGCCGTGTCCACTGATCCCCAGAGGCTGGAAGCCGTCACCTCCTGGCCGAGGCCTACTAATGTGACTGAGCTCAGGTCATTTCTGGGATTCTGTTCCTATTACAGAAGATTTGTCGAGGGATTCGCTAAAATAGCATGCCCACACAATGAGCTACTGAAAAGCAAAGAGGAAGACGACCCAGATCCGACGAAGCTTGTCAGACCAGCCAGAGGGCCCAGAAAACCCAGAGAGTCCATTCAGGTACAGTGGACTGCCCAATGTGAAGAAGCCTTTAGGCAGCTGAAATGGAGCCTAACAACTGCCTGACCTACACGGTGACGCCAGTCGAGATGGGTTAGACGGGGTGGTTTATCAGGAGCACGACAGCTACCTACGGCCTGTTGCCTATGTGAGTCTGAGCTTGGCACCCTCCGAGAAGAACTAGCCCACACCCAAACTCGAGTTTCTGGCCTTGAAGTAGGAGTAGTGGATAAACTGAAGGATTATCTATATGGAGCAGAGTTCGTGATTAAGACCAACATAATCCTCTCACCTATATCCTCACCACTGCCAAGTTGAACGCCACAGGTCACAGATGGTTGGCTGTACTATCAAGGTTTACTTTCAGCCTGAAGTATCGACCGGGGTCGGGAACAAAGAAGCAGATGCGCTGTCAAGAAGGCCCCATTGCTCCACTGAACCTCCAGAAGAATGGGTCCGGCTGACACCGGAAGGGGTACGAGCCTTATGTCAAGGAGCAGAATGCTGCGCTGGAGGAGGATCCAGGGCCGAAGACATTGGAGTTTCAGCTGCTGGTGTCCCCAAATTTTATTGCAATGTCACCCAAGTTGGGGGTGAAGGTCTGCCAAAGCTTTCTAAGAAAGACTTGTGAAGGGATGAGTTTGAAGACCCTCTCTGTAGTTTGTCACTGACTCCCTGAAGGAGGCCCGTCTACTGCACCAAAAGTGGGATCATCTGCAGCTGCATCAAGGGGTGGTCTACCAAAGGGGCCCCTCTGATGATCTCGAAGAAAGATGGCAGTTGTTTCTACCGGAAAAACATAGGGGAACAGTATTACCTGCCCTACACGACAACCATGGCCACCTAGGGCCCGAGAGGACTTTCCACCTGATGAGGGACCGATTCTACTGACCCTGCATGCGGGCTGAAGTTGAGGGCTATTGCCACTCCTGCATCAGATGTCAGGGACCCATGGAGCTGGTCTTCAGAGTCAGGGACCCATGGAGCTGGTGTGTTTTGACTTTCTGTGCTTGGAGCCTGATCTGAGTGGACAGGGAAATATCCTGGTAGTGACTGACCACTTCACTTGGTACGCCCAGGCATTTCCCACAAAGGATCAACAGGCATCCACGGTGGCCAAGATCTTAGTGGATACGTTTTGTACACTATCGTCTTCCCCAATGTATCCACTCTGATCAAGGAAGAGACTTCAAGAGCAGTCTCATGACCTGTTAGGCATTAAAAAGTCCAGAACCACCCCGTACCATCCTCAAGGGGATCCTCAGACAGAGAGTTTCAACCGAACCCTCCTGGATATGCTTGGGACTTTGAATTCAGAACAAAAGCAGCACTGGAGCAAGCAAATAGCCGCTATCGTGCATGCTTATAACAGCACTGAACACGATACCACAGGATACTCTCCCTATCGCCTGATGTTTGGAAGGGAGGCTGCCAGTAGACTTGGCCTTTGGCACGTCCTTAGACTATACTTAAACAACCTCCCACAGAGGATATGTAGACCGGATACGGAAAAGTCTGAGGCCTGCCTATGACAAGGCCCAACCTGCCTCAAATGCCCGAGGACAGAGGAACAAAAGAAACTTTGACCTTGGGGTAAGAGTGCAGGACTTGCAACCAGGTAACAGAGTACTGCTGAGAAGCCTGGGTGTCCTGGAAAGCACAAGTTGGCTGACCGCTGGAAGTCACAGCCCTATGTCATTTTCAAGCAGCTTCCAGGACTCCCGGTGTATCAAATCAGGCCAGAAGGAAGTGCAGGACAGCTGAAGACTTGGCATCGCGACCATCTGGTGCCTCTGTCAGAAGTAGTTCATGTGCCACCCCAGACAGATTCGCAGTCCACACCCATGGCCTCTCAGAAATCATGAAAAGTGACTAGGTCTCAGTCTGTGCCTCTAGATGAAGAGTATGAGGACAGTGAGGATGAAGAGATGGGAGTGGATTGGTTGTGGCCATCCCACAGATCAAGGCATGCCACCCCCCTTTTTCTCCTCCCAAGGTGACTGACACCTGGATGCTTAGGCCAGAAGCTTCTGAGTTAATGCCTCTGAGTCCACCTCTTGAAGAGTTGGAAGACCCCCAATCTTCTCTGCTGACAGTAAATCCCGGAGACTTCCCATCCTTTACGGACGAGGAAGCTGAATCTGATTTGCAGGAAGAAGAAGATAAAGCTGTTGATGAGGAAGAGACCAGTGTGCTTGCAAATGCAGAGCCTAAAGAACAGCGAGAGTGAAGGGTTATTCACCCACCAAAAAGACTAACATACGACATTCTGGGTGAAAACTCTGAGGAGGTCATCCTCACCTCTCAAAGGACTCTTGAGACGCCTGGATCTTCCACCACAGATTTGGTGGAGGACAACCTCAACTCACCCCCTGGCACATCTATGCGGGTCACTACAGTATCAGTGGCTTTTGTACAGAACAACCTCCCTTCCACTGACAATTGGTGGGAGGTTCCTCTGTTGAATTTATGTCAAGACATGATCTGTTTGAGCTCTTCTTATACAAATGAAAACTGTTTGATTTCTTGTTTGACTTAACCTACTTTCTCCGCGTGTAACTGTAAAGTCTGTACCAGGTACAAGACTGTCATTTCCTTTGGAGGACCAAGGGTTCTCTAGTGGGGGGAGTGAATAGACATCCTTGCTGTATTGCCAGGCTAGCCAGGACTTTCAATAAAAAGACACAGTCTGTCAGTTCTGTTGGAGTGGGTTCCTCCCTCCCTTTCTTTTTTCTTCTCACTGTGAGATGAGTCACAGGCAAGACAGCCTACTCTGCCCTTTCCCCTACTTCTTCATTGGCAGAGGAAAGACAGCCCATCAAGGGAAGACTACAGGAGGAGAAAGGAACTGTGGGATATGAAGTCCCAGCACAAAGCAGCCTGACTGACTTTTAAGGTGACAGGACTGCAAATCCCAGGCTGCACTGCAGAGAGTCAAGAGAATTGTGGGAGAGACTATAAAAGTACAGGGCGGACTAGGCCCAGGGCTCTTTCCTGGCTCCCCTCATGTGGACACCATCCTGTCGCTGTGAGAGGGGGATCGCGGCATACCACACGGTGTACCACGTTCCAACCTGGATGAGAGGGGTCTGGCTCTGCTTGCTGTTCATCTGACATCCACCCAGTACCACTCCGGTCGCCTGTCAACCTGTGTACTGAGCTTCACATCAGGAGATCGATACAGCGGTTCCGAATGTCGCTACATGAGCTACTGTCCGGAAGGCATCGAATCGGCCTGATCGTTGGTGAGAGGGTAGTCGCCCACCTTTACAAATCCTTTCTCACGGTTTCACTGGGACACTTTGCACAGACATCTGTAACTTAGGAATACGTTGCTGAACCTACTTTGAACACTGTGCAGAGACACCTTTAGCTTTCCTCATTTAAAAAAACCTATTGCTTGCTACTACACCTTCTTGGATAAAACTTAATGAGCTCCTCCATGCCGGTGAAGACCATCAGATCTGCAATGGGGATACTGTAATTTCTGCTATAAGGGCCCTTATACCATTACCTTTAAGTCAGACCTCTCATCAGAGTTAACAGTTAATAGTTTGGCCTGGGGTTCCCCTTTAGTATTGGTAATATCTACAAGTACTCAATAGTTTTAAAGAAGGTATTTACGGATTATTTGTCACTGACTGTATTTATGTCTATTTGCATATTTGTTTGAGTACTATAAAAATCACTTCAACCAAATCCTGGTTGTTTGTCCAGGATCTGGCTGACCAATACCATTTTGAGTTCTTGCTGTCAAAGTAAATAGAATCCTGATCGGGACCATAAAGGTCTCCCAGCCAGTACAGATTATAAAGATGGAGATGGACACCGAAATCTGAGGGGCTAATCCCTGGTGAAGGCACGGTTAAACTGTCCTGAGGGAGCGGTTCCCTTCACAGCAGTTTTTTGAAAGGCATCCAACGGCACATAGGCTTGAGGGGGCTTGAAGCGTCCTCCGTGGCTGAGCACCGATATCGGATTAGCAATTGGTTCTATTTAAGGGCCTGTTTAAATACTTTATATACCCCTGTGGTCACCTTTTTGACATTGAGGTTCCTCCTCTATGAGAATCCCCTACTTTTAAAGTTGGCATCAGCTCTATTCTATGCGGGCATTTATGCTACAGGGTTGCACTGCAGCTTGAGTCCACCACAATCATTTGCCTTTAAATACTCCTGAAGAAGCTCACATTTGAGCGAAACATGTCGAGCAAGCGGCAGATTGTTATGGCACCTATAAGTAGCTGCTTTATGTAGCATTGTATAATGTTAATGAATTTATGTTAAATTATTTATGTTTAAGCCCTTTTTTATGTCTCTTTCTTTCTATGTGAGACACAGATGTTTTTAATCTTTATCAAATAAAAATAATAATTTTATAACTGGTACGGAAATTATTGTTTAATCGTTGAGTTAAGAAGCACCTTAAAAGTCCCAGGGGAAAAGGGAATTTATTTCTTTTTTCCCCTATCCCCGTATAGGCTAATTTAGCCTTTGTCTTTATTTTGAACTAAACCATTCTATTGTAGCTCTGGCTGTATGTTTAGGGTCATTGTCCTGCTAGAAGGTGAACCTCCGCCCCAGTCTCAAGTCTTTTGCAGACTCTAACGTGGTTTCTTCTAAGATTCCCCTTTATTTGGCTCCATCCATCTTCCCATCAACTCTGACCAGCTTCCCTGTCCCTGCTGAGGAAAAGCATTGCCACAACATGATGCCGCCATTTTCCTTCCACTTTACAATGATGTGCTACTTTGTGTTGGTATATCACATAAAATCCCAATAAAATACATTTACATTTTCGGTTGTAAGGTGACAAAATGTGGAAAATGTTAAGGGGTATGAACACTTTTTCAAGGCACTGTAAGTATCTGGGAAAAGGTGGATATAGTAGACATTTAGCTGTGGGACTACAGCAGGCACATTGCCATGGTAGTGCGGGGGCATTGCCATGGCAGCCCTAGTGCCTTTAAATACAGTACCTTTCCCAACAGCCGCAGCAGAGCCTCTTCTCATGCCAATCTGTTTATTAACACTCTGATGCTCCATATGTAAGTTATGGATTGGGAACTCAGGACATATCAGTGAGGGCTCTGCCTCATTTCCTCTTGAGTACTAGGCATCTTCAGTGAAGGGAGTGATCACAGTGAGATATGCAGCAGTAGAGGTGTTGGGGTACCTAAGAGTGGAAGGTGAGTCCAAAAATGGGCTTGGTTGTGTTGGGAGTGGAGTTTCTGGGAGTTGGGTATGCAGCATGTTTGTTTGAGGGTTCACTACACTGTAAACACCACACCTGGATTGCATAATACATTCAAATATTTACAAACATAGGTGGCACTACAGATATTTAGGGCCCCATTCACCGAGGGGGATCTCCGCCTATTCCAGAGTATGTTATTCATAGAACACACTTATAAATAAAATATTAAATGGAAGTATTTACAGTGATACCACTCTCCGTTTTAAATAGACCCCCCTTTTTGGATATGTAAGAGGTGCATCTGGCAATGTTATGTAACATGTTTTGTAGTACGGCTGTACTACTCTGTAAATATACTACTGCATAACTGTGTAGGTCAGGGGTGCCCAACATGTGGCCCGCAGCGCCCTCTGATGTGGCCCGCCACGTCTTGCTCTGAGATGGCGGGTTAGCAAGCCCAGATCGCGGGTTCCAGACCCGCCATCTCCGAGCATCAGAGTGAAGAACAAAGCCACCGCTAGAGGAAGCAGAGCCGATGCTTCCTGTATAGCGCCGGCTCCTTCACAGGAGGAGTGGTACCCAAATGTACTTCCCCTTTGACAGGAAGCATCGGCTCTACTCTCTACAGCAGCCGCATGCTTCTGTCACACTAATGCACGGGAACCGGCGATCTCTGACAGCAGTCAGCAGTGCCAGAGCCAGCAGTACCAGTCACCAGTACCAGCCACCAGTACCAGCCACCAGTACCAGTCACCAAAACCAGCCACCAGTACCAGTCATCAGTACCAGTACCAGCCAGCAGTACCCGCCAGCAGTATCAGTACCCACCAGCAGTACCAGCCAGCAGCACCAGTACCTACCAGCAGTACCAGTACCCACCAGCAGTACCAGCCAGCAGTACCCGCTAGCAGTACCAGTACCCACCAGCTGTATTAGTACCCACCAGCAGTACCAGTACCAGCCAGCAGTACCAGTACCCACCAGCAGTACCAGTACCCGCCAACAATATCAGTACCCACCAGCAGTACCAGTACCCACCAGCAGTACCAGTACCAGTCAGCAGTACCAGTACCAAACAGCAATAACCGCCAGCAGTACCAGTACCCGCCAGCAGTACCATACCAGCCAGCAGTACCAGCCAGCAGTACAAGTACCAGCCAGCAGTACCAACCAGCAGTACCAGTAACAGCCATCAGTATAAGTACCCGCCAGCAGTATCAGTACCCACCAGCAGTACCAGTACCTGCCAGCAGTACCAACCAGCAGTACCAGCCAGTAGTATCTACCAGCAGTACCAGCAGGCAGTACCCAACAGCAGTACCAGCCAGCAGTACCAGCACCTGTCCGCAGTACCAGCCCTGGAGGACAGCCAGCAACAGACACCAGTTATAACCACCTGGGGGACAGCAGCAACCAGCCGCAGGAATCCTGAAGGAGAGGTGAAGATCAAGGTCAGTTGAGATTCAGGTAAACCGCTGTGCATCAGTGTGAAAGCAGCCTTAGGTCCCTTTCGCACGATCAGTCCGATCAGGTCTGCCTGTCTGTTTTTCAGGTGGACCCAATCAGACCCTCCATTCACCTCTATAGAGCGGCAGATGTAAACAGACTCGTGTCTGCTTACACCCGCCTATCTGCAATCCAATCTGCTTAAAAATCAGATCAGAGGGCCCTTAGGGGCCGCATCTGTGTCTGCTCTACATATGCAGAGTGGACACAGACCTGTTATCCGCCCGCTAAATTCAATGTGGCCTGCAACCTGTTTACCAAGTCGCTAAAGTGGCCTTCGCTCCTCAAAAGGTTGGGCTCCCCTGGTGTAGGTATTCAAATATAAAGCAGAGCTCCATCCAATTTTTTTTGTTCTAAGTAGAGTGGGAAAGGATTGGGACCTTTGTCAGGATTTTGCTGCTCTCTGTATTCCCATTTAGGAGAAGTCGCACTTCCTGTCCTGGTAACTACACAGGAAATAAAAGAAATTCATCCCACAGTCTGGGATAATCCCATGTTTGAAATCAGTTGTTTTACCAAATGTCTCCATTGAGAGAGTTCCTCTTTGTTCCTGTTCCAGCATCTGTAGAATTTTAGCTATGATCTAGCCTTTTGACCCTTTGGTATAAAGGGTAACTCTAACTCTTCCTCACCCTACGTAAAACTAAAAAATCTGGTCGGAGTCCCACTTTGATGCTTTTAGTAAATAATTACTGTCTTTTCACAATTTCCTTAGGATAAAAGAAAACCGTACATGGCTCAAATTTTGGCCAGCTCAGCAAAATCAAGCAGTGAGCGGGTGGCCCCATTGACCTCACCTGGTTTTAAAAATATCAATTGACAAATTCAAGAAGCCAGGTGGAAAATTGTCATTCTATGAGAAGCAGTTACTGTTTGGGTGTTCAGCCACCCGCAGTCCTGCAGTAATCTGAATGCAATATCAGGCAGGGGAGATTCCTCCATCCCTGCTGTTTAGCAGGGAAGGAGGAATCTATTTGATTTCTATTAGAGGCCATAAACTGGGCAAATGTCTGCCATGTCCTGAGGACAACCTATGGGACCAGGTGTCAAAATACAATAGGCACAGCGGGTGAAAAAAAAAATATATATATACATTTCTAATTAGGTAAATATGGCATTTCTGTTATGCAGCAGGTATGTGGGGCTTTAGATTCTGTCTTACATCTAACATGTTTTTTTTTTATAAAGAAAAAATGGTGAGATAATCAGTGTCAGGGGGCTCTGCTTCTGAAAGGGAGCTACTTCTTCTGTGCTAGTTTTTCAGGTAATTCATTGTGCTCAGGGGATCCTTCGCCATGCATCAAATATTTATTTGTAAAACAAGGACTGTTTACATATAGAACAGATAAAACAACAGTTTAAAATGTATTAGCTTAAAATAACATAATAATAATCCCATAATAATAAAATATTTTTCAGTTTCCCTTTAAAATTCCACAAAGGAGAATCGGTACAATATGCATAAGCCTTTCCGTTTTGATATTCCATCCACATAGTGGTGCATAATCAGAGCATGGATAATGAACACAAGCTAGTAATAAAATGACATTGGTCTATAGAAGCTGAAAGATTCCTGCAAGCTGATACATTTCACATAACATTGTAAAAGCATAACATAAAATAAAAAAAAAAAAGAACGTAACAGCTGTTTATGTCACTAATCGATTGGAAAATGGTATTTTTTTTACAGACTTAAAAAAAAAAGACATACGAAGAATGACAGGTGAAGTGCTGGTAGGGGTTTACTGCCCACATTGATAGTACCAGGGCCCTGAGTTTTTCCAGCTACGTCCCCATTTGTGTTAAATCTGGAGGAACCACACCCAATCCCCCCACTTATTCATTAAATATCCTTGGACAGATAATGCTAGGATTTCTGATGACATCAATACAGTACATGAAATTAAAAGGCTCATTTATACTTGTGGTTTGAGGGGCAGTGAAAACACACAGTTCAGCCAAGTTTTCACTGCTCCCCCTTAAAGAGGAATAGCAGTCTGCTCACATAATTTAAAATTAAAAACATCTTAGGCCTCTTTCACACGGGGCAGATCAGTCATGATCCGCCCCGTGAACATCCGCTGGCTCAGCGGGGATCGCTCCGCCGATCCCCGCTGAGCAGGAAGATGACAGGTGCATCGCTGCACGCTGTGCAGCGACGGACCTGTCAGAGCGCCGCTCTCCCCTATGGGGGGATCGGATGATGACGGTCCGTAGTGTCCGTCGTCATCCGATCCGATCCGAAAACGGAGGAAAAAGTAGGTTTTTCCTCCGTTACACTTTTCGGATCGGTGCGGGTCGGATGTCAGCGGACATGTCACCGCTGACATCCGACGCTCCATAGGGATGAATGTATGTCCGTTTTTCATCCGAAAACGGATGGATGAAAAACGGACATACGGATCATCCGTGTGAAAGAGGCCTTAGTCATTCTGATGCTTCCCTCCAACCACTTTTCATATTATTTTATATATACTGTGATTCTGTACTTGCCAAATATGCTGCAGAAATCTCCCTCCACTGAGTCTGGCTGCAACCATTTTAACTGTGGGCAGCTGAAGCTGCTGCCTGTTCACTTCCTGGATTTACACAGACTAATAGAGGCAAACCTTGCGCTCTGCAGCTCTCATTGGCCCTTTTATGACTCACCCCCACCCCCTTCCTGGCAAACTCTCAGGAGAGTGAGAGAGAGAGAGCTGTGTTTAATGTCCTAATCCTAGGCTAATGACTAGACAAGAAACAGGAAGTGGGCTGTATAAGGTATTTACTAGCAGAAAAAAAATGTTTTACTATCCAAAGTTAAAACAACAAAGGCAGAAGATTTAATAGATGGAAAGTTTAAAAAATCACTGAAGGTCCACTTTAAGCTAAAATCACCCTTCAGAGGGGGTAATGCTAGTGTAAACTAGTCCTCTTGAAACTGTGAAACATACACAAATAGGAAGATTCAATTTTGCACCAACAGTTTTTAACATTAAAGCGGAATTAACCCCAAAACCAAAAATGTAATATATTGCAGCTTACCAATCATTAGATGTGGTGGCTATATTAGTTTTCTTTTTGTTTTGTCTTTTTCCCCTCTGTTTTCACCTGTTGATCTGTCCAGTAACACACCTCCTGTATTCGTGAGACAACAATTGGAGAAATGAGAACAGGAGGCATGGCAGACAGCAATATTGTCAGTCTGGGAAGTGGAGGGAGGGTAGTGTTAAATGTATTAGCAGATTTAGATACTGTAACAAATTGAAGCCAAACTCCGGCTCACACTTTATAATCAGTTACAGCAAACAGTTTTTTTTTCCTTTTGGGATAAAGGTTTTGGGTGAATAAATAAAAGCTGATCATTTTAATGACCCCTAACAGTGTTAGGTGGTTGGTCTCATCCATGTAAACTGAAACATTCTACTGGAGAGCTTGTGAAAAAAAAAAACAACAGACTTGCTAGCTGGATCACCAGAGGAAAATTGAAGAAAGAAAGCCTAAAAAAGGAAACAATGCAGCCATCACATCTAAGAACGGGTAAGCTGCAATATAATAATTGTTTGCTTTTGGTTTAATACTGCTTTAGATCAATTTTCAAAGCTAACATATCAGGACAAGAAGCCTTCATTTCCAAAAACAGCATCCAATGCAATCTGAAAATTACAGTCACATGGCTAAAATAAAGCTTTTTCCCCCTTTTGTCAAAGCTTTGCAAATTGAACTAAATTTGTCACTTCCTGGCTGACAACTGAAATTGTCTGAAGAAAAAAACATTAATGATACTTAGCAACCGGATTGTCCCTTTAATGCTTCATGTTGAGTTATGGGACACTGCAGGGGAGACTTGGAAGAGAAATGGTTCCTTCATGCTATTGCAAGTAATGTCACCTTAGAATGACATTTACCATTAAACAAATCTTTTGCCTGACTGCTCAGAGCCTTCTCATCATTAGACAGCTAATCAGATTACACTTATGGTACCCTACAACATATATACCACTTTTTTACATGCATGTATTTAAAATAAATAAAAGTCCATTGAGGATGAATGTTCTCTCTCTGCTTTTTTATATCTTTTAATGTTCCCATGTAGAAATGCCTAATTCTCCTGTGATTCAGTCCATGCAAGAATCTGCGTGTATCTCTGCCTGATAGAAGCATGCTTTACCTTCTTCCCTGAGTCTGTTCATGGGCTCCTTGCAGCAGTCAGACAGCTACCTCCCTCTGCCGCAATGTTCAGATTCTTACTGCAGTGAGGGGAGGGATAGCTGGACCACTTCCAAACAGCAGAGAAGGAGGTGGAGCACTGCAACTTTCCAAACAACTGTCCCTGGGATGGTCTGCAATAAAAAGACATCATAGCATTGTAGGTTAACAGTATATCATTTATCTTGGGGGGGGGAAACATATTTTGTTGATTCTGTATTTAACCACTTCAATACCGGGCGCTTTCACTCCCTTCCTGCCCAGACCAATTTTCAGCTTTCAGTGCAGTCACACTTTGAATGACAATTGCAGTCATGTAACACTGTACCCATATTCAATTTTGTATAATTGTTTTGAGACAGATAGAGCTTTCTTTTGGTGGTATTTAACCACTTGCCTACTGGGCATTTAAACCCCCCTCCTGCCCAGACCAATTTTCATCTTTCAGTGCTCTCACACTTTGAATGACAAGTACTCAGTCATGTAATACTGTACCCAAATTATTTTTTTGTCCTGTTTTTCATACAAATAGAGCTTTCTTTTGGTGGTATTTGATTTTTTGCGCTATTAATAAAAAAAGACCGTAAAATTAGAATAAAAAACAAATTTTTCTTAGTTTCTGTGATAAAATTTTGAAAATCATTAATTTTTCTTCATAAATTTTGGCAACAATTTATACTGCTACATATCTTTGGTAAAAATAACCCAAATTAGTGGATATTATTTGGTCCGCGTGAATGGACGGGCCGCCACTGCTCATAGAGACGTAATAGGAGGTTGGGTTACTTGCTATGAATTGTTGTGTGTACAGGTTGCACTGGGCCACAATTGATGCTAGCATGTCCTCAGTAAAAATTAAATGGAAAAAATCTATCGAGGAAAAATTTTCTGTGTCTACCTGGACTCCTGCCTGGGGAGTGAAAGGAGGAATGTTGGCTCTCCTGAATTAGGAGGAAGCCACAATGGGTTCTGAAGGGAATAGGGAAG
>JBBGZY010000348.1:0-297500 GCA_037952925.1 Lithobates clamitans
AAACCTTTTTGTATATGGAGATGAAGTCTCTTTTCCTCTATGATGACCTTAAAGTGAAAAACTCCACACCAAGTTCACCATATAGACCCCTTATGTATTTGTATGTTTAAAACATTTTTTTTTTGCTAGAAAATTACTTAGAACCCCCAAACATTATATATTGTTTTTTTTCTAACACCCTAGAGAATAAAATGGTGGTCATTGCAATACTTTTTTTTGCACCGTATTTGCGCAGCGGTCTTATAAGCGCACTTTTTTTGGAAAAAATTCACTTTTTTGAATAAAAAAATAAGACAACAGTAAAGTTAGCCCAATTTTTTTTTATATTGTGAAAGATAATGTTACGCCAAGTAAATTGATACCCAACATGTCACGCTTCAAAATTGCGCCCGCTCGTGGAATAACGTCAAACTTTTACCCTTAAAAATCTCCATAGGCGATGTTTAAAAAATTCTACAGGTTGCATGTTTTGCGTTACAGAGGAGGTCTAGGGCTAGAATTATTGCTCTCGCTCTACCGGTCGCGGCGATACCTCACATTTGTGGTTTGAACACCGTTTTCATATGCGGGCGCTACTCACGTATGCGTTCGCTTCTGCGCGTGAGCTTGTCGGGACAGGGCGCTTTAAAAAAATTTTTTTTATTATTATTTTACTTTATTTTATTTATTTTTTCACTGTTTTTAAAAAAAAAAAAAAAATTGGATCACTTTTATTCCTATTACAAGGAATGTAAACAACCCTTGTAATAGAAAAAGCATGACAGGTCCTCTTAAATATGAGATCTGGGGTCAAAAAGTCCTCATATCTCATATTTAGCCTGAAATGCAAAAAAAAAAAAAAAAGAAGTCGTTTAAAAAAATGACACAAAAAAAATTGTGCCTTTAAGAGAAGTGGGCGGAGCCGACGTAATGACGTTGCTCCGGCCGTCCTATGGTATAGAGACGGGTGGGCGCCATCTTGGCCTCACTCGTCTATACCTCAGCAGTGACAGGTCCCGATCTCCTCCGCCGCTACCGACGGCTCCGGTAAGCGGCGGAGGGCGCGGGAGAGCAGCGGGAAGGGGGGTGGCACCTCTCCCGCCGCCGATAACTGTGATCTCGCAGCGAACCCGCCGCAGAGACCACCATTATCGTGTACAGAAACGCCAGCCCTAAAGATGGATACCTCGGTTGTGGCAGCAGCTGCTGCCGTTACCGAGATATCCATCTTTAAAAAAATGACGTATATATACAGTGGCCGGTCATTAAGTGGATAATTTGTAAACATATTAAAAAGTAAGGGTCCCAACCCTGAACCTTGGGGTACATCACTGATAACCTTAGACCATTCAGAGTAAGAATTATTAACCACTACTCTCTGAATTCTGTCTTTTAGCCAGTTTTCTATCCATTTACAAACTGATCTTTCCAAGCCTGTAGACTTTACTTTACACATTAGCCGTGTGTGGGGAACTCTGTACTTTGTCCACAGCCACCCCTCTGTCCAAGGTTTTACTTACCTCTTCATAAAAAGAAATCAGGTTTGTTTGACAACTTCTGCCTTTCATGAATCCATGCTGTCTGTTGCTTAAAATATTTTTTTTCCCAGCAAGAACTCATCTATGTGGTCTTTTATCAGACTTTTCAGTATCTTCCCAACTATAGAAGTTAAACTAACAGGTCTAGTTATTTGGTAAACACTTTGATCCCTTTTTAAATATAGGCACCAGATTGGCCCTACACCAATCCAGTGGTACCATTCCAGTCATTAACGAATCCCTAAAAATTAGAAACAACGGTTTTGAAATATTTAAAGCTAGTCTTGTCAGTGTTACAAAATTCTCCATTTGAACCTTTTTCGGACATTTCTGTAACATTAGCCAACAAGGTGACTTTGCTTGTGGCCATCACTTTGGCTACTGAGGTCTCCCCAGCATTATCTTTTAAGGAGCCCCATTTAATGCTATAAAAAGACAAGGCTGTTTTGAGATCAAGGACCTCCTTTTTTCCTTTTCCTCTTAATGAGGATATTGTGCTACCTTTGTATCCAGCGCCAGTTAATACCCCAAATTAATTTTAATTGTTTGGATTACTTCGAAGGCTGTCAGGATTTTTCTCTTGGCCACGGCTTCTTCCAGTTCCACAATTTCTTAGTGGATTTGACAGGTTTAGTGGCCTGTGAGTTGTGAGATAAAGTGCCTCCATTGCCTATAAAGACCTGCTCGGCTAAAGCAGCAAGTACCTCTTGGACTTTTTTCATCAGGCCTCTGTGACTCAGATCTGTAAGGCTGCATCTGCCCCCTGATTCCATAGTTTCTTTTAAAAGGTTCTGCAAACTGCAGTTTAATGCCTTTGTTTTTCCCTTGTTATGTTTTTCTTCGAGGCTGGTCTACTTGTGTTGTTTATGTACCCACTGCTCTGTTTGGACTGCTTTTGGACATCCCTATGTTGCTTGACGCTATCAAGCAGTGCCCCTCAATAGACAAAACAGGATTTTTACTAGGTACTTACTGTAAAATAATTTTAATAAGTCATTTAAAAGGGCAAAGTTCCCCCCCTTTATTTGCCATCTCTCCTCTTTGGACTGCTTGCGCCTACTGGCTAGGTCTGATTAGAGAAGAATTATAGTTTTAAAAATGGGCACACTTTCCATTTTTCTTAACTCTAAGGAAAGGATTTTATGGTAAGTACAAAAATCCAATTTTTCTTGATTTTTCATTGAGAAATATAGCAGCACTAAAGGACTGGAAAGATATTCACAAACAGTGCCCATAAGGGGAGGAAAACATACACTAAAAATAACAGAAAATAAGTAAAGCCCTATCCCAAAGTGGTGAATCACTTCCACACCTGCAAAACTTTTCAGGCAAAGCTGGCATCCACCATAATGTAGCCAAATCCACCTTTTAAACTCATCAAATGTAGAGTGGCCTTAGAATCATGTATAAAGTTTCAACAGATCAAGAATATGTCAAGTACAGATCGAGTACACATCACATACAAACCTTAAAGTCTGGCTTCTTGTTCTTGTCCACACATGGGGAGACAAACATCGGCCTTCCATTCAACTCCTGCCGATCCATTTTCAGTGCATCCAGAGCACTTTTTTCATCTGTAAACTCAACATAACAATATCCACGGAAGGTGCCTTTGTTGTTATAGATAACTCTAACGTCAGTGATCTCCCCACAACCAGAGAAGACATTCTTAAGCTGCTGTTCCGGATTAGACATATTAAAGGACAGATTGCTGACAAACACAGTTATATTGTCCTTGTTTGTATCATGCAGAATCTTTGTAGGCTCCTTTGGGGTAGAGGGCTTGGGCCTGGCTGGAGTTTGAGCCCTAGAGGTGGTACTCCGGCCAAACAGTCCAATTTCAGTCTCCATCTCATCGTTCTCATCGTCTTCCAGCTTATCTTCTCCTTTGTGTTTCTTGCTGGGCTGCTCTGCTGCAAAGTACAAATGCAAAATATGTCCACACATGATTTACTAAATCAAGGTAATTCACCACCACACTGTTGATCCCATTTTTATTGTTCAGTTCAAACAATACTTCAAAATAGTGTAGCTTTCTGCATTTTTAATGTAAAGTCAAGTTATTTGCTGGCTGAGATAAAATATCTCAAACTCCTATTAGAGTCCTAGAGGATTCCAGGTTGAGAACCTTACTCTGCCATCAGCTATGATGGACAGGCTTATTAACCATTAGTAAAGCACCGGAGGTTGTTGTAAAGAAAAAACAAAAAAAAAAAAAACAGCCAACTCAGAGCACACCATAATTTAGGGGATCAGAAGCGTTTAATGTCTGTTCTCAGATAATTACTGGGCAGAGAAAAATAGCTTGGTTGTATTAGCTATGCCCTTAGCCAAACGGCAGTGATAGTTTTAGGGGATTTGTACAAATCCATCAGGAGGAAGCTACCTTTTCCACAAACCAAAGGCACAGAGTTAAGCTTGTTAATGGGAAACCAATGCATCTGTACTGTGTAAAACCATGGTTAACCTGATTATATACGGGCATGATGATGGCAACATGATTTTTGAAAAAATAGATATGAGTCCTCCTTGAAAGAAAATTATAATATACTGTATAATCGACTAGTAGGTCTATAATTTGGTAATGTAAGAGTGAATAATTATGACTGCAGAACCTGATCGCATAGTAATAATTATGTGTCAGTAACTAGATGGTGCTTATTCATTTAATAAAAAGTGACTACTTATCCAGGAACTACAAGGATAAAACTCACCGGCCTCCTCCCCCCATTCTTCATCCTCTTCATCCTCCTCTTCTGCTTTGCGTTTATCTCCTGGTTTTGCCTTTTTCACCTTCTTTGCTTTTTTCTCCGCTCGTGACTTTTTCCTATGTTCTGCTTTCTCCTCTTCTTGCCTGGTTAGCATTGCTTCCTTCTCGGCAGCCTGTGGAGTAACAGAAAGGAGACCTCATTTAGTTAAAATTGAAAGAAAAAAAAATCCATTGGAACACTACAGTAAATGATAAAGTAAACATAGCGACATCCTCCAGAACGACTTGACCTTTGCACGCTGCTCACTGACGCGCGAAAGTCTCATTTCCGTTTTCTGAACAGCTGTATCCCAGTCCTCCAATGTCCCTGCAATGGTGGATAAAAACAAACTTTGATGTTTGAAAATAAATGATAAGCATAAAATCTTTATTGCGTGTTTGCCACAGAAACACAACCTACCTTCTATTCTCTCCAGAGTAAGAAGAACCTCACACACATGTTCAGGGTAATCTGAAGTGCACATGACCGCCCTATGCAAGGCTTTCCTGCAGTGCTGAATATCTCCATGAGCTCTGTAAAAACAGCTAGTTTATAAAGAATTCCAATATGCAATGTGTTCTAGATGCTACAGATCTACAGCTTGCACATGCAGGAACTAGAAGGAATTTTTGAAAAATAAGTAAAATATGATAGAAGTGATGATACCTGATAATTACGACTACTATGAAAGTTTTATCTTCTAAATGCAAAGAAAAATACAACCTTTTTGAATAACCATCCTTTAAGCCTACCCCCAACAGCCTCCTCCCCCAAAGTTTTATACTTACCTGTTTATGCTCCTGCAAGATCCATATTGCATGGCCCTCAGTGACAGCACTGCACAGGCACTGCAAAATCTCCCATCAATCTTTGCATGCACAGAAAAATCCCATTAATTTCTAAAAAGAGACCATCGTTGGAGGCACTGGGACCCATGACAGGCTGCCTTTCTTCAGGAACTAACATTATTTTCTTTGCGCGTGTGCTGTAGTAGTAGGGGACCAGAGTTTCAAACAGCAGCTGTGCAGCAATGGGAACAGGCAAGTTAAAAAAAAAAACAAAAAAAAACCACAACACTGAGCTTAATCTAAATGGTAGTTATACAAAAGTATAGTTACTTAAAGCGGACCTTCACTCCCCTTTGTTTACATGTTTTTTTTTTCTCTGGTCCTTTCCCCCTTGCCCTGCAGCCATTCTCGCCTAAGCAAGAATGATAAGTCCCTGCTCCTGCAGCCTCCTGGGATCTCAACATAACATAACCCAGGAGGCTGCAGGAGTAGGACAGATTGCTGCCTGAGGGCGGAGCTTGAGTGTGTCATTAAATATCAAATCAGGTATCTCCAAGAAAAGGAGCTAATCCACGAACAAAAAAAAAAAATGCTAATCCTTTGCAGATCATTCATGCTTACCTTTCTAGGTTGTAGTACTCCAACCACATATTGGCAAATTTTGAATTTCCTTTGGTCATGATGTTATCCCACAGCTCTCTGGCTTTTTGCATGTTGTTGCAGTGTCCAGCCTTAATATAGTAGCAGAGAGAAAAACAGTTTTAAATATAGAATTTAAAAGCCAGAAAGACTAAGTCTTAACTTAAAGCAGAGTTCCACCCAAAAGTGGAACTCTCGCTTATATGCTTCCTCCCCCCTCCGGTGCCACATTTGGCACCTTTCAGGGGAGAGGGGGGAATGGGGGGGGGGCTGTTTTTGACAGTTCCCCTTCCCCATTTTCGAAAAACGGGCTGCGGCCCGATCTCATGGTAGTTTGGCCTCCCTCCTCCTTCCCCCGCCTGGGCCAATTAGAAAGCGCAGCACGCTTTGCGCATGCACAGTATGGAACTCACTGTGAAGCCGAAAGGCTTCACTACCGGGTTCCCTTAGTAGGAATGCCGGCGGCAGCTGCCGGGAGTCGATCCGAAGATAGGCTGGGGTGCCAGCATAGCAGGCTCCCTGGACAGGTAAGTGCCCTAATATTAAAAGTCAGCTGCTACAGTATTTGTAAGCTTAGCTGTTTTACTCAAGAATTTGTCTTATAAAAGCATGTATTCCATGAAAATGTAAAATTATGTACTTTAAGGCCTTGATCACACCAGGTGCAGAGACATCAGTTTTTCTGCACGCGTTCTGCAATGGGCACAGAAAACCCCCCCCCCAAAAAAAAAAAAAACCCCCCAAAAAAACACAAAATTGCTCTCTATGTGCCCTGTTCACACCGTAACACTGGTATCACGTGCAATTTTTTTTTTTACAGAAATCTGCAATGTGTAAGTAATTTCTGCATGGAAAGGAAACAGACGTGACATTAACACTGTGGTGTGAACGGCACATAACCGACATGTATGAAAATGGATGTCAACGTGCACAAAAACTCACTGAAATGCGCATGAAAACTGATCTGAAATTGATGTAAACTCACGTCTCTGCAAGTGAAATCTGCATGGTTTTCAGTTTCATCAGTTTTTATGCGCGTATGGTGTGAACAAGCCCTACAAGGTAACTAATCGCTTGGGATCAAATTTTTTTTTTTTTCGTTTTTTTAATGTCTAATTGTAAGTAAGATCAGGCAGGCTGGTTTTATTCAAGTTGAACTGGCCGAGATTCGAACCATCTATGACCGGCCTTACTTGTGTATGTAAATTTCAGCTTGAGATCTAAGCTCTGTAAAACAAAGCTTTCTAACCACTTCCATACCTGGCCTATTCTGGCACTCCTCTCTTACATGTAAAAATCATAATTTTTTTGCTACAAAATTACTCAGAACCCCTAAACATTATATATATTTTTTTAGCAGACACCCTAGGGAATAAAATCGTTGCAACTTTTTATCTCCCACGGTATTTGCGCAACAATTTTTTTTTTGGATAAAAAAACAGTTTCATGATTTAAAAAAATAACAAAACAGTAAAGTTAGCCCAATTTTTTTGTATAATGTGAAAGATGATGTTATGCTGAGTAAACAGATACCTAACATGTCACGTTTTAAAATTGCGCACACTCATGGAATGAGGTCAAACTACTTAAAAATCTCCATAGGCAACGCTTTAAAATTTTTTACAGGTTACATCTTTAGAGTTACAGAGGAGGTCTAGTGCTAGAATTGTTGCTTGTGCTCTAACGCATGCGGCGATACCTAACATGTGTGGATTGAACAGCGTTTACATATGTGGGCGGGACTTACGTGTGCGTCTGAGCGCGAGCCACCGGGGACAGGGGCGTTTTAAGTTATTTCTTTTTATTTTACTTGATTTTTTTTTATTTTTACACTTTCTTTTACATTTTTTTTAATCACTTTTATTCCTATTACAAGGAATGTAAACATCCCTTGTAATAGGAATCGTTCGTGACAGGTCCTCTTTATGGAGATATGCGGGGTCAATAAGACCCCACATCTCTCCTCCAGGCTGGAAAGCATGAGATTGGGAAAAAAATCCACGATCTCATGCTTACCAGCCACTATAGCAACTTTTTTTTACATCCGCGGCCCAGACGTGACATCATAACGTTACGCCTGGGCCTCCGACGGTCATAGAGATGACTGGTGACCATCTGGTCACTGGAAATCTCTATGGTCGTCATCCGGCGGCGGCTGATTCTTTCTCCGGATCCCCAATGACACGGGAGAGCCCGGAGAAGCACCAGATGGCGGCGGGAGGGATGTCCCCTCCCGTCGCCTGTAAGAACGATCCAGCGCCAGAACTGCCGCTATGATCATTCTTATGGTGCACAGAATCACCGGCTAAGAACAAGGATATCTGAATGATGCCTGTAGGTGCAGGTATCATTCAGATATTCCCACTGAAAGTCAAAGACGTCATATGACGTCTTTGGGCGGGAAGTGGTTAACACAGCAATTAGTAAAAGGGACCGAGAGAAAATCGTAAAAAAGCAAGGCTATATAATATTCTTATGCAAGATTTCACTCTACTTTCACTCTATTTACTCTACTATGCTCCATATTAAATACAAATTCACACTTTATTCCGTATAAAAACACTGGAAAGCAAAAAAAAAAACACACACACCACACAAAAAAAGGACACCAAGACAAAAACACAATCATCATACACACAGTGTTGGACTTTCACATACATTTATCTTCTATCTCAAAATGTTTTTGATCACAAGATGGAGAAACGCTCAAGCTAAACTTCAGGAAAACAGCTACTGTATACGGGTGCTATTTTGCTTTCCAAAAGAGAAGTATTTTTGTCCATCCATCCCATCCATTAAACACATCCCTGAGACAGCAGAGCCAGACTGGCGTCATTACTTTTTTGAATGCAGCTAAGTTACACAAATAGTTCACATCCTTGCTCCAATGGCAGTAGTAGGCTGATTTGCTCAGCATGTGGTCTTGAAGCCGAGCCTGAATGGCTCTAAAGCCAGGCACACACGTTCAGAAGGAACATGTGTGCAAGAACATGGCATGCAAGTACTGCTGTCTGTCCAACAGACTAGCTTCTGTTCAACAGTCCTGCTGTAAAATCTGCATTAGATCAGCTTTTGCTGCCAATGGCTGCAGCACTGATCTGTGTATTTTAACAGGGAAGAAAGGGAGGAATAAGTCAGAATACAATAGCACTGCTGGGGAGATGCTCGCATCCACATTGTGTGGATGTAGTGATCCTTGAGCTTTTTTACGTTCAATATGCTAGTTGTAAGTGACCAGTTTTACTAAGGGTAACTGACGCCCTGGCCACACTATCTCGGCAATAGGCTGTATTACTCCGCCTCCACTGGCGAGGTGAAACCGCCTGCATGCACAGTAAACGGTAATTCTATCCCTGTCATCATCCGCCCCCCTCGGCTCTTTTCTGCCTTTCTACAGCCCTCCTCCACTCTCCCCTGGCTGATTATTTTATCCCAGGAGTCAGCGTGACTGTAGGAGACTATGCTATTTGACTAGGCAAATGACAAGCAAAGAAAGCAGAAGAAAATAAGGTAATTACTGGCACAAAAATAGGATTTTTTTTAAAACAGCTTACCTGTAAAATCCTTTTCTTTCGATGGACATCACGGGACACAGAGCCACAGTAATTACTGATGGGTTATATAGGTATCACTGGTGATTGGACACTGGCACACCCTATCAAAGTTCAACCCCCTATATAATCCCTCCCCTTTCAGGGATACCTCAGTTTTGTAGCCAAGCAATATAGGTATTAGAAGAGGGGTGGGACCTCTGTGTCCCGTGATGTCCATCGAAAGATAAGGATTTTACAGGTAAGCCGTTTTAAAAAAATCCTATTTTCTTTCTCGAACATCACCGGACACAGAACCACAGTAATTACTGATGGGATGTCCCAGAGCAATGCTATCTGAGGGGGGAACCACAACCAAGTAGGGTGCAATCAGACCTGAGGACCCTGTACCGCTGCCTGCAGCACACTACGCCCAAAGGCGATATCCTCATGCCTTCTCACATCCACCTGATAGAATCTGGTGAATGTATGGACTGAAGACCAGGTTGCGGCCTTACCGATTTGAGCCCGGTGATGCACTGCCCAAGAAGCACCAATAGCCCTTGTGGAATGTGCCCTGATCTGAAACAGAGGAATCTTCTGTTTCAAATCGTAAGCCTGAATAATCAATTGTCAAATCCATTTAGAAATGGTAGCTTCTGACGCTGCCTGTCCTCTATTGGGACCCTCTGGCAGCACGAACAAAACATCCGTTTTGCAAATCTAAGCAGTTGCCTCCAGATAGGCCTTGACTGCTCTTACTACATCCAACGAATGTAGTGATCTCTCTTCCAGGGAAAACAGGGATCTGGAAAAAAGGAAAGCAGAACAATGTCTTGGTTTAAATGAAAATCTGAAACCACCTTCGGTAAAAAACTAGGATGAGGGCGCAGGACCACTCTATCCTTGTGTACAATCAAATAAGGCTCCTTACAGGAAAGGGCTGCTAATTCTGATACTCTTCTAGCAGAAGAAATGGCTACCAGAAAAATTAACTTCCTTGCCAACAAGACCAAAGGAATCTGACGTATTGGTTCAAAAGGCTGTTTCTGTAACACAGACAGAACCAAGTTCAAGTCCCAGGGGTTAGGGGCGCCTTAACCAGAGGAATAAGACGCGTCACCCCCTGTATAAAGTTTCAGACCAAAGAATGCAAAGCAAGTGGCCATTGAAATAATACTGATAAGGCCGAGACCTGGCCCTTGATGGTACTCAAGGCCAGCTTCATCTCTAAACCCAATTGTAGAAAAATCAAGAATTCTACCTTTCACATACCGTATTTATCGGCGTATAACACGCACTTTTTTCCCCTTAAAATCAGGGGAAAATCGTGGGTGCGTGTTATACGCCGATCCCCACTCTGTGTGCCAAACAAAAACGAGCGCCGTGAAAAAAAACGAGCGCCGACGGAAAAAAACGAGCGCCGCCGAAAAAGACCGAGCTGAGTGCTCGGCTCCACTCGCAGTCAGGCCGCCCCGCCTCCCTGCTGAGGATGAGAAGCGAGCGCTTCCGAAAAAGACCAGAGTATACTGTGTACTCGGCTCGCAGTCCCGCCCAGCTCCTTTGATGGACATAACACTCCGTCCAATAGCAGGACTGGGCGGGACTGCGAGCGGAGCCGAGCCGAGTACACAGTATACTCGGCTCGGTCTTTTTCGGAAGCGCTTGCTTCTCATCCTCAGCAGGGAGGCGGGGCGGCGTGACGGGCAGCAGATTTAAATGGCGCAAACGGCACATGGCATTGGGCAAGGCTGCACTGGGCAAGGCTGCATATGACTAAGGGCAAGGCTGCTTATGACAATGGGCAAGGCTGAAAATGGCACTGGGCAAGCTGCAAATGGACACTGATCATTCTGCAATGATGGATAAGGCTACAGATGAACACTGATAAGGCTGCATTGATGGGCATTTAAATGTAAGTTTTTTTTTCCTTAAACATCCCTCCTAAACTTGGGGTGTGTGTTATACGCCGATAAATACAGTATTTTCTGGGATGCCAACCCCTGGATTCACACCAGGATATATAAGCTTTCCAGACTCTATGATAAATCATTCTGGAAGCTGGCTTCCTTGCATTGATCAAGGTAGATATCACAGAACCTGAAAGTCCACGACTCTTCAGAACGTGGGTCTCAATAGCCAAACCGTCAAATTTAGCGTTTGTAAGGCAGGATGGAACACTGGACCTTGAGATAACCGGTCTGGGCGTACCGGTAGTGTCCACGGGGAACCCACCGTCATCCTTTTTTTTTAAAGGTAAGTTTTTATTTGGTTTTTTGCTACAAAACAGACATACAGACATAAAAACACACAATTCGAGCAAACATTGCTCATTGCAATACATAGTATAAGACAATGGTATATATATGGCATACATGTTCTCATGTTGTACAGCTGCATAGTGGTATTCAGTTTTCATCAAACTTGGTATCATTGACTGGAGTTTCTTTATTAGCTTTATATGGCAGGTGTAATAGTGTTTTCGGAGCTAGTCCACAGACCCCATATTTTGTGAAATTTTTTTGGACATCCTCTGGCTTCGTATGTTAATTTATATAATGGTATAGCCTGATTAACCATGTTCAGCCAGAATGCTATCGTAGATGGAGATTGTGATTTCCAATGAATAGTAATAGATTTTTTGGCATAAAATAACACAATTCTTAGGAAAGTTTGCTTGTTTTTAGATATACTCTCATCGTCCACATATCCCAGTAAGCATCTCAGGGGGTTGCAGATATTAGGCAGCTGGGTCAGGGAACTGATAAAAGCAGTAACCTCTGACCAGAACCGCCTGATCTCGGTGCATTCCCACATCAAGTGAAAGAAGGTGGCCTCTATAATGCTGCATCTGGAGCACATGGCCGATGGCAGTTTTCTGAGTTTAAATAATAAGGATGGCGTAAAGTATGCTCTGTATAATAGTTTGGTTTGTATGATCCTATCCCTGGAGGAGATGACAGAGGGGACCTGGAGGGGAAGTATGTCCTGCCAGATATCCTCCGTCAGCTCAGGGATATCAGCTTTCCACTTAGTGAGCGTGTTGCTGAGTCTGTGCGTTGTGGTGTGCAGTAGATTCTTATAGTATGTGGAGATCAGTTTATCGTGGGAAGGATCTGTTAGTAATTGCTCTAGCGGAGATAATCGAACATTTATATTTCGCAACCCAAACTGAGTGGTTGCTGTGTGGCGTATTTGCAAGTAATGAAAATAGGCTGTGCGTGGCAGCTGGTAGTCCTGGCGAAATTCCTCAAATGACCTAAACGTATTGTTTGAGAATAAATGCATTATGGTTTTAATCCCTTTTTTTGACCAATATTCCCCATCTGTCCTACGGGCGAATTCCTGTAAATTTGGATTCCCCCATAATGGAGTATTTGGAGAGTAGGTGCGGTGCTCAGTATCCGGCAGCATTTTAGTTAGTTTGAGAATCCGTAGGGTCATTTCAAGGATTTTAGTGCTTGCCCTCCCTCTAATGCCGCGTACACACGGTCGGACTTTTCGTCTACAAAAGTCCAACGGACGCTGACGGACTAAAGCTGGCTGGTAATCCGATCGTGTGTGGGCTGCTTCGGACTTTCAACGTACTTTTTTAGCCTCAAATCCGACGTACTTTAGATTTGAAACATGCTTCAAATCTTTACGTCGTAACTACGACGGACCCCGAAGTCCGCTCGTCTGTATGCTAGTCCTACGGACAAAAAAACGACGCATGCTCATAAGCAAAAACTAAACGGAAGCACTCGGTCTAGTAAAACTAGTGTTCGTATTGTAGGTAGCACATTCATCACGCTGCAAAATCTGTGATCGTTGAATGCAGCGCATTTTATTTCTTCTTTACGAATGCTCTAAAGAACGAAGGTGTTTTGCTGTTCATAATCAGAGTTCTCCCAAACTGATTTCTGAATTCTTTTTCTCTTTGATCTCATGAATGATATAGTATGCTTTTTATAAACAATGTTTCCATACTAATAATACTTTTTCCCTTTTATTTTTTTTTTTTTTTTAGGTTTGTAAAGTTACCACAAAGAACCCATTATTCTTTTTTTTTTTTTTTCTAGTGATTATTTTTTAATTTTTAGATAAAGTTAACCCAAAGCACCGTTTTTGTTTATGTATATATTTTTTTTTCAAGACTTACCACTTGAACATTCTTAACATTAGTAATGTATTTTTGGTGTGTTTTTTTAAAACTCAATGAGATTGTTGTCCCTTGTTAATTTAACATTGTGTGTAAAATCAATGATTTAAAAGAAAACACATAAAAGTCTTTTGCTAAACTCAAAAAAGATCCATTTATTCATGGTCAAAATAAAATAAAGAGGAAGTCAACGCTGGAAAAAGTCGGTGTACAAGAAAATTGGGATCTTGAGGAGTCCATATAAGAGGGAGCACAATCTGGTCCAAGAATCCCAGAGATCAACAGCACCAGCAGATGATCTAGATGTCCCCAGACTGTGGTACTACAACAGCCTGCGTCTTCTGTCAGACCAGACTGAACCCAGGTCATCACTTTCTTCTCTTCCCTGCAGCCTTTCCTCCACGCTGCCCTGCAGCCTTCCCTGCAGCCTTCCCTGCAGCCTTCCCTGTAGCCTTCCCTGTAGCCTTCTTTTGAGGCTGTGGCTCTGGTGTTTCAGTTGTGGCAGGAGGAGGAGGAGGAGGAGGAGGAGGAGGAGGAGGAGGAGGGGGGGGGGGCTGCCTCATGTAGTTGGGTGTTTTTGGTTAGCGTGCCCTGCAGCCCCTTATGGATTGTTTCCCCAAATAGGCGCTCACAAATGAGGCGCTGCTCCCAATCCATCTGAAGAAGCCTGCTGGCTAAGTAGCAGCCATAGGCTTCTTCCGCTTCGGGGGGGCTTGTTAAAAAACGGGTGGCCTGTTGCATGAGGCGCAGGGACGCGTCCTGTGTGACCATCCCCTTCCTGGCCCTTTTTTTGGGAAGGTGGAGGGGAGGCACTTGGGATTGGGTGAGGCTCCTACTGGGCCCAGCCACCTCACTTGGCCCAGCCACCTCACTTGGCCCAGCCACCTCACTTGGCCCAGCCACCTCACTTGGCCCAGCCACCTCACTGGGAGCAGCCACCTCCTGCCTGACACTGGGCCCAGCCTCCTCCAGGATGATGGTGAATCCGGCCTCCTCCAGGCTGTCCATGGGCCCGGTCTCCTCCTGCCTGCCACTTTCCCCACATTCCTCCTGGATGGACTCATCCTGTGTATAAAAAAAGGACAATAGTTTTAGTTTCTTTTTTTGGGTTCATCAATGACACACAGTTTGCTTCTCATGACTAGCAAATTCAATGTGAATACATCTCTTTAATAAAAGAGTCTAATCAGACACCCTAATTATTTCAAGCAGGTGCCAAACATATTTAGTCACTACTATCATTTGATATGTATACACAATTTGGAGTGCTAAATTATTTGAGACAATTATAACATCCAGTTAACATCATTAATATTAGTACAGTAAATCTTTGTTAAAATAATTTACCTGACTCCAGATGGTCATATCCGGTTCATCCAGGATGGAAGACCCAGCTTGCTCCTCATCAGCCTCTGCTGGGGTGGAGGGAAGGGTGGAGGGAAGGGTGGAGGGAAGGGTTGAAAGTGATGCCCTGGCTTCATTCTGGTCATCAAGAAAACGGAGTTGTTTGTAGTACCACAGCCTGGGTACATAAACATCATCTGCTGATGCTTCTGATCTCCTTGATTCCTGGATCTTCCTATGCTCCCTTTTATACATGTTCCTCAAGACCCCAATTTTCTTGTACACTGTCTCCATTGTTGCTCCAGGGATGGTCTCCTGGACAAAGGACAGAAGTCTCTCCAGCGTTGACTTCCTCACATGCTTGTTATAATACTGAGGGTGTTTCACCTCCCACAAATTCCTCATCTCTCGATACTTTGAAATAAAAGAAGTAAGGAACTCTGGATCCTTCAATAGGGGATTCATTATATCTGGAAAAGAGAAAGTCACAAGACCAAAAAAACTTATTATATGTTTCTGCTAACCCCTCATCATCTTCTCCCTATGTAGGCCTCATCAATCTATCAAGCCATATAGGCTGCTTGCTACAAAGTCATGACCATAAACCCCCCCCCAAAAAAAAAATATATATATCTCAAATTACCTTCGTTTTGGAACGTCCTGGTCCACTATCACCTACGCACAGAACGTACGTACGACACGCGCGAAAGGCCCTCCTTTATACACTACGCATGTGTGAAACTCCGCCTGCGTCGCCCGCCCCTGACGTTCGAAATGAACTCATGTTCTCCGCCCCCTAATTTGACGCACAGAACGTACGTACGACACGCGCGAAAGGCCCTCCTTTATACACTACGCATGTGTGAAACTCCGCCTGCGTCGCCCGCCCCTGACGTTCGAAATGAACTCATGTTCTCCGCCCCCTAATTTGACGCACAGAACGTACGTACGACACGCGCGAAAGGCCCTCCTTTATACACTACGCATGTGTGAAACTCCGCCTGCGTCGCCCGCCCCTGACGTTCGAAATGAACTCATGTTCTCCGCCCCCTAATTTGACGCACAGAACGTACGTACGACACGCGCGAAAGGCCCTCCTTTATACACTACGCATGTGTGAAACTCCGCCTGCGTCGCCCGCCCCTGACGTTCGAAATGAACTCATGTTCTCCGCCCCTTTTTTGTTACGGCGCGTAGTGGAGTTAAAGAATGGCGGAGACACCTGAAATGTTGACGACCTCAGGTAGTGGAGACAGCCCGCAGGCTGGAACGTCTGGAACGTCAACCAAATCTGTGAGGCCTAGATTTAAGGCCTCTAATATGAGTTTCAAAGAGATGGTGGAGATGGTGGCCATTCTTCGCAAAGACGACTATGATGGCAATTATGGGCCGTACGCACGGCCAAATTTGCGCAAGGCCAAAATCATGGCAAAGGTCGTGGACACTTTGCAGGCATCATTTGGGGTCCAGCGCTCCAAGGATCAATTGCGCAAAAGATGGTCTGACCTGAAAATCAGGGAGCCGGATCAATACCGACGTATCCGGAAAGTTCTTAAAAAAAGTAAGTACTTGTCGTGTTTTTCTCTTGTGTTTATTACCTTGTATACTGCTCCATGTGCTTTTCCTTTCTATACGATTTTTGTTCATCGTTCTAAACGATCTTTGAAGAAACCTCGTTACATATCCATATCTATATATATATCTATCTATCTATCTATCTATCTATCTATCTATATCTATATATATATCTATCTATATCTATATATATATCTATATATATCTATCTATATCTATATATATATCTATCTATATCTATATATATATCTATATATATCTATATATATCTATATATATCTATATATATCTATATATATATCTATATATATCTATATATATCTATATATATATATCTATATATATATCTATATATATATCTATATATATATATCTATATATATATATCTATATCTATATCTATATCTATATCTATATCTATATCTATATCTATATCTATATCTATATATATATATATATATATATATCTATATATCTATATCTATATCTATATATCTATATCTATATATCTATATCTATATATCTATATCTATATCTATATCTATATCTATATATATATATATATATATATATATATATATATATATCTCTATCTAATATAGATATAGATATAGATATATATAATCTATATCTATATATATATATATCTATATCTATATCTAAATATATAAATATAAATATATAAAAATATAAATATAAATATATATATATATATATATATATATATATAAATATAAAAATATATATATATATATATATATATATATATATATATATATATATATATATATATATATATATATATATATATATATATATATATATATATATATATCTATTTGAAATTCTCTTAATTTTTTGGATTTACATTTAGTTAGATATTTAGAGATTTTGTTACAGATATAGAGAGAGATCAAAAGATTATTAACTATATTTTGAGATATTGATATCTATCTATCCGGTATGTCTTTATAATTTTAAATATTGAACTAAAATAGGAACTCTACACAAACCACTTCACTACAAATGTTGGAAAATTATTATGTCCTAAAATATCTGTGTGCTAATTAGATTACTCATTTTTTGTTTCACATAGGGGAAAAATCACTCAGCCAACCAAAAGAACACAGTCCACCCCAAGCAAAACAGGATTGGGCAATCAGTCCAAGTCCCATTGACGATGTGGAGGAAGGAGAGGTGGGCGACATGGGCACCCCACCAGGTGAGTGTCTGACACACCAGCTTACGTTAATCTATGCATGGCTGCCTTTTGTTTAATTGAATTTGTCTACTCTATTTTAGGGGATCTGCTTCATTCAAGCAACAGTGACACCCCCGAGGATGTGGAGGAATTAGGCTACATGGCCACCCCACCAGGTCAGTGTCTGAGACAACAGCTTTATTTCTGGTAAGGTAAACTATGTATGTGTGCATATTTGTAAAGACATTTTTTGGTTTCATTCCACTTTAGGAACAACAAGAAGTGACCATTTCACCTCGGAAAGTGCCCAACGTCTAATTGGTCAAATAATGGGCTGGAATCAAGACATGGATCAAATGCGTAATAGGCTGGATCGTATGCAGCAGGAAATGAAGGACATGATTGATGTTTTGGGTCGAATCTAAATGCCCTTTTTTAAACCCCAAAACATCAATCATGTCCTTCATTTCCTGTTTTGCTGACCCCATTCTGGGCCTTCTCTTTGTTTTTTTGGCCTAACATAAATGGCTGTTTAACCTAATGTCAAAAAGGAGGGCTGTCAAAAATCCACAAAAAAATAAAAATTGATTTTCTAAAAAACAACCAAAAAAAAAAAAAAAAGTGATTTTAAAAAACCCAAAAAAAAAAAAAAAGTGATTTTAAATAACCCAAAAAAAAAAAAAAAAAGTGATTTTAAAAAACCCAAAAAAAAAAAAAAAAAGTGATTTTAAAAAACCCAAAAAAAAAAAAAAAAGTGATTTTAAATAACCCAAAAAAAAAAAAAAAAAGTGATTTTAAAAAACCCAAAAAAAAAAAAAAGTGATTTTAAAAAACCCAAAAAAAAAAAAAAATTGATTTTAAAAAACCCAAAAAAAATTCAAAAAATTAATGTTAAAAAACCAAAAAAACTTAAAAAATTGATTTTAAAACACCAAAAAATCGAATAAATAATTAATGTTAAAAAACCAAAAAAAGTAAAAAAAATTGCTTTGAAAACACCAAAAAAATTAAGAAAATTAATGTTAAAAAACCCCAAAAAAAAAAAAAATTGATTTTCAAAAACAAAAAAAAAAATAAAAAAAACTTGCTTTTAAAAAAAAACAAAACTTGATTTTCCAAAAACAAAGCCTGTTTTTGAAAATCCAAAAGCCCAAAATATTTTTTTGTGGATTAGGTAGAAATATTTCAATATAATTATATTTTGCTACATCATTAAGATACCATTATATTTTTGTCTCGGAACATTTTATACTAAATGCAGAACTGAATGCATACCAACCATTAATAAAAACATCTCCTTTTATAGGATTTTAACAAATGTGTGGTTTGTTATTTCAAGGCTCAGTATCAGTTTGGTTATAATTGTCAAAAAGTTGTTTACAGTGGCAATGGAGCTTATTTATACATTTTTAAAATTCTAATACAGTTGGCACTACAACTGCTCGACCATAACCTAGGAGACAGCCCAAAAGAAAGGCAAGCAATAAATATAATGCCAGATTTCAGCAATATTTTTTTTATTGTAAAAAAAATTATATATCCTGGCCCATTGCAATGGCCCCCCTACCCATAAAATAATCAACATATTGCTGTCTAACCTGACGGGAACTTTGGGGGGCCAAGCCAGTACGGACAGTATCCAGGCCTGTAAGGTTGGCTTCTATTTGTCCGGCCTCAGGCCCAACTGTGCCTATATAATTGGCAGAATGCTTATTTAAAAAGTTGTGCAGAATGCAGCATGATAAAATTATAAAATTAAGTTTGTATTCCGCCAAATTAATGGCTGTTTGAAACAGGCGGAACCGGCTGGCCAGAATTCCAAACGCATTCTCAACCACTCTTCTAGCTCTGGCCAGCCGGTAATTAAAAACCCTCCTCTCCGGGGTGAGGGTTCTTTGGGGGAATGGCCTCATGAGGTGCTTGCTCAGAGCGAAGGCTTCATCGGCAATGAAGACAAAGGGGAGTCCTTCCACGTTATCCTCATCAGGTGGCAATCCCAGGCCACCACTCTGGAGACGCTGGCAGAACTCCGTCTGGGCAAATACTCCTCCATCCGACATCCGGCCATTCTTCCCCACGTCCACATATAAAAAATCATAGTGTGCCGACACCACCGCCATTAAAACAATACTGTGGAACCCCTTATAATTAAAATAATATGACCCCGAATGGGGTGGTGGCACAATGTGGACATGTTTCCCATCTATAGCCCCTCCACAATTGGGAAAGTCCCAACGGCTTGCAAAATGGGATGCCACAGTCTGCCATTCCTGTGGCGTTGAAGGAAACTGGGGAATCAAACAAGAAAACAAAAATCAATTAATTTGGAAGCTAACATTGCAAGAAAATTAGACAATTAAAAACATTATTCCCCAGCATCAGTATAACATTCAATAATTTAATTTTTCTGGAATAACTAATATGGAAAAAGGCACACTTATCAGATTGCTCACCCCCTCTGATAGAACATTGATTACATTTTAGGGGGTTGTGAAATCCCCAAAAAAAATTACTTTAACAACACGCAGGAATTTAGGGATAACAAAGGCTACAAGACTGCAGTTGTCGCACTCTGCAGGTGCAGTTGCAAACCAGCTTACAGTAAATGAGGTAATGTCAAAAGGCATTCATGTTGCAAACAGTACACAATCACATGCAAGGGCAATTAATGAAAACACTTTGAGGCTTGCATATGATTTGATGATGGAAATCAGCAGAGCTTCTGCTCATTTACTAAAGCACTGGAACAAATGCACTTGTAGAGTGCACATGCATTTTGCAAAGTACAACATAGATTTGCTTTAGACAAATCAACACCACAGAACATTCAAGCAAATTTTAACGAGGGTGGGGGTGGGGGGGTTGTGAAATCTAGCTAATTGCTAATTAGCAGCACACTATTTGGAGTGAGTTCAGGTGGGGGGGGGGGGGGGGTTGTGAAATCTAGCTAATTGCTAATTAGCAGCACACTATTTGGAGTGAGTTCAGGTGGGGGGGGGGGGGTTGTGAAATCTAGCTAATTGCTAATTAGCAGCACACTATTTGGAGTGAGTTCAGGTGGGGGGGGGGGTTGTGAAATCTAGCTAATTGCTAATTAGCAGCACACTATTTGGAGTGAGTTCAGGTGGGGGGGGGGGGGTTGTGAAATCTAGCTAATTGCTAATTCTAAGCACACTAAATACACTCCAACAAAATACATTCAAAATGAGTAGACTAGGTGGATATGTTCCCATCACTTCATGCTGGGAAGGTTATTGAAGGAAACTATACATGCATGACAAAAAATAACAGGAAAAAATCCCAGCATGTGTGAGGATAAAAAGGGGACATTCACACTATATTGCAATGATGGGAAGTAGTGTTTGAAGCAAGAAATACATTACTTTATCAAAGATTACATAAAAGAACATGTGATGCTAATAAACTAAAAATAACTTACCTTAATATAGTCCTTCTGCAGGACCTGTATGATGGCAGAACAGGTCTCTGGGATAATGATCCCCAGAGCCTGGGGGGAGATGCCTGTCGAGAACTTAAGGTCCTGCAGGCTTCTCCCTGTGGCCAAATACCGCAAGGTAGCGACCAGCCTCTGCTCCGGAGTGATGGCTTGCCTCATGCAGGTATCCTGCCTGCTGATATAGGGGGTCAGCAAAGCCACCAAACGATCAAAAACGGGGTCCGTCATCCGGAGAAAGTTCCTGAAATCCTCAGGATTATTCTCACGGATCTCACGGAGCAAAGGCATGTGACAGAACTGGTCACGCTGAAGCAACCAATTCTTGGTCCATGAACTCCTCCTCGCCCTGTTCATGGACTGGTCTTGGGCTGAAGAATAAACTACAGCACCAAGCACATACAATGCACGAGCTCTACGACGAGTACGTACAGGTAACATGGCTTCAAAACGGTCGGCTGGTCAGAACGCACTAAACAGAACGCACTGAAGAACAGCAAGGCCTGTGAAGAACGACCTGAAAATCAGGAACGAGCGGCCAATAAAACAAAGATTTCTCAATGCCAACTGACCAAACGCACTGAAAAGCAGATACAAACCTCACAAGCACAGACTGAACACCAGTTAAAACGAACTGAAAAATACGAGTCTCACAAGCGCGAATCGTCTCTCACCAAACTTCTACTAACACGAGATAAACACGAGATTAGCAGAAGGAGCCCAAAGGGTGTCGTACGGGCTATTGAACTTCCGTTTTATAGTCTCGTCGGACTTGGTGTACGTCACAGCGTACTAAACTGGCGTACTTTTGTGTGGTCGTGTGTGTGCAAGTCCGTTCGTAAGAAAGTCTGCCCCAAGTCCGCCGAAGGTACGCCGGAAGTATGTCGGACAGACTGTCCGACTTTTGTAGCTGCAAAGTCCGACCGTGTGTACGCGGCATAAGAGATAGGCGGTGGACCAGATACTGCAGGGATTCGTACGAAGTGAGTATGGCTGCTTCTAGGGAGGTAGCCGCATTGTTGGCTTCAGGGAAGAACCACCAATGGGCATGAACCAGTTGCGCGGCTATGTAATATGTCTGAAGACATGGTAGTGCCAATCCTCCCTCCAACACCGGCAGTTGAAGAGTATTTTTGGCAATTCTCACTGCTCCCCCCTTCCAAATGAAGGCGATAAGAATAGAGTCAATCTCTTTAAATTTAGTTTTGGTGATATATATTGGTGAATTGCATAGTAGGTATAGGAAACGTGGGAGGAATATCATTTTAAAGATATTTATCCTACCTAATATCGTTAAGGGAAGATTGGTCCATGTCTTCAGTGTGGTCTTCATTCTATTTATTAGTGGGTCTAGATTATATTTGCTATAGGAGGACAGAGGATGTTGGATCATGACCCCCAGGTATCTGAAAGAGTCGACTATTTGTAACGGGCAAGAGGAAGGGGGAGTAAACACTGCTTCCTGATCTATTTTAAACATAAGGGATTTGTCCCAATTGACTTGAAACCCTGAGAAGAGGCCGAACTGTCGAATAATTTCCAGCAGGGTTGGGAGAGACGATTGGGGGTCCGCCAAGTATATTAACATGTCATCAGCGTATAGAGATACTTTTTCTTCTAGGCCCCCAATCATCAGTCCTTTTATTTCCCCACTGGATCTTATCAGTGCCGCCAGGGGTTCTATCGCAATTGCAAATAGCAATGGCGACAGGGGGCAGCCCTGTCTAGTACCCCTTTTAATCAGGAATGGATCGGTTACTGATGTATTTATCCGCAACCTGGCAGTAGGCCGCGAATATAAAAGTTGAACCCACTTGATAAAGGTGTTTCCAAACCCAAATTTCGCCAGGACTTCCAGTAGATAAGGCCATTCGACCGAATCAAATGCCTTATGCGCATCTAAGGCCAGTACCGCTCTATTCCCCATGACATCATGAGTGGCCTGCAGGTTTGTGAACAGTCTCCGTAAGTTTATGGATGTTGATCGTCCTGGAATAAATCCAGTCTGATCCGCCCCAATAATAGTGGTGATAACTGAGTTTAATCTCCGGGCGAGCACTTTGGCTAGAATCTTGACATCTGAGTTAATTAATGATATTGGTCTATATGATTCACATAATAGGTGGTCTTTATGAGGCTTGGGAATGAGGACTATCAATGCTTCTGACATAGAGGGTGGTAACTGTCCCGTTTTTATAGCAAAATTATAGACTCTCAGTAAATGGGGTATTAAAAGTTCTTTAAACTGTATATACCATTCTATGGGGAAGCCATCCAGTCCCGGTGTTTTATTTCTGGCAAAGGACTGTATGGCTTCTCCAATCTCTTCCTCCGTTAGAGGATCATCAAGAAGTGAGGCTTGTTCTTCTTGGAGCCTTGGTAGCGTGATGCCGGCCAAGTAGTCATCTAGTTCTACAATAGTATAGTGAGCTTCAGGCTAGGTTCACACTGCTGCGAATTCTATTGCGAATTTGAGCCGTTGCGATCGCTCAAATTCGCAAGTCATTTAAATTACATAGATTAACATTAGTGCCGTTCACATCGACGCGTTGCGAATATAACCTGCGTGAAAAAAAGGTCCTGTGCGAGTTTACTGCGTTGCGTTGCGAATTTAGTCTCCATAGACATCAATGTAAATCGTTCTTGAATCGCATTGATGGTTCACATATGTGCGAATTCCACCACACTACTCTCCACAAAAACCAGGAAGTACACAGGAAGTTAAGACCCTTTTTTTTTTTACATTATGATTCCATTGGCTAGACTATCAATCGCAGCTATATCCAACTCCTGAAATTCGCGGTAAAATCGCGGTAAATTCGCGGTAAAATCGCGGTAAATTCGCGGTAAAATCGCGGTAAATTCGCACTGCAGCAGTGTGAACCTAGCCTTAGTAGCATATAATGAGGAGTAAAATTTCACAAAAGCATCAACTATTTCCCCACTCTGTTCCACCACTATACCTATTGTATTCTTAATTCTTGGGATACTGCATGGTTGATAATCAGGCCTAGATAAATATGCTAATAGTCGGCTATTTTTGTCTCCAAACTCAAAGATTCGTTGGTTTTGATACAGCAATTTCTTTTGAGTGCGCTCTAAAAGAACTAGATCCAGGTCTCTGGATCTATGTTTCCAGGTATTGTGTGTTGCTGGGGAAGGAGTGGCCGAGTAAGCAGCCTCGGCCACCCTAAGGTCCTTCTCCGCGTCCTTTAATTTGGATTGGGATGCCTTACGAGCCTGCCCAATAGCCGCAGCAAAAATGCCACGCGTGGTGGCCTTAAAGGCATCCCAGGTCAATGGGATAGAGACATTCTGACGGTTATGTATCCAGTATGCTTTCATTTCTACTGTGCCCTGGTCCACCACCATCTGGTCTGCTAACCACAGTGGGCTCAGTCGCCACATGCGGTATGAGGTGGGGGGGCCCAGGGCAAGGTCCACCATTAAAGGGGAATGATCAGATACCGCCCTTGGGAGATATCTGGCCTCAGTCACTCTATTCAATAATTCGGATGAAGCCAAGCATAGGTCTATTCGGGAGAGAGTACCATGCGTTTCAGACTGACACGAGTACTCCCTCCCGTCTGCGTGCTTCCACCTCCAGGTCTCCACCAGATCAAATTGGGTTAGAAAAGAGCACAAGGGAGTGGGGGGCAATGTAGAACACTTGAATCTGTCTATGGAATTGTCGAGTACCGTGTTGAAGTCCCCTGCTATCAACAGAGGGCCTTCTGCTATTGCTAGGATGGAGCTCATTACCCGTTCAAAGAATAATTTAGTGAAAGGTGGTGGGACATATAGGCTTGTGACCGTATAGGGTTTACCCCATAATTCAATTACTACAATAACAAAACATCCGTTAGGGTCAGTTTTAATATGTTTTATGGTGATAGGGGCCGATTTTGCTATAAGAATAGACGTGCCTCTTGCATATGTGGAATAAGTAGAATGTATTGCATAGGCAATTTTAGCTCTCTTTAAAGCCATTACTCTTGATCCCTGTAGGTGGGTTTCCTGGAGGAGGATCATGTGTGGACCGTGTCTTGCCAAATAATCAAACATCAGTGACCTTTTGACCTTGGAGTTAAGCCCCCTAACATTCCATGAAACTATACGGAGCTTAGACATGGGTATAAACAATTTATAACTATTCGTGTCCATTTCCCATTGTCCGCCAGAGTCCAGCCCCGGACAAGGTCCAGCGAGCCCTGGGAAATAGACCCAAACACAATTATCTTTGATATGTTATTCATCAATCTATGAATCTTATTCCTAGACTGCAAAAGCTGTAGAACCAAAAAATCATTTTTAAAGTATGCATATACCATTGAATACCATCGTCTTTTGTAGATAACCATGACGTTGTAACAAAACCCCTCAAAGTGTACCCCAACAGACTTTCCCCCCTCCCTAACCCTCCCGGCTCTCATCCCCAAACATATGAGAGCTTTGTTCCCATAACCAAACCAATTTGGCAAGAGGGCCATACCTCAGACCCCTAGCCAACTAATCTCAGGAGACGTGGAAAGGTCCACAGCTCTGGGCCTCCATCCGTATTTGCCCGCACAAAATAAAGAATGTGTGGTGTCTCTTGGCCTGTAAAATTATGGTGATGAAAAAATAGTACTAATAATAAGAATAATAGAAAAAAGGAAAAATAAAAGTCAAGGAGGGTGATAGATTGCTGAGTAGCATCCGGGGGTGGTGTTAGAAGTGTCTTCTTCTTCAGTGAGGTTTAGGAGTTATAGTCCCATCATGACTGTGTATAGTTGGAGATATATTTTCTGCTATTGAGGATGCATTGAAGAGAGTCCCATAACAACTGCAATGGGGTGTAGTAAAGGCCGCTAGGTGGGCTTCATGTAGATTGCAGCTCTATCGGGGGGGAGACCTCCTATCCTGGTTCCTGCGATTCGGATGTGCTAGAGTGTCCACCCATTGTGATGCCTCTCTGGGATCCGTAAAGAAATAGGCTTTGCCCTGGTAGATGATGCGTAGACGTGCAGGATATAACATGCCATATGGAAGATGAAGCTCACGTAACCTGCGTTTAATTGCCAGAAAAGTGGCTCTCTGTTTCTGCATAGCTACGGAGAAATCTGGGAAAATGGTGATGTTGTTGCCGTTAAAGGAAACTTTGCCCCTCTCTCTAGCTACTCTGAGAATAGCCTCTCTGTCACGGAAGTGTAGCAGCTTTATGATCATGGCACGTGGTGGGGACCCAGGTGGTAAAGGACGCATGGGGATTCTGTGTGCCCTTTCTATGGCGAACATTGGTGAAAAGGTGTTTGCCCCGAACTCATTTAGTAGCCATCTTTCCATAAATGTTTCTGGTGTTTTACCCTCAGCACCCTCTGGGAATCCCAAAAAACGTAAATTGTTCCTTCTTAGGCGGTCTTCCATATCCGTGAGCTTATCTGTAGTATATTCATGAGCCTGCCGCAATTCCCTCACAGAGCCCTGTAATGGACGTGTCTCATCCTCCATATCACTAATACGTTGCTCAGCATTAATCACTCTATGGCGAATATTGTGGACATCCTGTTTCAGAAAGGATAATTCTGTTTTGATAGTGTCCATTTGTGTAGTAAGAGACGCATGGCTGTGCTGGATGGCTGCCATGATCTGGGCTAGTGATGGCTCTGCAGGGTCTGCCTCATCCCTGTCTGCTCTGGGTGATTGAGGATCATGTCCCACTGCAGGGGAGAATGAGAGAGGGTCTTCTGGGCTTAAGGTAGGGGGGGATCTTTGTAACTCACCCTTCCCCTTGAGCTGCTTCCAGGGTGTGGATGTGGAGGCCGCCTGCTGCTGTGTGTCTCCCTCATGTTGATCGGCGCCATTTTGGTGCGGCCTGCATGGCGGCACCGACGGCCCGATTTCCAGGGCCTCCTCCATCGGTGGGCCGTATTTGACCATCCCCGGATGGTCTCAGTGTTCTCCGGGTGCTGTGGGGGTATATGGGACCCTCGGATGTCGGCCTGGATCGCAGGATTATGGCAGGATCTGTGCGGTATGGACGGAGCTCAGGCTGAGTACGTCCTCACATCTCAGGTGCTGGCCACGCCCCCCACCCACCGTCATCCTTACTATTTCCGCATACCACGTCCTTCTGGGCCAAGCGGGGGCCACCAGAAGTACGGACTTCCTTTCCTGCCTGATCCTGCGAAGGAGTCGTGGCAGTAGCAGAATAGGCAGGAATGCATAAATCAGTGAGAACCGATGCCACGGAATCACCAACGCATCCGTCCCGCATGCAAGAGGATCCTTTGTTCTTGCCACAAATCTGTCTATCTTTTTGTTGAATCGGGATGCACAGAGATCTACATCTGGAACCCCCCATCTTTGGCATATGGGGGTGCAGAGACCATTCCCCTGGAAGTAACTTCTGGCGACTTAAATAGTCCGCCTGCCAGTTCTCTATCCCTGGAATGAAAACTGCCGATATGCATGGCGCATGCCTCTCTGCCCAGACTAAGATCTGGTTCACCTCTTTTTAAGCAGCTCGGCTCCTGGTGCCTCCCTGATGATTGACATAGGCCACAGCTGTGGCATTGTTGGACTGGATCCTAATCGGACAACCCTGTAGCCTGATAGTCCAGGCCTTTAGGGCTGGACATACCGCACGGATCTCCAGAATGTTGATGGGCAAGGTCCTCTCTGTCTTGGACCATACCCCCTGAACCGCAGACTGTTCCAGAACTGCTCCCCAACCTGACAGACTGGCATCTGTTACCACCGTCCAGGTAACCAGCAGAAAGGATTTTCCCTTCTGCAGGTTTTCGGGCATAAGCCACCGATTGAGGCTCTGACGCACCGCATGAGACAGGTGCAACGGAAAGTCTAATGCCTGAACCCTCTTGTTCCAGGCCGACAGAATACTGTGTTGCAGCATTCTTGAATGAAACTGAGCATAAGGAACTGCTTCGAATGAAGACACCATCTTTCCTAGCAGCCTCATAGAGACGGACAGAAGGCTGCCAGAATCAGCTCCCTTAAAGCAGTGATCTTTGCCTGAGGTAGAAATACTTTCTCCTGGCTTGTATCTATGATCAGACCTAAATACTGCAGTCTTCTTACTAGTTTTAGGAAAGATTTTTCTAGGTTGAGGATCCAACCTAGGTGTTCCAGATACTTGACTGTGGTTCTCAAGTTCCCGTTCAAGGAGGCTACCGACCGGTCTATCAGTAGCAGGTCGTCTAGGTATGCTATGACAGCCATACCCTGAGCCCTTAATCTGGCCAGAGGAGGGGCCAAGACCTTTGTGAACACTCGAGGTGCCGTGGCTATCCCAAAAGGCAGAGCCACAACCTGGAAATGGCGCCCTCCTATCTCAAAGCGCAGAAACTTCTGATGAGCAGGAAAAATAGGCACATGCAGATATGCATCTCTGATGTCTATCGATGCCAGAAATTCTCCTCCCTGCAGGGTGGAGACTACTGTCCGAATTGATTCCATGCGGAAGGACTGAATCCTTAGGAATCAATTCAGATCCCTTAAATCCAGAATGGGTCTGACATCCCCATTTGGTTTTTGGACCGTAAAAAGGTTGGAATAGAAGCCCAATCCTTGGTCCTTTGCGGGAACCATCATAATGACCTCCTGCGACAAAAGTCACTCTAACGCTAGAAGGAGCGACTGCTTCTTCTCTGGGTCTCTGGGGACACTTGATCTGAGGAACCGAGGAGAGGGAAATTCTTGAAACTCCAGCTTGTACCCTAAGGTTACTGTGGAGATTACCCATCTGTCCTGGAAGTCCTCCTGCCAGAGCTCTGAGAACTGTTGCAGTCTTCCCCCCACTCGAGTGAGCGGGGGCGCCCCTTCATAAAGAGGTCTTAGTGTTTTGCCTAGTAGGCTTCTTCCCCAAGGACTTCTTTTGTCCCTGGGCTTGACTCTTGTTTCTGGACCCAGACGGAGGAGGCCGTCGAGACTGCCTGGAGGCTGAAGCCCCTGGCGCTGGGGAAAGAGTCCGTTTGAAAGAGGGACGCTTACTCTTCTTAACAGGTAAGAGAGTACTTTTCCCACAAGAGATTCTCTTGATATAGTCATCCAAGTCTTCTCCAAACAACCTTGCACCACGAAATGGAAACCCAGCCAGCAGCTTCTTACATGGTGCTTCGGCTGACCAATTTTTCAACCATAGGATTCTACGTATATGCACCAACCCCAGTGAAAGACGAGAGGTTTGCACGATAGAATCTCTGATGGTGTCAACAACATAACATAAGGCCGCAGGAAGGTTAGCCAACCCCTGGGCCTGCTGTTCAGGTAAAACTTTGATAACCTGCTTAACATGGTCTCTTAAGTATTGACAGACTCCAATTGCTGCAACTGCAGGTTGAGCCACTGAACCTGCCAAGGAGAAAACATCCTTCAATAGGGATTCGATCTTTTTATCTACAGGATCCCTGAGCATCTGAGCATTGTCTACAGGATAAATCAGACTATTATTAACGGAGGAAATAGCCGCATCAATAGCCGGTATTCCCCACATATTAATAAACTTTTCTTCCATCGGATAAAGTGTTGAAAACTTTTTCGGCGGAAAAAAACGTTTATCTGGGTGATCCCACTCAGAATAAATGAGCTTTTCTTTTTTTTAATTGGGAAATCCAACTTTATTGAGTATAGCTCTACAGATATACATTCAGCATTCGACATGTACAATATTGAGAACATACCAACATTCAGTGCCTAATGATATCATGCTATTATCCTGCTTATATTTATGGACAATTAACTGAAGACTTTATAGTAAGTATCCCACCGTCATTCTAAACCTAAAAAAAAAAAAAAAAAAAAAAAAAAAAAAAAAAAAATTTTTTCGTACGTCCCCAGTCTCCCAAACTCTGTGACCCTCATGCCCTCCCACTCGTTTAAAGATAGTATTCTGATTATCTCGGGTTTGAACTTATGTACAGGTTTCTCCATCTTCCAGCCATCTATCCCATATCTTCGAATACTTTTGTATGCATCCTCTGTGTGTGTAAATCAACTTTTTGTACGGAAGGGTATTGTTTATATCCCTTTTCCAGGTCAATACCGTAGGAGGTAGGGTTTGCATCCAGGCTCGAGCTATAACTTTTCTGGCTATAAATAAAGTTTCATAAATAAAAGTGGCGTGGAACTTGTCTATATCAGTATCAGGTAATAGGCCCAAAATACACAATCGTTGGTCCAGTACCACTGGGGAGCCTATTTTGTCATGCAAAAATTTGATCACTTGTACCCAGTATGTTTGTAAAGTGCTGCATTCCCATATCAGGTGATAGAGGGCACGTTGATGTATATGAAGGCTGGAATTTAGCCAGCCTCTTCGGTGTCAAGTATGCTTGATGGACTATATATAAATGTGTTAGTCAGAGTTTAGGCGATGTCGTTTTGACATTGTCTAATATTTCATCCCAGTCTGTGTCATTTATGGCTCCCACGTCCTTTTCCTAAATGAGCTTTTCAAGTAAATTATGAACAGGAAAAGCCTGTGCTATTTGAGGAGGTTTCAGTGACCGTAAAGAAGAAGAGGGTTCTTTAGTTGATTCAGATATGGGCAACTTAAATGTGGAGTGGACCAATCGAGTAAGGATCTGCACTAAGACCTTCTCCTCTTGGGAAGTCGCAGAGGGCCCCTCTCCACCCGAGTCCTCCGAAGAGGAATCTTCCGTCCCATCCTGATCCTCTGAAAGGGATTCGTCTCCTTTATCCCAGAGCTCCTCTGCCTGAGGGTCTTGGGAAACAGAGGAAGGCCTAGTGCGTTTTCCACCAAGTGAAGACAAAATCACGGCCATTAACCTTTCCTCCAAACCATTAATGGTTGAGGAAAAAACCTCCTGTGTAATGTATACAGGGGCTGAAGTGCCGGAGGCAGGTATAGCCCCTGACCCCAATGGCTCCCTCTGGCTAGCCATCCCTGGCCCCTCAGGGGGGGAGGATGCTGCAGAAAGGGGGTCCTCAGAACCTGAATGAGATCCCCTAGAGTCTCTGGTTCTTGGGGTGTTTGAACCTCTTCTACCCATAGTGCAAAGCAACAAGGAGGAGGTATCACAAAATGAACACTGACTGCTGAGTGATGTAGTCCGGCTAAAAGCCTTGCTACCCAATGCCCAGTCTGGTGTTACCTCAGTAAATGCTGCCTAGGAGAATGCCTGTGTCCCACCTTACATGCAACCGTCAGCACTGTGTCCCTCCGAAGGCTGTGTGCACCTGTACAGAGTGCTTTTAATAGCCTGCAGCTGGCCTGTGTGGGCGTCTGAGCAGGGTTCGGTTATACAGACCCAATCTTCACCTCTCACGGTGGGCTCTGTTTGAAAAAACCGTCAGAGACTGGGGCCCCCTACGAATAGGGGGATCCACAGTTCTGGCCCTGTAAAGCACCCGGCTAGAAAAACCATTTTCTAATATGCGGGGTCCAGCTCTCTGGAAAGAGAAGCGTTACAGGTAAAACCTCGTTTCTTCGGACACGAGGCCCGGGTACCACCCAATTTGGCCTAGAAAAGACACTTTGGAATGGATCCGGTTCGCCTGGCCTGCCCCCATATAGGATATAGGATAATCCCTTTGGAGCTCAGCACAGAACATCTTTACACGTCCATCACCTAAGACACTGGCGTAAAAACTGAGGTATCCCTGCAAGGGGAGGGATTATATAGGAGGTTGAACTTTCTGATAGGGTGTGCCAGTGTCCAATCACCAGTGATACCTATATAACCCATCAGTAATTACTGTGGCTCTGTGTCCCGTTATGTTCAAGAAAGAAATTAACTTTTTGTATTCCAAAGATAACACAGAAGGGACAGAACATTTAATATAATGAAAGTTATAAAAACTACTGAACGTCCGCTTTGAATAAGATTAGAAAAAAGAAAGAAATTGACAGAAACACAGCAAAGCTAAAGAAAAAGACATCCGTCCTCTGAGGACACTAGCAAAAAAATCGAAGGCATGCTGATAGTAGGAGCGCCTACAGGTTTTTTTTGTTTGCCAGTCCAATCCTTCTGTACATAGCAGTATGACCCAAAAGGTTAAGACTTCCTGTATTTTTTCAAAGAATGAGAAAAGGACAACTGTAGAAATAAAAAAAAGTGTTGATAAAAATTAGATACATGCTTACCTCAACCCTGGCCCAGTTTTGCATTATGCTGCAAGTTGGATCTCCACTTTCACCAAATCCTGAGAGAGAGTAAGAAATGTCATTTAAGCACTTTAAACTCAGATCTGCATCATATATAATTATGCATAACTCTTATTACTACTGCTATACATTGCATGAAATTTTACCACATTACAAGAACATAAACAGGACACACTGATTTCACTAAGTGACAATATAGTAGCAGGTCAATTAAACTAAGTGCAGTGCTAAAACACACCCTATACCTACTATTGCAAAAGAGTCTCACCCCCACACCCACCTTCCTCCGGCAATAGCCACAAACCACTCAGTCTAAGCTCGATCTTCCTGCTTCCAAACCCCTCCTTCTCTGGAACACCTGCGCTGTCTGTAACAAGCTCACCTCTGTCCATGACCTTCTGGTCTCAATTCCCTTAACATTCTTGCAATTACAGAAACCTGGCATCGAGTGTCTGACCCTGCCTCTCCCCCTGCCCTCTCCAATGGAGGCCTCACTCACCCAGACCCAGTGGTCAGAAAGGAAGTGGAGTTGAATTGCTTCTATCCCCCACCTTTCAAGTCCTTCCTACCCCTCCCTCTCTATCCTTCTCTTCTTTTTAGATGCACTGTATTAGTCTGTTTTCTCCAGTTTCTCTATGGATTGCAGTGATCTATCGGCCTCCTGGACCAGTGTCACACTTCCTTGATGACTTCTCTGCATGGCTACCCTATTTTCTCCATCACTTTCACAGTATCCTTGTCTTCAACCACCTATCTCTCCAAGCAGGAAACGCCTACCCGTAGAAACCTTCGCCACTGATCTTTCCCTTTTCTAAATCACACTGTCTTCCGCTAATAACCAAATCTTATTTCTCCCATCAGTTCATCCCTCAAGCTTAATAGGATTTTTATTACAGCTTACTTGTACAATCCTTTTCTTGGAGTACATCATGGGATACAGAGCCTTAAGTAATTACTTAATGGGTTATAGGCCACCTTCAGGTGTTGACACTTGTAAACCCAATCAAAGGAAGTTTACTCCCCTATATAACCCCTAATCCTTCTAGGAGCACATCAGTTTTTGTAGCAAAGCAATATACTTGTATCCCAAAAGAGGGGTGGGACCTCTGTGTCCCATGATGTACTCCAAGAAAAGGATTTTACAGGTAAGCTGTAATAAAAATCCTATTTTCTTTATCATATATCATGGGACACAGAGCCTTAAGTAATTACTTAATAGGATGTCCCATAGCAATGCCACATAAGGGTCCTCTGATGAAGTCACGTGACGATACGCGTGAGGTTTGGAGCACGGGAACTGTCACAGACTGATGATAGGATATGAGCTCGGCGCTCGTGGATGTTTTTTACTATAGCCTTCTGCTAAATGTAAGTGTACCATGTTGTTTTTAACCTAATAAACTGATTTATATACGGGATCACGCTATGTGCACTCTCTTCCAACACTCCACATATATTCATCCCATTGTGACGAGCATTGAGGAAATAGGGACGGTTTGAAGACACCCTTTTTGAGGTATACGAACTCGGCGTTCGTTGGATTGATGCCCACACTCATTTTACAAAAGTGAGTGCATCCCCCTTCTGTGTCCTGTCCCTTTTTTCCACTTTGGCTGCCACGGAGTTATACTATATACTGTCTGCTTATGTTTTTTATATACCATCCTGCACACCCACCACCCGAATTGCCTGAACTACTGGATGGGACCCTTGCCTGCTGGTGACTTGTTACTGGATTACAAGCTGTTGTCTTGCAGCAGTAAGGTGAGCTGCTTGCGAGCACAGAGGTGTCCCCACTGAAGACTTTGTTTCCCTTTCCTGTGGCTTGTGGACTTGCCTTTTTGGAACTGATGACTCATTGTTTGAGCACTTTGTACTACAAGGTGGTGGGACTGTTCACCATTTATTTATTTTTCTTGAAGTCACTAATAAGTATTTGCTGAGTTACCACATATGTGCTAGTATGATACTAGCCCCTTTGCACTGAGATTTTTTCTTTTCTTTTGTGTCAGTATTTACAATATTTTTATGTGCTAGTATGATACTAGCCCTCATGCACATGGACTTTGTTTGATTTATATATTTTTTTTTTTGTACCCACACTGTATTTGTCACTCATTTCATAGCTTTTTATACGCTTTAGACTATTTTGTTTCTTCAGTTTATTCAGATTTAGTGCTCATTAGACTGCACTTTATTACATTTCATCACACTTTTATATTTTGTATAATTTTTCCATTTTGCCTTTTGGAACCGATGACTCATTGTTTGAGCACTTTGTACTACAAGGCGGTGGGACTGTTCACCATTTAGTTATTTACTTGGAGTCACCATCAATTATTTGCTGAGTTACTACTTATGTGCTAGTATGATACTAGCCCTTTTGCACTGAGTTTTATCTTTTGATAAGTATTTGCTGAGTTACCACATATGTGCTAGTATGATACTAGCCCTTTTGCACTGAGTTTTTTCTTTTTTCTTTTTTTTTTCTTTTGATAAGTATTTGCTGAGTTACCACATATGTGCTAGTATGGTACTAGCCCTTTTGCACTGAGATTTTTCTTTTCTTCTGTTTCAGTATTCACATGATATTTTTTATGTGCTAGTATGATACTAGCCCTCATGCTCATTATACCTTTATATTTTGTATAATTTTTTCATTTTTCATTCACCTCTCTATACATTTGAGCTAGCCCCTTCCCCTGCCTCCTCCTTCCTTCCCCACTTATCACAGCGCAATCACCACTTACTTTATTCACACCACTTTTGTCTGTTTGGATCAGCCATTTAGGTGTTGCAGCAGTGCCCCTTAGCATAGGTATTTCTGACAGCGCAGGAGTTTCTTCATTATTTATCTATTGTTGCTGTATTGTCTCCCTTTATATTGTAAATTGCTGTGCAAACTGTTGGCGCTATATAAATTCTGTATAATAATATATTAATAATAATACAATACACACACACACACTGTACATACTAGTGCAAAAAAAAAAAAAAAAAAAAAAAAAAACGTATAAAAAAAAAAAAAAAACTTATGCATCTCGTAATAAAGTGCATATGTGAAAACAATCATAGCTTGCACATTCTGCATAAAATCAAATTCAGGGTGTAGGGCATGACCAAGTTGGCAAGGAATCACACGTGTTTGAAACTACTACACAGTGGTGTCCTAGTTTAGGGTCCCCAGCCATTGCATAGAAAGTTTTTTGTGTGCATCAAAAAAAGAAAAAAAAAAAGTACTTACTTTCCTCAACTTCTTGCTTCAGGTAGTCAAGTGCACGAGCAAATGCAGCTCTAAGTTCTTCAAGCTCTTTACTGGAATCTGGAAAAATAAGTTGCGAGAAGCCTGTAACTCTACTATTACATATGATAATACTGACTGATCCATCAAAAACAGAAAATCCTAGTTTGTAATACACGTAACCCTTCCTTGCTAAAGTGAGTCTCTCACTGAAATCACTTAAGAATAAATTTATGGATGAGTTTACTCCTGTGCCAATATTGTGAAGCCACCAATGGCTGAGTGACAGGAAATGAAGGTGCTGTCAGACAAAAAATAGGCAGCTATTTTAATATGGGAGAGCTACAAAGTACTCTACTGCTGAACCATATTCATACAGCCATCTCCGATGACTGCCATTTGCCAACACGGTCTACTGGGCCATGATTAATAATGAGGGGGTGCACAAACATTACTTATGTGTACTATGTCCAATTGGGAGTAGAAGAGAACAAAAAGACCTGGACAGCCGGACACCGGAATGAATAAATCTGTCTTTTTATTCATGCTAGCTATGAGTAAGCACTTGGTGTGAGTGCGAAATGCGTCAACTATTTTTGTACTACCCCACAGTCGTGTTGTGTACCCCATGATCCTGTATTTTGAATAAAAAGACGGATTTATCCATTCCGGTGTGTGGCTGTCCAGGTTTTCTTGTTTACTTCTACTTTCATCAGCATTTAGCTAGCACCTGGGGCTCTTCCTGGAGGTAACGAGACACAAGCACTCTGGTTTAAGCCCCTCTTTGAGCGGAGGATCCCACATCATCTATGTCCAATTGGGGCCACAGCACATCAAAGAATTGCAATGTTACACTGATGTGCCCCATGTTACTAAAACCTTTATTAATGTTTACACTGACAGTATGCCCAAAAACGTAACATATTGCAGCTTACCAGTCTTCAGATATGGTGGCTGCAATACAGTGAGGGAAAAAAGTATTTGATCCCCTGCTGATTTTGTATTTTTCCCACTGACTAAGAAATGATCAGTCTATAATTTTAATGGTAGGTTTATTTTAACAGTGAGACAGAATAACAAAAATCCAGAAAAACGCATTTCAAAAAAGTTATAAATTGATTTGCATTTTAATGAACGAAAAAGTATTTGACCCCTTCGCAAAACATCACTTAGTACTTGGTGGCAAAACCCTTGTTGGCAATCAGAGGTCAGACGTTTCTTGTAGTTGGCCACCAGGTTTGCACACATCTCAGGAGGGATTTTGTCCCACTCTTTGCAGATCCTCTCCAAGTCATTAAGGTTTTGAGGCTGACGTTTAGTGACTCGAACATTCAACTCCCTCCACATATTTTCTATAGGATTAAAGCCAGGAGACTGGCTAGGCCACTCCAAGCCCTTAATGTGCTTCTTCTTGAGCCACTCCTTTGTTGCCTTGGCTGTGTGTTTTGGTTCATTATGCTGGAATACCCATCCAGGACCCATTTTCAATGCCATGGCTGAGGGAAGGAGGTTCTCACCCAAGATTTGCCGATACATCGTCCCTTTGAAGTTGTCGTGTCCCCTTAGCAGAGAAACACCCACAAAGCATAATGTTTCTACCTCGATGTTTGATAGCGGGTATGGTGTTCTTGGGGTCATAGGCAGCATTCCTCCTCCTCCAAACACGGTGAATTGAGTTGATGCCAAAGAGTTTGATTTTGGTCTCATCTGACCACAACACTTTCACCCAGTTCTACTCCGAATCATTCAGATGTTCATTAGCAAACTTCAGATGGGCCTGTACATGTGCCTTCTTGAGCAGGGGGACCTTGCAGGAGCTGCAGTATTTCAGTCCTTCACAGCGTAGTGTGAAAACCAATTGTTTTCTTAGAGACTATGGTCCCAGCTGTCTTGAGATCATCGACAAGATTCTTCCTTGTAGTTTTGGGCCGATTCCTTTCCTTTCCGCTCTCATGATTATAGAAACTCCACAAGGTGAGATCCTTCATGGAGCCCCAGACCGAGGGAGATTGACAGTTATTTTGTGTTTCTTTGATTTGTGAATAATCGCACCAACTGTTGTCACCCTCTCACCAAACTGCTTGGTGATAGTCTTGTGGCCCATTCCAGCCTTGTGTAGGTCTGCAATCTTGACCCTGACATCTTTGGACAGCTCTTTGGTCTTGGCCTTGGTGGAGAGATTGAAAATTGATTGATTGCTTCTGTGAACAGGTGTCTTTTATATAGGTAACAAACTGAGATTAGGAGTACTCCCTTTAGGCTGGGTTCACACTGGTCCGACAAACGCTCCGACATTGGGAGCTCATGTCGCATGACGTGTGAAATGTAATGTTTCCCTATGGGAGCCGTCCTAACTGGTCCGACACAAGTCGTTCCGACTTTAGAAATGCTCCCTGTACTACTTTGGTCCGACTTTGATCCTACTTCAGCCTATTGACTATCATTGAAGTCGGATCAAAGTCGGATTGCCGTCTTGCATGATCCGACTTCGGCACGCGACTTGTGCTCAGATGATCTTGAGGGGAAACTCTGCGCCAAATTTTAAATAAAAATCCGGCATGGGTTCCCCCTCCAAGAGCATACCAGGCCCTTAGGTCTGGTATGGATCTAAGGGGAACCCCTACGCCAAAAAATCGGCGTGGGGTCCCCCCTAAAATCCATACCAGACCCTTATCCGAGCACGCAGCCCAGCCGGTCAGGAATGGGGGTGGGGACGAGCTGGCGGCCCCCCCCCTCCTGGACCGTACCAGGCCGCATGCCCTCAACATGGGGGGGTGCTTTGGGGCATGGGGGGCGCAGTGTGGCACCCCACCCCAAAGCACCTTGTCCCCATGTTGATGAGGACAAGGGCCTCTTCCCGACAACCCTGGCCGTTGGTTGTCGGGGTCTGCGGGCGGGGACTTATCGGAATCCGGGAGCCCCCTTTAATAAGGGGGCCCCCAGATCCCGGCCCCCCACCCTATGTGAATGAGTATGGGGTACAGCGTACCCCTACCCATTCACCTAGGAAAAAAGTGTCATTTAAAAAAAAACACTACACAGATTTTTAAAGCATTTTATTAGACAGCTCCGGGGGTCTTCTTCCGACTTCGGGGGTCTCTCCGGTTCTTCTCCACGCTCTCCGGGTCTTCTGCCGGGCTCCTCCTCTCTCTTCTGCTCTTTTGCCGCTCTTTTGCTAAAGAGGAGGAGCCCGGTCTGCTGCCTTCTTCTCTTCGGGGGTCTCTCCGGTTCTTCTCCACGCTCTCCGGATCTTCTGCCGGGCTCCTCCGCTCTCTTCTGCTCTTTTGCCACTCTTTTGCTAAAGCGGAGGAGCCTGGTCTTCAATCTTCTGCCTTCTGCCTTCTGCCTTCTGCCCTCTTCTCCTGATGTTGACACGACGCTCTCTGGGGCTAGAATGCTCTCTGTGCGCTCTGCTCTGACTTATATAGGCGGTGACCCCGCCCCCTTAAGCCGTCACAGTCCCTGGGCATGCTGGGACTGTGACGTTTTAGGGGGCGTGGTCATCACCCGATGACCACGCCCCCTTATGCCGTCATAGTCCCAGCATGCCCAGGGACTGTGACGGCTTAAGGGGGCGGGGTCACCGCCTATATAAGTCAGAGCAGAGCGCACAGAGAGCATTCTAGCCCCAGAGAGCGTCGTGTCAACATCAGGAGAAGAGGGCAGAAGGCAGAAGGCAGAAGATTGAAGACCAGGCTCCTCCGCTTTAGCAAAAGAGCGGCAGAAGAGAGCGGAGGAGCCCGGCAGAAGATCCGGAGAGACCCCCGAAGTCGGAAGAAGACCCCCGGAGCTGTCGAATAAAATGCTTTACAAATCTGTGTAGTGTTTTTTTTTTAAATTGACACTTTTTTCCTAGGTGAATGGGTAGGGGTACGCTGTACCCCATACTCATTCACATAGGGTGGGGGGCCGGGATCTGGGGGCCCCCTTATTAAAGGGGGCTCCCGGATTCCGATAAGTCCCCGCCCGCAGACCCCGACAACCAACGGCCAGGGTTGTCGGGAAGAGGCCCTTGTCCTCATCAACATGGGGACAAGGTGCTTTGGGGTGGGGGGGCCGCAGCGCGCCCCCCTCCCCCAAGGCAACAACCCCCCATGTTGAGGGCATGCGGCCTGGTACGGTTCAGGAGGGGGGGGGGCGCTCGCTCGTCCCCACCCCCATTCCTGTCCGGCCGGGCTGCGTGCTCGGATAAGGGTCTGGTATGGCTTGGGGGGGACCCCCCACGCCGTTTTTTCGGCGTAGGGGGTTCCCCTCAAGGTCCATACCAGACCCAAGGGCCTGGTATGCTCTTGGAGGGGGAACTCATGCCGGATTTTTACTTAAAATTTGGCGCGGAGTTCCCCCTAAAGATTCATACCAAACACAGTGCCGGGCATTGGCGGGGATCCAAGTCGGATCCCCGTTCATTGAAAGTCGGACACATGCCGGCTTCATGTCGCAGGGCAAAGTCGGATCCAAAGTAGGACGGCTGTCGTGTCGCACCAGTGTGAACCCAGCCTTAGGAGAGTGCTCCTAATCCCAGCTCGTTACCTGTATAGAAGACACCTGGGAGCCAGAAATCTTGACGACTGATAGGGGATGAAATACTCATTGCACCCTTTTAAAATGCAAATCAATGTATAACTTATGAAATGTGGTTTTCTGGCTCTCACTGTTAAAATAAACCTACCATTAAAATTATAGACTGATCATTTCTTTGTCAGTGGGCAAAAGTACAAAATCAGCAGGGGGTCAAATACTTTTTTCCCTCACTGTAGTTTTCATTTTTACAAGAATACCTGGTAATCCGAACAGAAATTCACCATCCTTGTAACTTCCTGTGGACTAAAATGAAATCCCAAACAGCCTTCCCAGACATTCCCAAATAAGAAGGTGCTCGTATTCCATATCGGGAGAGCATCCTGGGATGACAAAGTTGCTCCCCAATAGATGAAGTGCAGTGAGCACTGTTACCATGGGAAATAAGGGTGTTATTGAGGCATTTCTTATTTTTATTCAGCTTCCTGGGATTCAGCTAAAGAGGTCAGGAATCCATAGTATGTATTTACCAGTTTACATTGCAGAATGTTGCCCTTGGGTTTTGTGTTGACCCTGTAATCTCAATAAGGTCCGAGTAAACCCAGACTATGGCAGACCGCTGAAAACTAAACTAGCATAACTTCTCCATGCAAGTCAAATGATCAGGAATAGTGATCTAATAAATATCCAATCTTGGATAACCAGAACAGTTTGGGGTCTGCATCTTTAAAAACAAAATCAGCAATGGCAGTTCCAATATTCCTGTGTTTGCATGCCTCAGTTCCCCATACAAAAATCATTAATGAAAAGACCAAGAATTATTTTGTACTGTAACAGTCCCAGACAGACAATACAGGACATTCAAGCAGGAGTAGTAGACAGATCCAGCAGTTACCTTTTGTGAAGTCTACTCTTCTTCGAAGATAGTCCAAGTATGACTGCCAAATCTCCACATAATCTGTGGCCTGGATGAAGCCAGCATTAAGAGCCTTTTCAAATGTTTCTGAGGAAAAAATTAGATTAACATTAAATTCAGAGTGTTGGAAGCTACTTTAGATACAGTTATTCCAAGTCACGAAGGATTCAATTCAAAAGGAGAAGTATGCCCAAAGCTATTTTCACCACACTTCTCCTGTAGGTCACAGTAGTGCAAATAGTTCTGCAGTCCTGTGACCCATTTTCAGCCGACAGAGGGCTAAATTCGTCACTCAGTTGGTCCAGGTTTGGAAAAGATCCTGACCATACGGTCAGAATCCACCCAGAAGCCTGGACTGGCACTTGCCTCAGTCTCTCAGCGATCGCCGAAAGCCTGAGCCAGCCGCCCCCTCCACAGCCCAAGTCTCCAGTGAGCGCTGGAGCAGCAGAGCAGAGAGCTGCTGACTGACAGTTCCCGGCTCTCTGCTCAGAGTGGAGAAGAGAACTAAGCAATCAGTGGTGTTTGAATGCTCAGTTCTCACTGCAGAGCCGGCAGGGGACAGATGCAGCATTAGGTCGATGCCACATCCACCTAGGCGAGTATAATTTTTTTTTTTTTTTTTTGTATGTGCATACTTCTCCTAAGGGAAAATAGGATTTTTTTTATAACAGCTTACCTGTAAAATCCTTTTCTTTCGATGGACATCACGGGACACAGAGCCTCAGTAATTACTGATGGGTTATATAGGTATCACTAGGCGATTGGACACTGGCACACCCTACCAGAAAGTTCAACCCCCTATATAATCCCTCCCCTTGCAGGGATACCTCAGTTTTGTAGCCAAGCAATATAGTGTATTAGAAGAGGGGCGGGGCCTCTGTGTCCCATGATGTCCACCGAAAGAAAAGGATTTTACAGGTAAGCTGTTATAAAAAATCCTATTTTCTTTCTCGAACATCACGGGACACAGAGCCTCAGTAATTACTGACGGGATGTCCCAGAGCAATGCTGTCTGAGGGGGGGAGGGGGGGGGGGGGAACCACGACCAAGTAGGGTGCAATCAGACCTGAGGACCCTGTACCGCTGCCTGCAGCACACTACGCCCAAAGGCGATATCCTCATGCCTTCTCACATACACCTGATAGAATCTGGTGAATGTATGGACTGAAGACCAGGTTGCGGCCTTGCAGATTTGAGCCATAGAGACCCGGTGATGCAATGCCCAAGAAGCACCAATAGCCCTTGTGGAATGTGCCCTGATCTGAAACGGAGGAATCTTCTGTTTCAAACCGTAAGCCTGAATAATCAACTGTCGAATCCATTTAGAAATGGTAGCTTTTGACGCTGCCTGTCCTCTATTGGGACCCTCTGGCAGCACATCCGTTTTGCGAATCTGAGCAGTTGCCTCCAGATAGGCCTTGACTGCTCTTACTACATCCAAAGAATGTAGTGATCTCTCTTCCGGAGAACAGGGATCTGGAAAAAAGTAAGGCAGAACAATGTCTTGGTTTAAATGAAAATCTGAAACCACCTTCGGTAAAAAACTAGGATGAGGGCGCAGGACCACTCTATCCTTTTGTACAATCAAATAAGGCTCTTTACATGAAAGGGCTGCTAATTCTGATACTCTTCTAGCAGAAGAAATGTCTACCAGAAAAATTAACTTCCTTGTCAACAAGACCAAAGGAATCTGACGTATTGTTTCAAAAGGCTGTTTCTGTAACACAGACAGAACCAAGTTCAAGTCCCAGGGGTTTAGGGGCATCATAACCGGAGGATTAAGACGCGTCACCCCCTGCATAAAGTTTCAGACCAAAGAATGCGAAGCAAGTGGCCGTTGAAATAATACTGATAAGGCCGAGACCTGGCCCTTGATGGTACTCAAGGCCAGCTTCATCTCTAAACCCAATTGTAGAAAATCAAGAATTCTACCTATCACATATTTTCTGGGATGCCATCCCCTGGATTCACACCAGGATACATAAGCTTTCCAGACTCTATGATAAATCATTCTGGAAGCTGGCTTCCTTGCATTAATCAAGGCAGATATCACAGGACCTGAAAGCCCACGACTCTTCAGAACGTGGGTCTCAATAGCCAAACCGTCAAATTTAGCGTTTGTAAGGCAGGATGGAACACTGGACCTTGAGATAACAGGTCTGGGCGTAACCGTAGGGTCCACGGGGAACCCACCGTCATCCTTACTATTTCCGCATACCACGTCCTTCTGGGCCAAGCGGGGGCCACCAGAAGTACTGACTTCCTTTCCTGCCTGATCCTGCAAAGGAGTCGTGGCAGTAGCAGAATAGGCGGGAATGCATAAATCAGTGAGAACCGATGCCACGGAATCACCAACGCATCCGTCCCACATGCAAGAGGATGTTTTGTTCTTGCCACAAATCTGTCTATCTTTTTGTTGAATCAGGATGCAAAGAGATCTACATCTTGAACCCCCCATCTTTGGCATATGGCCCAAAAGACGTCGGGATGCAGAGACCATTCCCCTGGAAGTAACTGCTGGTGACTTAAATAGTCCGCCTGCCAGTTCTCTATCGCTGGAATGAAAACTGCCGATATGCATGGCACATGCTTCTCTGCCCAGACTAAGATCTGATTCACCTCTTTTTGAGCAGCTCGGCTCCTGGTGCCTCCCTGATGATTGACATAAGCCACCGCTGTGGCATTGTTGGACTGGATCCTGACCGGGCAACCCTGTAGCCTGATAGTCCAGGCCTTTAGGGCTAGATATACCACACGGATCTCCAGAATGTTGATGGGTAAAAAGGTCCTCTCGGTTTTGGACCATACCCCCTGAACCAGAACTGCTCCCCAACCCGACAGACTGGCATCTGTTGTTACCAACGTCCAGGTAACCGGTAGAAAGGATTTCCCCTTCTGCAGGTTTTCGGGTATGAGCCACCAATTGAGGCTCTGACGCACCGCATGAGACAGGTGCATCGGAAAGTCTAATGCCTGAACCTTCTTGTTCCAGGCCGACAGAATACTGTGTTGCAGCAGTCTTGAATGAAACTGAGCATAAGGAACTGCTTCGAATGAAGACACCATCTTTCCTAGCAGCCTCATACAAAGGGGGACAGAAGGACCCTTCTTGGTCCTGACTGCCAGAATCAGCTCCCTTAAAGCAGTGATCTTTGCCTGAGGTAGAAATATTTTCTCCTGGCTTGTATCTATGATCAGACCCAAATACTCCAGTCTTCTTACTGGTTTTAGGAAAGATTTTTCTAGGTTGAGGATCCAACCTAGGTGTTCCAGATACTTGAGTGTGGTCCTCAAGTTCCCGTTCAAGGAGGCTACCGACCGGTCTATCAGGAGCAGGTCGTCTAGGTATGCTATGACAGCTATACCCTGAGCCCTTAATCTGGCCAGAGGAGGGGCCAAGACCTTTGTGAACACTCGAGGTGCAGTGGCTATCCCAAAAGGCAGAGCCATAAACTGGAAATGGCGCCCTCCTATCTCGAAGCACAGAAACTTCTGATGAGCAGGAAAAATGGGCACATGCAGATATGCATCTCTGATGTCTATCGATGCCAGAAATTCTCCTCCCTGCAGGGTGGAGACTACTGTCCGAATTGATTCCATGCGGAAGGCCTGAATCCTTAGGAATCGGTTCAGATCCCTTAAATCCAGAATGGGTCTGACATCCCCATTTGGTTTTTGGACCGTAAAAAGGTTGGAATAGAAGCCCAATCCTTGATCCTTTGCGGGAACCACCATAATGACCTCCTGCGACAAAAGTCGCTCTAACGCTAGAAGGAGCGATGCTTCTTCTCTGGATCTCTGGGGACACTTGATCTGAGGAAACGAGGAGAGGGAAATTCCTGAAACTCCAGCTTCTACGGTTACCATGGAGATTACCCATCTGTCCTGGAAGTCCTCCTGTCAGAGCTTTGAGAACTGTTGCAGTCTTCCCCCCACTCGAGTGAGCAGCGGCGCCCCTTCATGAAGAGGTCTTAGTGTTTTGCCTAGTAGGCTTCTTCCCCCAGGACTTCTTTTGTCCCTGGGGTTGACTCTTGTTTCTGGACCCAGACGGGGGAAGCCGTCGAGACTGCCTGGAGGCTGAAGCCCCTGGCGCTGGGGAAAGAGTCAGTTTGAAAGATGGACGCTTACTCTTCTTCTTAACAGGTAAGAGAGTGCTTTTCCCACAAGAGATTCTCTTGATATAGTCATCCAAGTCTTCTCCAAACAACCTTGTACCACGAAATGGAAACCTAGCCAGCAGTTTCTTACATAGTGCTTCGGCTTACCAATTTTTCAACCATAGGATTCTACGTATATGCACCAACCCCAGTGAAAGACGAGAGGTTTGCACGATAGAATCTCTGATGGCGTCAACATAACATAAGGCCACAGGAAGGTTAGCAAACCCCTGGGCCTGCTGTTCAGGTAAAACTTTGATGACCTGCTTAACATGGTCTCTTAAGTATTGACAGACTCCAATCGCTGCAACTGCAGGTTGAGCCACTGAACCTGCCAAGGAGAAAACACCCTTCAATAGGGATTCCATCTTTTTATCAACAGGATCCCTGAGCATTGTCTACAGGACCAGTCAGACTATTATTTACGGAGGAAATGGCCGCATCAATGGCCGGTATTCCCCACATTTTAATAAACTTTTCTTCCATAGGATAAAGTGTTGAAAACTTTTTCGGCGGAAAAAAACGCTTATCTGGGTGATCCCACTCAGAATAAAGGAGTTTTTCAAGTAAACTATGAACAGGAAAAGCATGTGTAGTTTGAGGAGGTTTCAGTGACCCTAAAGAAGAAGGGGGTTCTTTAACTGATTCAGATATGGGCAACTTAAATGTGGAGTGGACCAATCCAGTAAGGATCTGCACTAAGACTTTCTCCTCCTGGGAAGTCGCAGAGGGCCCCTCTCCACCTGGTTCCTCCGAAGAGGAATCATCCGTCCCATCCTGATCCTCTGAAAGGGATTCTTCTCCCTTATCCCAGAGCTCCTCTGCCTGAGGGTCAGAGGAAGGCCTAGTGTGTTTTCTTCCACTGACTGAAGATGTAATCATGGCCATTAATCTTTCCTCTAAACCACTAATGGCTGAGGAAAAAAACCTCCTGTGTAATGTATACAGGGGCTGAAGTGCCGGAGGCAGGTGTAGCCCCTGACCCCAACGGCTCCCTCTGGCTAGCCGTCCCTGGCCCCTCAGGGTGGGGGAGGATGCTGCAGAAAGGGGGTCCTCAGGATCTGAACGAGATCCCCTAGAGTCTCTGGTTCTTGGGGTATTTGAACCTCTTCTACCCATAGTGCAAAGCAACAAGGTGGAGGTATCACAAAATGAACACTGACTGCTGAGCGATGTAGTCTGGTTAAAAGCCCTGCTACCAAATGCCCAGTCTGGTGTTACCTTAGTAAATGCTGCCTGTGTCCCACCTTACATGCGACCGTCAGCTCTGTGTCCCTCCGCAAGGCTTTGTGCACCTGTACAGAGTGCTTTTAATAGCCTGCAGCCGGCCTGTGTGGGCGTCTAAGCACGCTGGACGTTGTGCTGCCGCCCCCCCCCCCCCGCCCTCCTCGTATTTCGAAAAAACTAGCGCTTCCCGCGCTGGCCGACCCTCCGGAAATCAATCCGCGGGAGGGGGAGGAAGGAGAGAGGCCGGTAGTGATGGGCCTGCACGTGGCAATGGCGGCGGCGGTGATAGAGTGGTGTACAACCGCCTCACAGACACCTGCGGCCTCCCCCTAGCCTAGGGGGGGAACATTCCTGAGGAGAAAACCCCCCCATCCCATCCTACCTGGAGCTGACCGGAGGAGCTTGTGCAGCGTGGACACACTGAGACAGACATCAGCATGTGAAGGTATGTGCTCTTGGCAGCCCCCGGTGGTCACAATAGGCATAGCATGCATTTACTTTAAAGGAGAAAACCTACTAGAATTAAAAAATTCTGTGGAATCTCCTCTTACCTTATCCAGGGTTCTGTTATACAGACCTAATCTGCACCTCTCACAGTGGGCTCCGTTTGAAAAAACCTTCAGAGACTGGGGCCCCCTATGAATAGGGGGATCCACAGTTCTGGCCCCATAAAGCACCCGGCCAGAAATAAGGATAGAAAACCATTTTCTGATATGCGGGGTCCAGCTCTCTAAAAAGAGAAGCGTTACAGGTAAAACCTCGTTTCTTCGGACACGAGGCCCGGGTACCATCCAATTCGGCCTATAAAGACACTTTGAAATGGATCCGGTTCGCCTGGCTTGCCCCAGTATAGGATACAGGATAATCCCCTTTGGAGCTCAGCACAGGGCATCTTTACACGTCATCACCTAAGACACTGGCGTAAAAACTGAGGTATCCCTGCAAGGGGAGGGATTATATAGGGGGTTGAACTTTCTGGTAGGGTGTGCCAGTGTCCAATCACCTAGTGATACCTATATAACCCATCAGTAATTACTGAGGCCCTGTGTCCCGTGATGTTCGAGAAAGAAAACATCCCAGTCTGACCTGTCCTTCTGAAAAGTCAAAAGGGGGTTAAAACAGGTGGTGAGGAGGCGAAACAACTCATCCTCAACGCCTGTCAAAAGCTCTCTGAAAAGTGACCCGAATGTGCATTGCACTTCGGAGAGCAAAGCAGGTGCAAATGAGCCCCTAAGCATATACAAAAATGTTGATGAGTTCTATGCTGCTGAACTAAAATCACTAAAAAATATTAAGAATTCTACCTAACTAAAAAGTTATATTTGTTTTATGTCAATAAGTTAACCTTCCCCCTAACCAACATGTGAATTACTTTTCTCTATGAAATGCAGGCAGATCGTCCCAGTCTGTAGGAATGGGTATTCATAAAGAGACCACCACATTCGCATGCAGCCTGCCCAAGATAACACTCACATGTGATCCTGAGCCATGATTTAAAGAACTGAAACTTAATAAATGAAAGGGGCAGGCAGGAGAAAGCAAAGCAGGGGAGGAAAGAGTTACTGAAAGTCCTGAAGTCAGGAAATGAGGTGGGTTCTATCTGACTTATGGCAGCTTCTAATGTATACAACGAGAAGCTCACAGTGAAATCAAAGTAAGCAAATTCTTTACAGTAGATGAGCCTGTACAACTGTGCAAAACTGAAGGTAAGGTTGATTTTCAGTTTTAAAGTATTGAAACCGGAGAAAATGAGGCAACAAGCTTTTTTTTTTTTTAAAGAAAGTGAGCAACTGCATTTCCCATATTTTTTCTCAGTATAGGTTTCAAGTCAAGGATGGGACCTTAAAAAATCCAAGTTGTCTAGAACCCCAAGCACCATAAAGCTGAACTTTTTGAGAAAGTGCAACAATCTTCCAGGTCCTGTACCAAGAGGCTGCCTCACAGCACATGGACCACAGGAAGTTACTCATTCAGCAATGTTGCCAATCACAGAACAAATTGCATTTATTTCTATTTTTTTAATGAATACAAGGTGTTTTCTGATTGGACATGGTGGAGACGAGAGAGAGGCGGTTATATCACAATCTCCACCTCGTCCAATCAGAGAATGGTGTGGCAACAATGTCGCACTATCCTAAATTCATGCTTGCTATGCTTGCACTACAGTGGGATGAAAAAACATGTCATTGCTAATTCACAAGCCTGTAGCTTGTCAATCAGCACCTGGCCACACCTAGTCCTACTTATGCTTTCTGGTATTGCAGTACTGGCAGTGCTGCTGAAAGACTCCCACTGTAAGGCTGAAGTGTCTGGGGAGGGGGGAGGGGGGGGACATGTGAGTCCTTTGCAACTTCACTTCTGTCAGCTCACTGACATTTTATGCACTGCACTGCTTACAAAAGAGGTTTACTTAGATGTAGTAGATCAGTACTCACCAACTATAATGCTGTGATCTACACAATGTCGTTCCATGGCGAGAATACACCTCTTCCAAAGGCCCACTGTCCATGGACAGTTCCTGGTAGCCCGGTCGTGAGCAGAAAGAACCAGTTCCTTCACTTTAAGCTGTCTGTCCTACAGGTAGATGCAGCAACATTAAACTATTTTCTTTCCTATTTACACCTACTAAACTGAACTATTCCACAGCCAACATTGTACAACATAAATAAACAAGCCTCTCAAAATGCAATCAAGTTTACTTAAATTAACCTAAAAAGGAGAAATGTAGGAATCGAAAATAACACACACAAATACTCACCCCCCTGCTTTAGCATCGGTCTTCTACAGCTGTCCCCCACCGGCTCTAAGGCCAAGCACTACGTTATCACATGACCACTGATCGTTCAGTTCTCGGTCTTTCCAGAGTAGAGAGCAGTGACTATTAGTCACCGCTCTTTATTCTGCCCTCTCCAGTGCTTGCGCTGTAATGGCTGGTTCAGGCTCTAAGCAGCACGCTGAGAAACTGAGCCAGCTGCCGGTCTAGCATCTGGGTAGATCCCAACATTAAATCTGGATCTTTCCAAAGCCTGGAGTGGCTCTGTGACGTCAGCCAACAGCAAAATAGTGGATGTCGGCTGATTCTGGATCACAGGAGAGCACAAGTGTGTGCACTCCTGTGACCCACAAGACAAGTATGGTCAAAAAAGCTTTTGTCATACTTCAATTTTAGGTTCCCCAATTGTAAGCTTCAGAAAGATCAAAAGAGTTTTTGCCGATACTATGCATAAATATGTCTGATGCGATTACAAAGTTCCCCTATTCCTAATGTAATATCTGAAAAACTATTTGACAACTGGTTGGGACTTTGATGGCACACAACAAATGTTAAAATATCTAGGCGATTTATAATAAATATTTTAGAATCTGTATCCTGTCATGAGAACAACAAACCATATGTCACAAGAAAGATCACTAGTGCATCCCCATATCTGATCTCCATATAAAAAGTAAACTTAAAAATGTCTAGTGTCAAATTAGAAAAGTTACAGCAAGTTTCAGACAGGGTTGTCTTTAGTCATAGCATTTGTCGCATTTCACTAATAAAACCCAACTCTGGGAACTCCATTTCAGTGGGGCTGTGCCTAGACTTTTCTCCCTTATACTACGACAGTCAACTTTGTATGCCAACATCCAATGCAGGGCTTGACATCAGGAGACCTAGACCACTAGAGAATAGGGGAGAAGAGGCTGCAGGGACCGGTCTAGAAGCATGGAGGAGCCTGAGGAAGCGGAGGATTGGTGAGGTAAAATTTCTGTACCAAGCTTCCCTAGACAAATGATCATTTAAAGCTTAACTTCAGCTCTCATTTAACTTTAAAGTTTGGTTGGACCAAGCTGGTCCAAACAAACTTTTTCCTTCACTAAGAAATGCAGCCACTGTCAGTGATGCCCTTTCTGCTACTAAAACAAAACCAAGTCGGGTTGAGTGCTGCTCAGCCAGTGATATTAAAAGGTTTTGTTTTTTTAAATAACAAACATGTCATACTTACCCGCTCTGTGTAATAGTTTTGCACAGAGCAGCCCCAATCCTCTTCTTCTCGGGTCCCCTGCTGGCACTGAGGTGGAGATTGTGATCTAATCAGCCCGCCTCTTCAGATCAGAAGAAACCTTGTATACATACTCAATTTAGTTCCATGAACAGAACGGAAAATACTCGTACCCCTGCCTTCCGAAACACAGCTCTGTACACTGCATGTACAGTAGCGGACGCTATAAACAGTTTATAAAGCGCTGTTAGTGGGCGCATGTAGTAGTGAAGAAAATAGTTTGTTAGGACCAGTTTGGTCAAAGCAAACTGTTTAAAGTTAAAACATGGATACAGGCTTTAAATCTTGTACAAAAGGCCCCGCAGCAATGGAAGGCTTTTAGTTTTCCCAGAGTTGAGCTTCAAACATTCATTCTATTATGCCATTTTAACTAAAATTTTAGGGCTTCTGGGGAAATAATGCTCTCTAGGGCAACTATACAATGCATTAATATGCAAGGATTTGCAGTTTATATCTACTTCTGTTCTGTAGATACTGAGATAGACCATGCCACTGCACTTGTTGAAATCTATCAAGTGGGAGGGAACATAAAATTCTACATTCGCACTTTAGACACGCCAAAGATTTAGGCTGAAATGTAGGAATTTTTTGGGGGAGATACAGCTCCCTACACATTAGTTATGTGTATCCTATACCTGCAGGCTTCTGCTAGAAATCTTCCCATGTATGCCTCCTCACAGCCGCCGGATACCATCTTCAGCGACTGTCTTCCAGTGCTGTAATAGTTAACTGCAGCCTTGGCTACACAGAAAATTTGCATTTGACCTCCTGGCCCCTTCTATTCTGTACGCCTGGCATCACTAAATGGGGGCCTGTAGTCCGGGTCCGCCCAATCACTCTCTCACCCGGTCCGTAGCGGTCACGCCATTTAGAAGCCAGTTCTTCTGTCAGCAATCACGCCTTCATCTTCATAAAGCCAACGGGAGGCGGGACAGTTCTGGAGGGAGGGCGGAAGTTGCCCAAGGTAAACAAGCCAGTGATTGGTTGCAAAGATGAAGGGCAGTCCAAGCAACCAATCTCACCAGCTTGCAGCTTCCGTCCTCCATTCAGATCTGCCATGCCTCACGTCTATGTAAGGTAGGGGAGATGTAATGTGGCAAGGGAGGAGACGCTGAGTACTGCAATGAAGGGACTGAGTACTGTAATGTGTGTGGGGGCTCAGTACTGTAATGTGGGGGGAGTTAAGGCTGAGTACTGCAATGTCAGGGGGCTAAGTACTGTAAAGAGGGAGGCTGAGCACAGTAATGGGGGGGAACTGAGTACTGTAATGGGGTGGTCTGAGGACAGTAATAGGGGCTTGAGGACTAATGTGGGGGAACTGAATACTGTATTGAGGGCAGGGGACAATAATGTGGGGGAGCTGAGTACTGTAATGGGGGGGCGAGTACTGTAATGGGGGAGGTCGTGGACAGTAATAGGGGGGCCAAGGACAATAATGTGGGACAGCTGAGGACAGTACTGGGGGAGGGGGCCGAATACTGTATTGGGAGGCTGAAGACAATGTGGGGCAGCTTAAATACTGTATTAGGGGTCTGCACACAATGTGGGGGAGCTGAGGACTGTAATGGGGGGGGCTGAGGACAGTAGTAATGTTGGAGAGTGTTGATGTCAAGGGGGCATGAGAACACTACTGTGGGGGGGGGGGGGATCTTGATGTGAAGGGAAGGGAACTGTGATGTGCAGTGGACACTGTGGAACCATGTGGTTTGGCGCACGCATGTGCTAAAGTGTGAATGATGAATTATAAAATGAAGTGATTATATAACTTCAGCTTTAAACAAATGCACAAAGCCTATAAATATTCTTGGGGGAGTACTGTGGTAACGGAAGAGATATTACAATTTGTTTGGCAGCTGTGCACAGCCTTCCTCTCTATAATGCAATGGTCCGCATAAGCTGCCCATTATACCCCATTCAACCAGATACTCACAAGGTACTGAGCGTATCTTGCCCAAAGATCCGGAACCAAACAATTTTCAGCTAAGGCACGTTCGAAAATAAGCTGGATGCGAGCTGGATCTCCTTCCTTCATTTCAAAATCAATGTAAGCTTGGTATTCTGCTAACTTCGGAGTCTCAGCAGCCAGCTGGTGGGACACAAGATGGAAGGTTATAGCCATTATGGCCTGATACAAACACTTGCAGAGCGTCACTGAGGTACTTGACAAGGGTCTACAATATCAAAATTTGTATTCTTTAATATTTAAACATATATTAAAGTGGAAGTCCATGCAAAAACTAAAATCCCTGCATCTATAGACACCACCAATCTAACACTAACCTCTCTAGCCCTATAAAGAAAAAAGGAGTATACATATCTGTAACCCGATCCGATCTGACCCCGATCTCCAGCGGCAGAAGCTCTGCAAAGGAAACGGCTGTGAATTGAATGGGAAGCGGCTTCAACCATAGAGTTACTATGGGGCTTCTGTTGTCATCCGTGTCCTCTGCATCCGCATACACAGCGAAGCCGCAGCTGACAGCTCAGCGTGGGATCCGGTCAGATCGGGTCAGAGCGACTTCAAAAAAAGTATGTATATTCGTTTTGTCTTTACAGGGCTAAACAGGTTAGTGTTAGAATTCTGGTGGCTATAGATGCCGGGATTTTAGTTTTTGCATGGACTTCCACTTTAACTCTAGGTAGCTGCTGCACAATATAGTGGGAAAAGTAGAAAATTAGAACACTAATTAATACTACAACAGCTTTTTTACGGCATGTTCCCAGACTGGCAAGCCAACATTTGCCCATTATTTAAGGGGTATCCACCAAAAGGAAACATCTGCATTCATTTCATATAGATTTAAAGTATATCTCGATATTTTTATTAAAAAAAAAAAAACCCACCAGAACTATTTTGTTCTTTGGTTTGAACTGAACTGCAAATTTAACCATTTGCTGTTCAGTTCAAACCAAAGAACAAAATAGTTCTGATGGGTTTTTTTTTTTTAATATAAATATTTATACAAGTATAACTAAAGGCTTTTTTAGCTTTGGATAGAGTGGAGAGATTAGAACATCCATTAGGTTTATATTGCTGTCTGTGCCCCCGTTATGGAGATTCACCCTCTCTATTTGTCCTGTTTACCATTATCACTGAAAGTGAAAGTAAAAGATAATCCCCTATTACTTTTCTGGGTTGTCCCCAGAAAAGTGATAGAGGGGAAATCTTCCAATGGGGACACTAGTTTTGGTGATCTAGGGGTCCTCTAAGAATTGCCTTAATTTGCAGGGATTGCCTCTCATTTCCTGTTTGGCTAGGAGACAGGAAGTGAAGAGAAATCTCTACAACGGGGCACAGATGGTGAAAAAAAATAAATAAATCTGACAGGTTGTAACCAGTGTGAATTTCTTAGACGAAAACATTTGTCAACATTTTCGTCAGCAGCCTTTTTACAGTGACGAAAACGAAACAAAAAATACACCACATTTTTGTCAAAGCTGACAAAACGAAAACGTGAGGCAGGGACGTTTACCCTTGTGAATTTCAGGTTTCCATGGAACTCCTAAAAAACAAAAAAATACTGCGCTACCCATAAATACTAACCCCCCCCCAAAAAAAGCAGCAGTTAAACAGTGAGATGTGCACCAAAATAACAAATAAAAAAGAAATAACCGCGCTAAATCTCTAGTGAACCACGTGAAGTGATCTTGAGAGCTTCCGTTATGAAGTACATATATAAATGCAAAAACATTAAAGAATGTTGAAAATTAAGATATAGAAAAATATATGGGTATGCACATGTGTCAAATGGTCAAACAAGAGTGTCCATATATAGTATCTATGAATCTAAAAAAGTGTCCATATGTGGTAGGTAAAAATAAATTTTTAGGTGATATTCTGAAATCAGTCCAAAAAAGACCCTTGGGTGATCCCAACCAGAGTCAATAGTAAAAAATTATTATGAGCGACACCCAATATAGTATCCGCAAACACACAATAATTGTGCTTACCACAAGGCAAGCGAACACCAGCCTGTATCACGTCTTGGTATGGAGAGTCCAGATGGTACATTTAAGCTGCATACACCATAGCTGAAAGGATGTGATGAGGGCACCAGACTTTCATACAAGTGCATAAAGATATAGCAAAAAGGAGGAACCCTAAAGTGAACGCTGTCAACACTCTGTAGTGAAGATGAGACACCACACTCAGTGCAAATAATGCGCAAGCCAACAACAGCTTGTGTTCAGTATCAGTATACCATACCACACCACACTCCGTGATCCACCACCAGGCAATTAATGCGCTTACCGCAAGGCAAACCAACAACAGCTTGTGTTCAATAACAGCATGAGAGATCCAACTGGCGTTCTGACCCGCTTACAGCATGAACCGAAGGATATAGCGAGGACTCCAAATTGATATCATGCTACTTACTTAATACCTTGGAATGTCTACTTTTGTCTACTCCAAGGTATTAAGTAAGTAGCATGAGTAGCAGGTTGTAACCCTTCCTTATTCTGTTTAAAAAAAAAAAAAAAAAAAAGTTTTGCCTATAGTTCTACTTTAAATATTACTTTAATATACTTTTTTTGCCTTGTGTGTGTTCCATTAGGGAGTTCTCCCTTCACTTTCTGTCCTGTTGACACCACAGGAAGTGAAGAAAGTCTCTCCAAAGTGAATGAAGCCCCAGCTGAAACAGATGTTAGTGAAAACAAGTTTCTCATTCAAAGAGGTCTCCTCTATTCCTCTTCAGGGGACAACTTAACTGACTGACACTTAGAGGGAGGATTTACTAATACTGGAGAGTTCAAAATCTGGTGCAGCTCGGCATAGAAACCAATTAGCTTCCAGGTTTTATTGTCAAAGCTTAATTGGAAAAGATGAAGTTAGAAGCCGATTTGCTATCAAGCACAGCTGCACCAGATTCTGAGTGCACCACTTTTAGTGAATCTCCCCCTTAGTGTCAATGACAATGAACACCGGGAGATATAGAGAATGAATCTACCTAGCAGGGGCACAGAAAACAAAAACCAGACAGGGGTTCCAATCCTTCCCCATTTCATTCAACACTAAAATTAAAGCTGGCCATAATCAGCCAAAACGTAAACTGTGGGTGACACTTCAAGAACCACCCAGCTCAACAGTCCAATCAGATTCGGTCACGATTTAGGTGTTGGGGAAGCCGTGGGTGCCAGGGCTGATGAAAACAACAGCCAGCGGTGGAGATTCCTCCATCCATGTTGTTTAGTGTGAATGGGGGAATAGACCTATTATCGCTCGCTCGAATTGAACAAGAGAAAAACAAATGTTTTTTTACTTTTTGCTTAAGATATCATTTCAATTTTTACAGTGATCAAAATGTTGTTTCATCAAAACTGTCATGTTACAACAACAACTACCCTACATTAAATAAATAAGAGTAAATGATTCTCACCAATGCCTCTTCATAAGGCTTATACTTCTTAACTTGTTGCAAGGCCTTCTTGTAATTGTTTACAAAAGAATCTGCAATGGGTTCCTCTGACCAATCCACATACTCTGCATATGTTGTTTCCATCTCTGTCAAGTATGCAGTGGATATTTAATCATTTAGAATAATCAGATAAATACATTTAACTTATTCACACATTATAAAAAAATAGCATTACTAAAGTAACTTGCTTTTTTTTTGGAAAGAAAACTACTCAATGAAAGGAAAGGTAGCAAAAGCAACTACGTTCTACAAAAATAATGAAAAAAAAGTCCCTAAAACAAAATTTATACTAAAATGATCGGCATCTGAGACACATAGCTATGCTGGTGTTCTTGCGCCAACTGTTTTAACATAGTAAACAATGCTTCAAGCTATCTGTGTGGAAATAATGGCACCGAAGCAGTTTTTTTTTTTTTACTGTGATGACAGATGTTAAGAATTGCTCTTACCTTGGAGCGGTACACCCAACTGTCGTTTAAATAATGTGCGGATTCTATCAAGTTGGTCATTCAGCAGCTGCTGCTGTTCTGATGAAGGGACAGTACCTGCCATTGGCTAGGATATATTAAAAAAAATAAATCAGTTATGCAACACTTTTACAGAGAGGAAACCAAATATCAAAAACCCTTTAAACAGAATATACTTTCACATTACATGTGAATAGAAACCCAGCCCATTTAGAGCACAGATCATTTTAGAATCTCATTACCTGGATGGAGCCCAGAATTGCATTCTCAAATTCTCTGTAGGCATCCCATACAGCAGATCCTTTGGTCATATGAAGTCCAACAGCTGTTAAAGCCCTCTCGAATATAGAGCGGACTTTGGCAATGCCTCCTTTTTCACCCATTCCACCAATGGAGTACTGAGCATATTCAAGCCAAATTTCCGGACCTAAAGCAACACAAATAGCTCAGACAATAAACAATCAAAACAGCAATTACTTGCAGTGTGTTAATTGGCAGCAACCAATTAGATTTCTGCTTACAGAGGGCAGATTACAACAAGATTTTGTAGCGTTTTCTATGGACTACATCAACATACTGTATATTCTGATTTGACCTGGTTAAACATTTGGCACCACATACTGTATATACAGACAGGCAAGAGTCCTAGGTTCCAAAACCCAGGTACACATGCACAAAAAGCAAAGTGCAACTATCCATGCCACATCAAGTTAAAATGATCATGCAGATAACAGATAACTTTAAAGTGGAGCTCCACCCAAAAGGGGAAGTTTCACTTTAAGGACTCATCCCCCGCTCCTCTTGAAGAATTGCCACTTAACAGGAAGTTCCAATTCAAGCCCCCCCCCCCCCCCCCCCCCTGCAGTCTTCTGGGACACATGCATCATTCACAATGCACAGCGGGCACCCAGCTGTAAAGCCACAAGCAGTCACAGCTGGGTGCCCATAGTTAAGATGCCGATGCTGAGGAACAAAGACAGCGGGAGAAACCGGCTGGGATGAGCACACTGCTGGATCGTGTGACAGGCTTATTTTTTTCACAGCAGACTGGAACTCCTCTTCAAGTCTAAGTGCTGTCTAAATAAAACAAAAAATCTGCACATTACATACAATCTATTGGATGTGTCACTTCTGTTAGCTGAAATCCTTCTCTACTGATGCATCCCCTCCAATCTTCTGGTGCAGTGGGGGTTCATAGATCTGATGGAACAGTGACAGGCACCATCAGGGGTGCCTGACTATGCCCATCTTTTCTGTCCAGCTTCCCTATTCATAGAAGCATACTATAGCTTCTATGAATTAAACAGCTTCTATGAATGGAGGGGGTGGACCTTTCAATTGTCTGCCTGTCCTCCATTCATATAAAGCTGTAGCTGGAGGAGCTTAGTGGAAAGTTTGGTCATAGTCAGGCACTCCTGATGAGTGCCTGTCACCACACCCTCAGTTGTATTAAACCCAGTGCACAAGAAGATTACAGTGGCAGGGATGGGGGGGGTCTCAAAAGAGGAGGACTTCAGCTAATAAAAGAGACATCAGCACAAGAGACTTATCCTACTAACTGTAAGTAATGACCCTTGTGCCGATTTTTTTTACACTGTGTCGCGGACACTGGCTGCAAGGACCTTTTTCTGTCCACATTCACCCTGTTATTTGGTATTGCTTCATTAACCTTTTTTTGTTACATTTTTGAGAGACTAATTTCTTGGACTTGCCCAAAGACTATTCTTGGTTGTTAATTCTGAACAATACATGATTCTTGAAAGAGCTGATCACATTGACCTGCGGAGACGAACTGTCTGGTCACCAGGGCTGCCTTAAGTGTTGTTTTAATTAACATGTTAATTATATTATTGTCGTTATCTAACCCCTTGTGTTAAATGTGTATAAAAAGGCTGTGTTCTGTCCAATAAAGCATTCAAGATTCTACAAGCTATTTTCGGCTATTCAATGCAGCTATAATAATATATCTCTCTGATGGTCAGACTGGAGGAAGCAGTTTTACTGACGGAAGCACTCAGCGGAGTGTGGGATAGGATTCGTCACAATTGGTGGCAGCAGTGGGATAAAGCTACTACAGATATCTCCCAATCCCTGTGAGAGGTTGCAAATGTCCTAAGCAGCTGTTTCAGTGTTCCATTGAACCTCTCACACAGTCCGTTGGTCTGGGGGTGATAGGGAGAGCTCTGTAGGGGCTTTATCCCACAGAGCCTTCATAACGGCTGAGTGAGCTCAGCAGTGAACTGGGTCCCCTGGTCAGAGATGATTTCCCGAGGTAAACCCACCCTGGCAAAGATCCGGAGCAAAGCATCAGCCACAGTTTCCGCATGGATATTTGCCAGGGGAATAGCCTCCAGGTACCGGGTGGCATAATCCACCACAGTAAGGATATATCTCTTCCCAGAAGGACTAGGTCGGGGCAATGGTCCAACCAGGTCTACGGCAACACGGCTAAAGGGTTCATCAATGATTGGTAAAGGGTGTAGGGGAGCTTTTAGCGGGCCCCCATGCTTACCCACCCGCTGGCATGTGTCACAGGTCCAGCAATACTGTCGGACATCCCCTGTAATCCCTGGCCAAAAAAACGACTGAGTCAGATGGTGAAGGGTCCAGGACATCCCCAGGTGTCCGGCTAAGGGTATGTCATGCCCAATGCGCAGCAGGTCATGTCGATATTTCTGCGGCACAATCAGCTGACCAATACGTGGATTCAAGGTGGACTGTACAACCAGAGCCTGAGACCCCAGCTCGGCCTGTCCCCAACATTCCACGGAGCGTTGCCCCTCCATACCAGCCGTCGATCCCCGGCCCCACTCAACTACCATCTTCACGAGGAAAAGGGGACCTCTGCTACAGATGCAACCAAGCAGGGCATGTTAGGAGGTATTGTCCGCAGAATGTTTCCCAGGACGCGCGGAACAACAGGCCCCTTGGACCTGCCCGGGCTGCTGCACACTGTCTGGAGAGAGATGATGTGACTTACCCAAGTGAGGAGAATATTGGAATTCTACATGAGGCAGACCCTGTGCAAGCTGCCACTACAGATAAATTGTTTGCACCATCGACAAGCAGTGTGGATTAATGGTCGGGCTGCCCAGAGACTGCGGGACACGGGAGCAACTATTACCCTGATACAGGCCCGAATGATAAACCCGGCAAAGCAGACGTGACGGTCTGTGGCTGTGCGGGTGGCCGGGGGAAATGTTACGCGGATCCCCACTGCAAGGGTTCACCTTGATTGGGGTTCGGGGGCCAAAGAAGTGGAAATAATGCAGAACCTACCTGCAAAGGTTTTGTTGGGCAACGATTTGGGACGTTTAAATTCAGCCTTCTCCCTGTATGTATCCCCGGAAGCCTACCCTGTTACCACCCGCCAGCAAGCCAGGATGGAGGTGCGCTCCCTCGAGGATGGGACCCAGGTAAGACCTGTCACCCCTGACCTAGACTGTACTACCCCAGCTATTCCTACCCCGACTTGGGCTTCTCCCCAAGACTTTGTTCAGGCAACTCTTAGCGACCCTTCCCTAGCTAGCTATAGGGAAGAGCAGGATTGGACCCTGGGGGGTTGGAGAGGGAGCAGATAGAGTGGGTCCAGGGATTACTCTATAGGGTTACTGAGGGAAAGACAGCCTCCCATCCACCCAAGCGGCAGCTGGTTGTGACGCAGAAATATCGACATGACCTGCTGCGCATTGGGCATGACATACCCTTAGCTGGACACCTGGGGATGTCCCGGACCCTCCACCGTCTGACTCAGTCGTTTTTTTTGGCCAGGGATTACAGGGGATGTCCGACAGTATTGCCGGACCTGTGACACATGCCAGCGGGTGGGTAAGCATGGGGGCCCGCTGAAAGCTCCCCTACACCCTTTACCAATCATTGATGAACCCTTTAGCCGCATTGCCGTAGACCTGGTTGGACCATTGCCCCGACCTAGTCCTTCTGGGAAGAGATATATCCTGACTGTGGTGGATTATGCCACCCGGTACCTGGAGGCCATTCCCCTGGCAAATATCCTTGCAGAAACTGTGGCTGATGCTTTGCTCCGGATCTTTGCCAGGGTGGGTTTTCCTCGGGAAATCATCTCTGACCAGGGGACCCAGTTCACTGCTGAGCTCACTCAGCAGTTATGGAGGCTCTGTGGGATAAAGCCCCTACAGAGCTCTCCCTATCACCCCCAGACCAACGGACTGTGTGAGAGGTTAAATGGAACACTGAAACAGCTGCTTAGGACATTTGCAACCTCTCACAGGGATTGGGAGAGATATCTGCCACACCCTCTCTTTGCTTATCGGGAGGTGCCGCAGGAATCTACCGGGTTCTCCCCGTTTGAGTTACTGTATGGAAGGCGAGTAAGTGGGCCCCTAGATCTAGTCAGAGCCCACTGGGAAGGGGGAATTGATCCCCAAGGGTCCTCTATCGTAGCATACGTTCTTGAGTTTAGGGACAGACTGAAGGAGCTCACGGACACCGTCCAGGAGAACCTTCGGGCTGCCCAAAGGCGGCAGAAACGATGGTACTGCTCGAAACCGCACTCTGGAGGTTGGGCAGAAGGTTCTTGCCCTCAGGCCAACCAAGCAGGACAAGTTACAGGCCACTTGGCAGGAACCTTACCGGGTTGTGGCAAAGCTCTGTGATACAACCTACCTAGTGGCTAAATGTTCGGATGAAAGAGTCCGACGGACCTTTCATGTGAACATGTTGAAAGCATACTGGGAAAGATCAGGAGAGGTAGCCACTATATGTGCTCCAGCTGTGGAAGATTCTGAGAATCTTCCCCTGCTGGTGCTCCCAAAGCTAAATAGAATTACTGCAGGGATAGAGACGATGAAGCTTGACGACCAGCTAGGGCCGACGCAGAGAAAACAAGCTAGACAGATCCTTAGTCAGAGAAGGGAAATGTTTTCCACAGTCCCTGGGTACACTACTATGGCAGTGCACTGTGTGGAGACCCCGGGACAACTGCCACTAAGGCAGGCGGCTTACCGGATACCTGACGCAGTGAGAGAGGGGATGCGTCATGAGATTAAGGAGATGCTTGAGTTGGGAGTCATTGAGCCATCCAGCAGCCCCTGGGCTTCCCCGGTGGTCCTTGTACCGAAGCGGGATGGCACAACTCGCTTCTGTGTAGACTACCGCAGATTAAATGAGTGCACCACCACTGATGCTTACCCTATGCCCCGGGTCGATGATCTGTTAGATCGCATTGCTCGGGGAAAATTCCTGACAACCCTTGACCTATGCAAAGGGTACTGGCAAATTCCTCTGGATGCGGAATCTATTCCGAAATCGGCGTTCATTACCCAATTTGGCTTATACCAGTCTAAGGTAATGCCATTTGGGATGAAGAATGCACCGGCGACTTTCCAGAGGATGGTGGACCAACTCCTTAATGGCCTCCAGGACTATGCTTGTGCATATCTGGACGACATTGCGATCTACAGTGATACCTGGGAGGACCATCTGGTTCACCTGGGAGTCGTGTTAGACCGCATCAAAGCTGCAGGACTAACCCTTAAGCCAGAGGAATGCAGCATAGGGATGTCCGAGGTACATTACCTTGGACATCGAGTAGGCAGTGGACAACAACGACCCGAGCCCGCTAAGATTGAGGCAGTTGCCAAGTGGCCGACCCCCCGTACTAAAACCCAGGTCCTGGCATTCCTCGGCACAGCTGGGTACTATAGGAAATTTGTCCCGCAATATAGTGCCATCGCTAAGCCCCTGACAGACCTGACTAAGAAGCACCTTCCCCGACAGGTACTGTGGTCCCCCGAGTGTGAAGCTGCCTTCCAACGATTAAAGAATGCACTAACTTCAGCTCCTGTTCTAGCTGTCCCTGACCCAAACGTTTTTGTGTCCACACAGATGCCTCTACATTTGGGCTGGGGGCAGTACTGAGCCAAGTAGGACCTGATGGCGGTGAGCACCCAGTGGCCTACATCAGTCGGAAGCTGCTACCCAGGGAAGTCGGTTATGCAGCCGTGGAGAAGGAGTGTTTGGCACTGGTGTGGGCTCTCAAGAAATTCCAACCTTATCTCTACGGACGATCTTTTACGGTGCTCACCGACCACAATCCATTAATCTGGCTTAATCGGGTCTCTGGGGATAATGGACGTTTGTTACGATGGAGCTTGGCACTGCAGCCTTACAATTTTACCATACAATATCGGCCAGGAAAGCAGAATGGGAACGCTGATAGACTTTTCCGGCAAACTGAACTATAAAACTCTCCCGGACAGCCCCAAGCTGACCCGTGGTGGATCTAGTTGGGTCTGCCGGACTATGGGACAGGAGGGTGGCACTGTCGCGGACACTGGCTGCAAGGACCTTTTTCTGTCCACATTCACCCTGTTATTTGGTATTGCTTTATTAATTTTTTTTTGTTACATTTTTGAGAGACTAATTTTCTTGGACTTGCCCAAAAACTATTCTTGGTTGTTAATTCTGAACAATACACGATTCTTGAAAGAGCTGATCACATTGACCTGCAGAGACGAACTGTCTGGTCACCAGGGCTGCCTTAAGTGTTGTGTTAATTAACATGTTAATTATATTATTGTCTTTTAAGCTTTTGCTAGAGGGGGGGGGGGGGGAGTATCCATGAGTCAGCCCTACCTCGTTATCTAACCCCTTGTGTTAAATGTGTATAAAAAGGCTGTGTTCTGTCCAATAAAGCATTCAAGATTCTACAAGCTATTTTCGGCTAGACTTGTATTCAATGCAGCTATAATAATATACCTCTCTGATGGTCAGACTGGAGGAAGCAGTATTACTGACGGAAGCACTCAGCGGAGTGTGGGATAGGATCCGTCACACACTGCATTTAGGGCTTTAAAGTGATTGTTATTTAAAAGAAGAAGAAAAAAAAACAAACAAAAAAAAAAAAGACTTTACAAACATGTTATACTTACCTGCTCACTGAGTGGCCCCAAACCATCTCTTCTTAGGGTCAACCGCCAGTGCTCTAGGCTCCTCCTCTTCTTGGTGCACCCCCATACGAAGATGCTATGGGGCGCACCTGCAGGCTCACTCCCAAACTGGGCTCTATGCTTCCATTGACACACACAGCGCAGCTCAGCCCCATCCCTCACTCCTTCCTCAATGGATTTGTTTGACAGCAGCAGAAGCCAATAGCTCCCACTGCTGCCTGTTTCTGTGTGAAGAGGGAGAGAGGAGAAAAAACTGCAACTGGGCCCAGTGTTAAATCGATCCAGGAGTCAGGTAAGTGTTTAGAGGGGGAGGGGGGCACAGCAAGTTTTAAAATGTTTTTTAAATTAACGTAGGGAATGCATTGAAGGAGAAGTATATCCAAAGCTCGTTTGGCTGTACTTCTCCTATGGGTCACAAGAGTGCAATTCGTTTTTCACTCCCATGACTTGTTTTCAGCAGAGAGCAGGCTGAAGTCCGCTCTCTGCTGACGTCACAGGGCATCGTGTCATCACGACAATGGAGGTCAGAATCCGCAAGGGTCTTGGACCGACACTCGGCTCAGGCTCTTAGCGAGCCGCAGAGAGCCTGAGATGACCTCTCTGCCCCCTCCACAGCCCAACGCTCCAGTGAGCGTGGAGGGGGTGGGGCAGAGTAGAGAGCTGTGACAGACAGTCTGAAGCTCTCTGCTCACGGTAGAGCTGCACAATTAATTGTTAAAAGATCGCAATCTCGATTCAACACCCCTGACGATCTGTATTGCAGAGTTTCCCGATTCTTTCATGTAACAAGTATAGAGAGTTCTCTGCTCACTCTGGCAGTCTGCCAAACCAGGCAATCTGCCAAGTTTTTAACATTGTAACTCTTCTGTCTTTAGAGCAAAGGGATAAAACTTCTGTGTGAATATGCAGGAAGTTTAACCACTTAAAGTCTAAACCTTTTTGTGACACTTTTTACTTACAGTTAAATTCAGATTTTTTTTGCTAGAAAATTACTTGGAACCCCCAAACATTATATATATTTTTTTAGCAAAGACCCTAGGGAATAAAATGACAATTGTTGCAATATTTTATGTCACACTGTATTTGCACAGTGGTCTTTCAAACGCAATTTTTTGGGAAAAATACACTTCAATGAATAAAAAAAAAAAAAAAACGAAACAGTAAAGTTAGCCCAAGTATTTTGTTTAATGTGAAAGATGATGTTACGCCGTGAGAATCGTGATGCATCTCCTAAGCAAAAAAATAGCGATTCTCATTTTAGCCAGAATCGTGCAAATCTAGCTCACGGAGCTGCTAGAACAGAGTGACCAATGGTGTTCGATCGCTCAGTTTTCAGTGCAGAGGCGCAGTGGGGACCGATGTTGCATCCAACTAGGTACGTACCTCTTTTAAAAGGTAAAAAAGGCTTTAGCTTTAGAGCCACTTGATGGTTTCCCTAGATATTTTAGGTAATATGTATAAACGAGCCCCAGAACAGGGTCGAAGTGTATAAGTCAGTTAATGCATAAAAATTCTCCAACAAGTCAATGCATTTCAGGAGTTCCAAGTGGACTCACTTTACCAGGGCTTTAAACTTACAGGCAAGGATTCCTGGACTGTACAGAAGCCTTAATTATGAGACAGATTTCATGGGTGCTCAGACTGCTTCAACTGCAGCTGCTACATTTGCTGCTGGAGTTATCTGGGCACTCCTAAAAAAAACATCTCAGACAAAATTAGAAAAAAAAAAACCTCAGACATGAAATCTGAACAAAGCACATATATCTGTAGTGTTTACTTGTCTCTCTCCAAAGCTCTGAGTGTTAATTCTCTCTGGTGCTTTGCTCCTCTGTTATCAGCATGAATCACTTCTGCGACACCAAAGATAAAATGGTGACGGGAAGAAGACCTCAGCATACAACCTGTCTATTCACAGCACAGCTCTGCATCGTTCCTTTTTTCCTGTGGTTGGTGGGTGTGTGTGTGTGTGTGTGTGTGTGTATATATCACTGTCCTCCAATCAGCTCTCAACACACTGTACCAGAGATCTAAACTGCAGCTCTCCGCACCCTCTATGCTACTGACAGATGGCAGAAGGATTTTATCTAAATTCAGCACGTTAAAGGGATGTAAAAAAAAAAAAAAAAAGACAGCAGATAAGTAAAACTTGTGTAGGGGTTACAACCAAACACAGAATAAAAGAAAAGTAAGAGACATTTAGGACTTACAAATATAATCTTTAACAGCTCTTTCAAACAATTCATAAACAGTCTCCCGGTCTGAAGTTTCTGATTCTGCAAACTTCATCTCATCCTTTAACCAGTCCAGCCAGATCTCTGTAAGAAAAAGAAAAGTGTGGTAAATTTAATGAATGAAGTATAGTCAAAATGGACCGCGACGCAAAGCTTGGGTCTGGTATCTGGGACAACGTAGAGACCTGTGCCATGTGTGCATATACAATGGAATCTCCGGCACATGTGCAGACACGCTGCTGGGTCTCTGCCAGTGTGCAAATATCTTGCAGAACATAGTGTCATGTCTGCTTTGGAGCAATAACCTGCAAATGATTAGCCCTGAACCTACTCTGCATCCAGGGCCCATTATTCACAGGTAGTTTAGTTTATCCATGAGCGATTACATGTGAGCAGCCGCAATTAGTTATAGGAGCTGTCAGCCCCCCATTGTTTTCAATGAGGATGCCCACTGCAGTAATTGCTGGGAACCCCCACTGGGTCTCTCACATGTGAATTGCTAACGGTCCCATTCGCAAGTGTAAATGGGGTCTAATTTTTCCTAAGCAGCAGGCAGTATCTTTTTGCGTTAATTTCCTCATTAAAATTACACCAAATAACAGTAGTTTAACATAAATGTATCAAAAATCAGCATACACTGGCAACCAAACAGCTGTTACTGTGAAAATTGATATTTCAAATCTTCTCTTTTTTCCTCCACAAAAAAATGTAATAAATGTAGGCATGGCAGTCAAGACTGGTATCTAAAGAGAACAGAAGCTGAAAGCCCTCAGACTGCCTTGCTCTCCCTGAAACTACAGAGTCATTGAGCAAGTTTTTATTTCAGTAAAACAGTTAATGCCCAGGATAAAAAAATATCCATCCATGCAATGGGGATCCCCCACGCTGCATAGGTTAAATGCTCGTTAAGCCTAGGGTGTAGAGGAAAAGGCTATTATTTACTGTACTCCTCACTCCGGAGAGGTTTCGGGTGCTCTCTTCAGTGCTCCGGGTTGTGGGCAGGCCCTCAACATTCTGCATTGTACTTGATGGAATCGCTGGCTGAAGTAGTTAGAGAAGCATGTGAGGGACTGGTTTCAGAGGCTGAGGAAGCCTGCCAGAGTGAGGAATAAGGGAAGTATTACACTTTATTCCTCTATCCCTAGGCTTACTGAGCATTTATTCCTTTCACTGTGGAGAAGTCCCACTATAAGAGTAATGATTTTTTCTTTTAACTTGTGTCCGGCACGTTGCTTGAGCTTCGGTTCACACTTGTGCATTTTGCAATGTAAATTTGCATGGCAAGTGTAATAAAATGTATTCCTATTGAGGGCGAGTTTGGCACAGTGCGATCTGATTTTCCACAGAGAAAGATGAGAGCTTTGAAACTCGCATGGAAACCGCCCTGCTGAATTGCAGGACAAACTGCACCACTGAATCGCACTTCTTTTGCACCGCTGATGTGTGAACCGGGACTTAAAGCAATATTAAAGTCTTGTTTTTTTTTGTTTAAAAATAACAAACATGTTATACTTACCTGCTCTGTTCAGTGGTTTTACACAGAGTAGCCCAGATCCTCTTCTGGGGTGCCCCACTGGCACTCCTGGCTCCTTCCTGCCAAGTGCCCCCACAGCAAGCAGCTTGCTATGGGAGCACCCGAGCCGCAGCTCTGTGTCCATTCGGACACAGAGCCACAGTTTGGCACTGCTCTCTCTCTTCATTGGCTCACTAACTAATTGACAGCAGTGGAAGCCAATGGCGCCCACTGCTGTGTCTCAGACAATCAGGAGGGAGACTCCTGAAAAACTGAGGCACTCGTGCACATCGTTGGATCAAGATGGGGCTCAGGTAAGTATTATGGGGGCTGCTGTACACAGAAGGTCTTTTATCTTAATGCATAGAATAAATTAAAAAAAAAAAGCCTTTAGAACCATATTCACACAGATAAAGAGGCACAGATAATAGCAAGACACAGTGGGGTCGATTTACTAAAACTCGAGAGTGCTAAATCTGGTGCAGTTGTTCATGGTAGCCAATCGGCTTCTAACTTCAGCTTGTTCAATTAAGCTTTGACAAAAAAACCTGGAAGCTGATTTGGTTTCTGCACTTTCCAAATTTTAGTAAATCAACCCCAGTATATTGTTGAGTCTGGACTGACAGGTGTGTGCAGTTGCTTTCCATGTCTGTCCGAATTAATGAGGCCTCAAGGTCAGCTAAGAAATTAAGTGAAGAGCAGCCTACAGCTACACCTTTGACTGTACATGTACACATGAAGTGCTCAAAATAATATTCCATTTTACCTGACTGAAAAAAAAGAGCAAAGTTTTAAAATAAACTGAAAATCTCTGCATCTGTGAACGCTGAAAATATGGGGGCTGTGGACCAAACACTAAGCTACTGCCATAGTGTCCAAAACTACATGTTCCATAACATCATGATGTGACCAGCCAAAGGGCTCATGCACACTGAACAAAAAAAGGAAGCTACTTTTATAGGCATTTGAGCTTTTATTTCTCTGCCTAAAAGCTTGAAGAAGCTTGTTTTTTTGTGCTCTTTTGCGCATTTTTCGAGCTTTTGTGAGCATAAGCATTTTTTTTTTTTTTTTGTACAAACCCTTCCCTCAGTTCATTTTTTTTTGTGCTTTTTTGGATGCTTTACGTGTCTTTTCTGCTCGAAAGATCCTCTTAAAAACACGAGTTTGGTGAATTTTTCTTATTCTGCCTGTAAACTTCTGAAAAAGCTATAGTGTGCATAGACACATTGGCTAACATCGTGGGGAGTTTCCAGGCAGAAAAAAATGAGTGCTCACAAAAGCTCAGAAGCCTGTAGGAGTCGCTTCTTTGAGATGCACAGTGAATGAGTCCTTAGAATAGAAGTCAGCATAAATAAATAACCGACTATGTCCAACAGTGGCATATGGATACCTGTGCAAGTGACATCTCCAAAATAAAAGAATTCAGATAAAGCTATTACTGTTTGGAGGACTCTTCTATGTTGTAGCATCTCCTTTGCCAGAAAGAAATAGGTAAAAATGAAGAGTTTGCCATCAACTACACTTCGAGTACAAAACGCATTTGGTCATTTCTGTTACAGTACAAAACATTTTACATATATTTTGTCAACCCTAATTACTTGTTTGCACCACTGAGTATATTAGGGATACCATTTCCAAATTTTACATAAGAAATATAGGCGCTAAAAGCAACACTAATAAAAATAGAACAAAGGCAAAAATAAAGTATACCTTCAGTTAATGGGAAAAGTTCACTCATCTTCTGACGGGCATGTCGCAGTCTTTCCAATTCCCCCTCCTGCCGTAACAGTTTGATGAGGTCAACATGGCAGTTGTAATCAAAGACATTGATTGACAGCTGGTAAATGAGAGAAAACAGTGCATTACTGCATGTTATAATGTGGGTCATGGAGTACGTTACGGTGTGAACAAGCAGCAATATGCTAGATTACAGAAATTGCATTGTGTGGCTCCTTCTGTTACTGGAAACCTCAAAGCTTCTCTTTAAAGCTTACCTAAACCAAAGAATAAATACCGTATTTATTAGGGGTGCAACGGATCATCATCGATCCGTGATCCGATCCGCGGAGGTTGATCCGATCCGTGGAGGTTGATCCGTACGGGACACCTCTGTGGCCATAGGAAAGGCCGCGGCTTTGGCCTAGCTCCTGAGCAGCGGCCATCTTGGTACACCCGGCGGCCGTTTAGCACGTCGAATGACGGAGCAATCACTTGTAACAAACTGGCGTCATGTCATGACGCCAGTTCCTCTCTCTCCCCTCTGTGTACTGATCTGTACAGTGGAGGGGAGAGATCGGATGGCAACAGTGCCAATACTCTGCAATGCCCTGCTGCAATACTCTGCAATGCCCTGACGCAATACTCTGCAATGCCCTGACGCAATACTCTGCAATGCCCTGACGCAATACTCTGCAATGCCCTGACGCAATACTCTGCAATGCCCTGACGCAATACTCTGCAATGCCCTGACGCAATACTCTGCAATGCCCTGACGCAATACTCTGCAATGCCCTGACGCAATACTCTTCCATACCCTGACAATAGTCTGCCATACCCCGCCAATATACCCGCCAATACTCTGCCAATAGGGAGATTGTGGATATTACTGTGGGGGAGATTTTTTTTTTTGTTGATCCGAAAATGATCCGAACCGTGACTCCTGATCCGAGGAACGATCCGAACCATGAGTTTTTTGATCCGTTGCACCCCTAGTATTTATCGGCGTATAACACGCACCCCAAGTTCAGGAGGGAATTTTAAGGAAAAAAACTTTTAGGAGGGAAGTTTAAAGAAAAGAAACTTACATTTAAATGCCCATCAATGCAGTCTCATCAGTGTTCATCTGCAGCCTTTCCCCAGTGTCCAGTGCAGCTTTGTCCCCAGTGCAGCCTTGTCTCCAGTGCAGCCTTGTCCCCAGTGCAGCCTTGTCCCCAGTGCAGCCTTGTCCCCAGTGCAGCCTTGTCCCCAGTGCAGCCTTGTCCCCAGTGCAGCCTTGTCCCCAGTGCAGCCTTGTCCCCAGTGCAGCCTTGTCCCCAGTGCAGCCTTGTCCCCAGTGCAGCCTTGTCCCCAGTGCAGCCTTGTCCCCAGTGCAGCCTTGTCCCCAGTGCAGCCTTGCCCCAGTGGTCCATGCAGCCTTGTCGCCGCCGACATACAAACGTTTAGTTTGTATTTTTAAACATGGCGTCGCGGAGTTCGGAGAGACTCGGCGGCGCTCGTTCAGCTGAACGAGCGCCGCCAAGGACACAGTGACTGGGCGGAGCCGAGATACACATTCTCGGCGCCGTTCACAGTCACGCCCAGTCCCTATGATGGACATAACACAGGTCCAATGGCGGGACTGGGCGTGACTGTGAACGGGGCCGAGAAAAGCCGAGAACCCTCGGCTATGTGTATCTCGGCTCCGCCTAGTCACTGTGTCCTTGGCGGCGCTCATTCAGCTGAACGAACGCCGCCGAGTCCCTCCGAACTCCGCGGCGCCATGTTTAAAAATACAAGCTATGTGAATGTCGGCGGTGATCGCTCCGACAGATCACAAAATAGCGGGGATCGGCGTATAACACGCACCCACGATTTTCCCCTTATTTTAAGGGGAAAAAAGTGCGTGTTATACGCCGATAAATACGGTATTTCTTTTTTACAGCTTACCAATCCTTAGATGTGGTTGCTGGAATTTCCTTTTTTACAGGCTTTTTCCCTTTATATTTAATGACTTCCAAACAATCCCCGCTTTGAGAAAACAAAATATATTTCCTCAGGTCCCTTACACATAGAATGTATCAGTGCTAACCTTCTACACCAGAGGTAGGCAATCCCTGCACAGCTGTCATGAAACTACAAATTCCACCAAGCCTCTGGGAGTCATGCCTGTGGCTGTCAGTCATGGAAAGCCTCATGGGACTTGTAGATCTACAACTAGAATGCTGAGGTTGTCTAACCCTGTTCTTCACTGATACAGTAAACAGGTGATACTCAAAAAATTAGAATATCGCGCAAAAGTTCATTTATTTCACTAATGCAACTTAAAAGGTGAAACTAATATATGAGATAGACTCATTACCTGCAAAGCAAGATAGTTCAATCTGTGATTTGTCATAATTTTGATGATTATGGCTTACAGCTCATCAAAACCCCAAATCCACAATCTCAAAAATGTAGAATATTGCATGCAATCGATAAAACAAGGATTGTACATTGAACGATATCAGACCTCTGAAAAGTATAAGCATGCATATGTACTCAGTATTTGTTTTGGTCCCCTTTTGCAGCAATTACTACCTCAATGCGGCGTGGCATGGAAGCTATCAGCCTGTGGCACTGCTGAGGTGTTATGGAAGACCAGAATGCTTCAATAGAGGCCTTCAGTTCTTCTGCATTGTTCGTTCTCATGTCTCTCATCTTTCTCTTGGCAATACCCCATAGATTCTCTATGGGGTTCAGGTCAGGTACATATACCCAGTAAAGTGACTGACCTTAGATGATACACAGAGAGGAAACCAATCCTCCCACATACGTTGTACCTGTATATCTGCAGTCTTCTCTTCTCTACAGCCGTTCAAAGTACAGAATTTTTAAAGCTTGTCTGAGCTGTCAGAAAAAAGGGGGCAGAGAGCTGAAATTACACTCTGCAGATCTCAGTGAAGAGAGCTCCGACAGCTGATTGGAGGGAAGTGACACATCCCCCTTCACACAGGAACAGAGCTGAGGCCGTCAATCAGCTGGAGGTCCCTCCTCTGTCACCATTTTTCTCTTGGCGTCAGAAAAACTTGTCAGAAGGGACTCATGCTGATAGCAAAGGAACAAGGCAGCAGACAAATGACACTTATTTACACTGCACTGAGAAAAGTACACACTATAGAGGGATCTGCTTTGTTTCATATATCATGTCTGAGCTTTACAACCACTTTAAGCTGGCCATACAAAATTTGTTTTTGTTTTTTAATAACCAGCCAGCAGGCTTATTTTTAGGCTCCATTCACTTGTGCACTCCAAAGTCGTGCCATTTCCATTGCAATATTACATTGCAACTTTGACGCAACTTTGGATGGGTGTAATTTGGATGCGACTTTGGCTTTCATGATTGTACAACTGTTGCATTGATAACATTACGATGTGACTTTTGAGAGTTTACATTGCAGTTTATGGCACTCAAGTCGCATGAAAGTTGCGTCCAAGTAGTACAGGAACCTACTTAAGAGGGCCTCTGGCCAGACCCCCAATTTTATTTTTATGACCCTGCTTACACGAAGGTGGTATCTGCCCGTTTCAGATACTCATCCATTCAATGGATCCAACGTTGTCCCACTGAGATCCTCTCACCTCTGGCCACAGCTCCGTCCTGCGTAGCCATGTATGTATGTCTGTCTGTCTCTCTGGGTTCAGCAGACAGGCCTCTCAATGACATGCTGATAGGCCTGACCCCTCCTCCTCCTTTCCTTGAATGAAAGGCAAAGCCTCCTGGGATATGTGACCTGCATACCACCGGATGGCACAGCGTGCAGGATGCGCGTCAATCGCGAAAGATGTGCATGGGGAGGCGGGGCCAGACTTTTTTTTTCCCCATGAAAAAGGTAAAAAAAAAAAAAAGGAAAAAAAACAGATACTTCTGCAGTAGCGATGAGCTCCGGCGTGTTCGCAGAGCCCGCCAGGAAGTTGGCACTGCGCTAATCACAGGCAGTGAGACATTGTCCCGATGTGCGGCTGCAGAGATCGGGAAATGTCTCACTGCCTGTGATTAGTGCTGTGCAGTGCCGACTTCCTGGCGGGCTCCGCGCGTGGGCTGTGCGAACACGCCGGAGCTCATCCTTATTCTGCAGGATGGGTGGAATGGAAGAAACGTGAGAAAGGGGGTGAAGGTCCACTTTACATTGCATAGATTTGAACGGCATTCATAGAAACACATGGGCTACAACATGTGTCCAAAGGCGTCCAAAGTCGCACAAGTGTGAAGGAGCCTAATGAACGTATCGCCATCCGTCTGTTTTGAGCAGATCGGATGGCAGGCGGGTGTCAGCGGACACATCTAACATTCGCCTGCCCATACAAGTCAATGGGTGGGCCCCTCGGATACACCTGAAAAAAAGGACAGGCGGATCCGTGCGGGCCTATCGTGTGAAAGGGGTCTAAGTACATTGATCAGCGGCTGTAGCTGATTTGAATGTAGAATTTTCCAATATGTCTCTTTGACAGAATTCAAATAAACAATGGACTGTTGTCAAGCAAGGGCCCACAACTAAGCGGAATTCAACCGCTTTAGTCAGCCTGGCACACAGGTACTGCGCTGAAAAAGTAGCTGTGCATGCGCCGCTCACTATACCCTGTGGAGTGGATTGCAAGCAGGCACGTCAGTTTATATTATGGCAAAGAAGTCTCTTCTGCTCTAAACAGAATGCCCACTCCTGAGATTTATTTCATTTGACTTCAGTTCTGCGTTAACTAGGACTGGAGCAGCCAGAATCTGCAGCAGTTGTGCATGACAACCAATCAACGTCTATCTTTCATTTTCAAAGCTTAACTGAACAATCTGAAGCTAGAAGTTGATTGGTTGCCATGCAGCAGTTTTAGTGTGATACTGGCAGACAGTTTATTTAGAAATGAATGCCCCCATATATTGCCTTTCTTCCCTATTACTGACAAGACTGTCCCTGCTTCATGTGCGGCCTCCTCCTCCTCTCCATAGATTACCTGCTCCTCCAGCCGCTGAATCTCCACCTCACACTCCTTATCATCCTCCTCACTAGAAGAAGACTCTCCGGATTCCTCCGACGAACCGTCCCCCTGCTGCCGCTGCTGTCCTCCTTCCTCCGACTCCATTTCCTCTTCTCTCTCTTCGGCCAAACGTAGCTTTTCTCTTTCCTCCTGCTCGGCGGCCGCCATTGCGATCCTTGCTGCGAATTCACAACGTTGCTGGGCGGGAGGGCCTTCCATGGCGGCTCCTGTCTGGAAAACAGCTCTTCCCGGACATTCAGAATTCTAATTTCAACTGAAAAGCGTTATATTATTTCTTAGAGTAGAAGCATTTCTCGCGCATTATGAAGATTTGAACTAACGTAATAATATTTTTTTATGCAGGCACGAGAGGACAGCCCCGTCTCCAGGGAGACCGAAATCCCGCGTTTTCTGGGGTCCTCCTTTATTCTACGCCTTATTCACTCACTGAGGGTAGTTGTACAGTGGCTGAAATGCCAGGAGCTCTGTGTAGTAATGTGAAGGAAATACACCCATTTAGCTGTTAGTTCACAGCTTCTATCTATACCTAGACACTGGAAGAGAACGTTCATAGCTTCTATCTATATATAGAGACTGGAAGTGAACAGTTCATGGACAGCTTCTATCTATACATCATAGCTCCCAACTGCCCCTGGTTTCAAGGAACTGTCCCTGATTTGGAACAAAGTCCCTCTGTCCGTCATTCCTCCACATATGTCCCTCATTTTGGTCTGATCTATATAGTTGTATATAAAATGCACTTTTTAGCTTTTAAAAAGTGTTCTCCTTTGCTAAACCTTTCATCCAATTTCTAGATTGCTCTATTTGTAAATTTAAAAAGCCTGTATTAAGGAATAATAGTGGTAAAAAAAAGCACTTGTGGGTTTAACCAATCATTTCACAAGGCCATCACCCGAAAGTAGTGCGTGTACAATGTTTCTTATAGGATCAGAGGACTCAAGGTGCCGCCATCCTGTTAAATGCTGCAATTGAGCCGCTATGAAATAGTCATATGGGTTTGTAACCGTTATGCCCTGTGCACACGACCGGTTTTGCCATCGGAATAAACTTCAAAGGTTTCTCTGACGGAACTCCGACAGAATTTGATTCAAGCGGTCTTGCCTACGCATGGTCAAACCAAAGCCCGACCGTCCAGAATGCGGTGACGTACAAGACTTACGACGGGACTAGAAAAAGGAAGTTCAATAGCCAGTAGCCAATAGCTTCCGTCTCGTACTTGCTTCAGAGCATGCGTAGTTTTTGTCCGTCGGAACAGCATACAGACAAGCGGTTTTCCCGATAGGAATTGGTTCCGTCAGAAATATTTAGAACATTTTCTATTTCTAGGTCCATCAGAATTTTCGAAAAAAAAAAGTCAGATGAGGCATACACAGGATCGGAATATACGATAAAAGGTTCCGTCGGACTTTTTCTGTCGGACATTCCGCTCGTGTGTACGTGGCATTAGTCCACTCGAGTCCTTTGCTTCCTGTAGCGTTTCCAGCTTGATACGAGGCACCTGTTTCCTCCAAAGCAGGGAGCGGAATATGGTATTACATTTTTTGAATACATGTATAGGTATCCAGATGGGTGAATTATGAAGCGCATACAAGAGTTGTGGACTCCAAATCATTTTTATTAAGTTACAGCAGCCTACTACCGATAGGGTAATTTAATCCAGCTAGCCGTTTTTTCCTGAAATTTGTGGATTCGAGGATTTACATTGAGTTTAACATAAAGATCCAAGTCGGTGTGAATAGCTATACCTAGGTAACGAAATGTATCTACCACCTTAATCTGTTCCGCTATCTGAGGAAGGGGTGACGTGAGAGGATCAAGTGGTAGCAGCGTGGATTTGTCCCAATTTATTTTGAACCCTGAAAAAAGGTCCCAAACCTATCTGTCAATTCCATCAGTGTTTTCAGAGAGGCAGATGTGTCACCCAAAAAGAGGAGAGCGTCATCTGCATACAGAGCTACTTTATCTTCCATGTCACCCCAATTAAAACCACATATAGCTGGGTTCCCTCTAATGGCAGCAGCTAGGGGCTCTATGGCTAGAGCAAAGAGCAATGGAGATAGCGGGCAGCCCTGCCTCGCTCCCCTGGGGAGATTAAAGTAAGAGGAAAATGTGTTATTGATTCTCATGCAAGCCTTCGGTGCCCTGTATAATAGTTTAATCCAAGAAAGAAAGGTCTCCCTCAAGTTGAACTTTTCCAGTACCCTCCATAAGTAATTCCACTCTACACTATCAAATGACTTAGCGGTGTCTAGTGAGAGGATAGCTCTTTGACCCTAATTGTCTGTTGGGACAACCTGGAATTAACATGGATTGTTTGAGGATATGCACAATTTAATTTACAGAACATGCCCACAACTTTGAAGATTTTTTTTTTTCTTATTGTGAAGCAAACAACACATAGGACAAAATAACAGAAAAGGTCAATGTGCATAACTATTCACCCCCCTAAAGTCAATACTTTGTAGAGCCAGCTTTTGCAGCTATCACAGCTCCAAGTCGCTTTGGATAAGTCTATATGAGCTTGCCACATCTTACCACTGAGATTTTTGCCCATTCCTCCTTGCAAAACTGCTCCAGCTCCTTTAGGTTGAATGGTTTGCGCTTGTGAACAGCAATCTTTATGTCTGACTACAGATTTTCTATTGGATTGCGGTCTGGGCTTTGACTAGGCCATTCCAACACATTTACATGCTTCCCCTTAAACCAATCAAGTGTTGTTTAGCAGTGTGTTTGGGGCCATTGTCCTGCTGGAAGGTGAACCTCCGTCCTAGCTTCAAATCACACACAGAGTGGTACAGGTTTTGCTCAAGAATATCCCTGTATTTAGCACCATCCATCTTTCCCTCAACTCTGACCAGTTTCCCAGCCCCGACTCCTGAGAAACATCCCCACAGCATGATGCTGCCACCACCATGTTTCACTGTGGGGATGGTGTTCTTTTGGTGATGTGATGTGATGGGTTTGCGACAGACAGTGTTCTTTGATGGCCAAAAAGTTCAAATTTAGTCTCATCAGACCAGAGCACCTTCCTCCATATATTTTGGGAGTCTCCCACGTGCCTTTTCGCAAACTCATAACATTCCATTTTGTTTTTTTCTGAAAGTAATGGCTTTCTTCTGGCCTCTCTGCCATAAAGCCCAACTCTATGGAGCGTACGGCTTATTGACGTCCTATGTACAGATACTCCAGTCTCTGCTGTGGAACTCTGCAGCTTCTCCAGGGTTTCCCTAGGTCTCTGTGCTGCCTCTCTTATTAATGCCCTCCTTGCCCGGTCCGTGAGTTTTGGTGTGCGGTCGTCTCTTGGCAGGTTTGCTGTTGTTCTTTCTATTTGGTTATGATAGATTTGATGGTGCTCCTAGGGATCATCAAAGATTTGAATATTTTTTTTATAACCTAACCCTCACTTTTACTTCTCAGCAACATTGTTCCTTACTTGTTTGGAGAGTTCCTTGGTCTTCGTGGCAGTGTTTGGCCTCTTGCTTAGGTGTTGCAGCCTCTGGGGCCTTTCAAAAAGGTGTGTATATGTAATGACAGATCATGTGATACTTAGATCGCATTGAACGAAAGGTTGTAATGTAACAAAATAGGTAAAAAGCCAAGGGGGGTGAATACTTTTGCAAGGCACTGTATTTACTTGTTTTACACTTTTTTTTTTTACATTGTGTCAGCTGTTTGTCAGCTGTTTCCTGGTTCTGGCCTAGGCCAAATCATTATGTCATACTTCCCAGGAGTACTCAAGGGCATTTTTTCTATCATCTGGAGGAGTTTTTTTTGTCAGGTAAGCACACCATTCTGCCTTCATGCCTGAGCTAAAGGCAGAGGGATCACAGGAAGTAATTGTTACAAGAATCATCTGCCCTTACTCAAGATGGCTGTGGCAAAAAATAGTAGGAGGGTGTTTTTCAAAGTGATTTCTCAACAAAACAAAGCATGGAGACATGGATGGATGGGAGTGTTTGCTTTGAATAGAAAAATTGAATTAAATAGCATTTTCAGTTTGTGGTGCTCAGAAACAATTTAGTTCCACTTTGTCACTTCCAGTCCAGATGGGAGCAGCGCCAATTTGGGTGGATGTACCCGTATGTCCTCCCACATCAGTTGGTCGTGCCAGCAGTCACAGTTACAGTTGTACACAAGGCTGTTATTGTTTACTACTGTGTGACATTTTATTTATTTTTACATACGGTGACCAGTCAATGTCTTTAATCGCTGCTGCACCTGTCATAGCGTCCCTGATCACCGTCACACCAGTTACAGTGTCCCTGATCACCGTCACACCAGTTACAGTGTCCCTGGTCACCGTCACACCAGTTACAGTGTCCCTGGTCACCGTCGCACCAGTTACAGTGTCCCTGATCACTGCCACATCAGTCATATTGTCCGTAATCACCGCTACATCAATTACAGTGTCCCTGATCACCTCCACACCAGTCCCAGTGCCCCTAATCACAGCCACACCAATTAAAGTGTCCCTGATCAACATCACACCAGTTAGTGTCCCTTATCACCCCCACATCAGTTGCAGTGTCCCTGATCACAGCCACACCAGACATATTGTCCTAATCACCGGCACATCAGTTACAGTGTCCCTGATCACCATCACACCAGTTACAGTGTCCCTGATCACCGCTACACCGGTCATAATCTTTTTAATCACGGCCACACCAGTTACAGTGTACCTGTCAGGGAAATGACCAAAGAACTGGCAATCTTACCAACACCCATCATGGCCACATCAGGCGCGCTCCCATGCGTATTGGCGTACACAGATGCATGGACGGGCGTATGCAGATGAGCAACAAAGCTAACGGACGTACGCATATGCGCAAGGGTGCTAGCGTGTGTACGCAGATACCCAATGGTGCTTCCTGGCCTATATAAATCTGCTGCTGAGACCTTTGCATTGCTGGACTATCGTCAGCTCCCCTGTGTTTCTGTGCTCCTGTGTTTCCTGAACTTTGACCTCCTGTTACCGACCCCGCTTGCTTAATTTGTTATCCTGATCTCCTGGTTTGACCTCTGGCTTGTACTACTGACCCTGCTCTTGTCTGCTCCACTTTGTTTGATCTCGGCTTGGCTCACTGACTCTGCTGCAATCTGTCTCACTGTGTATGACCCCGGCTTGTTCTAGTTCTGCTACCTGAATCTCACATTGACTGATTTACCTGCATGACCCCCGGTCTGGCTCCTGGTTCTGTTTCCAGATTGTCCATCTGCCAAGTTCACCTGGTACTCCACAAGTACAGCTGCCCTACAGTGCATCTTGCTTGTTCCAACAACCTTCCGGTGATCAGCGCATCAAACCACAGCAACTGGCAAACCGTGCTTCTTTGGGCACTGCACTCCCTGTACCACTTCCAGGGGTGCACTGAACTTACCGCAAGGGGAGCCCACTCAGCACCTTGGCCTCGCACCTGGTACATGACAGTACCTGATCATCGCCACACCAGTTACAGTGTCCTTGATCACTGCCACACCACTTCCAGTGTCTCTGATAACCGCCACACCAGTCATATTGTCCCTAATCACTGCCACATCAGTTACAGTGTCCCTGATCACCATCACAACAATCATATTGTCCTTAATCAGTGCCACACCAGTTACAGTGTCCCTGATCAATATTAGATGTGTAATTTTTGCTCATAGATAACCTGCGGGTGCTGCTTGGATCTTGTACCCCTTTGTGTGATTAGACTGTGAAAAAAGTCTCACACATGTAGTATTGCAATACTCGGGAGGAGTAGCAAAATGTTTTTGGGGTGTAATTCTTTTTTAAAAGGTGTTTATTTTGATCTTGTAATATAAAAATACAAAAGAAGATAACAAAAGTGGGACCGTAATTACAGTTGTGAAAGGTGCATTTAGTAGAGCACCTACATAGTAAAAACACTGGAACAAGTTTACAAGTCCAAGAAACAGAAGTACCCCAGTAACACACTTGGGGTGTAATTCTAATGCCGCGTACACACGAGCGGACTTTACGGCGGACTTTGCCTGGCGGACTTTTCGTCGGACTTTGTTTGCTCCTTGCGCCGGACTTAAAAACGAACGGACTTGGCCACACACGGTCACTGCAAAAGTCCGCTGGTTTTGAACGTGGTGACGTATAGCACGTACAACGGGACTAGAAAAAGGAAGTCCAAGCCCCACTCCGGCACCCTTTGGGCTCCTTCTGCTAATCTCGTGTTAGTAGAAGTTTGGTTAGAGACGATTCGCGCTTTTCACACTTCAGCTTATTTCGTTCGTTTTCTGCGGTTCAGTTTGTGCTTGTGAGGTTTGTATCTGCTTTTCAGTGCGTGTTGGTCAGTTCGTAACCTGCCTTGCAGGCCGTTCTGCTCCGCTCGTTCCTGATTTTCAGGTCGTTCTTCATAGGCCTTGCTGTTCTTCAGTGCGTTTGTTATAAGTTTGTTTGTTTGAGCAGCCGACCGTTTTGAAGCCATGTCGAGTGGACGTTCTCGAGTTCGTGCTGTGTGGGGACTTGGTGTTGGGGTTAATACTTTGACCCGAGTCCAGTCCATGAACAGGGTGAGGAGGAGTTCATGGACCAAGAATTGGTTGCGCCAGCGTGACCAATTCTCGCATATGCCTTTGCTCCGTGAGCTCCGTGAGAATAATCCTGATGATTTCAGGAATTTTCTCAGGATGACGGACCCCATCTTTGAGCGTCTGCTGGCTATGCTGACCCCCTATATCAGCAGGCAGGATACCTGCATGAGGCAAGCCATCAGTGCGGAGCAGAGGCTAGTTGCCACGTTACGTTACTTGGCGACAGGGAGAAGTCTTCAGGACTTAAAGTTCTCGACAGGCATCTCCCCCCAGGCTCTGGGGATCATAATCCCAGAGACCTGTTCTGCTATTATTCAGGTCCTGCAGAAGGAATATATGAAGGTAAGTTTTGTCCTTTTAACATTACATGATATGTATTAACTGTTTTTGGATGTATTGTAGAACTGTCCTCTTTACCTAATTGCCATGCTTTCAATCTGCTGTGAATGTCCCCTTTATCTTTGTGCATGCCTATTTTAATCATTTTTTGCCCTATACATGCCTAATTTATTTCATTAATCTCCCCACCATGCAATGCTGGGTCCATTTTTATCTCTAGCCTATAGTCCATTGAACAATGTATATTGTCTGCTCCATTGTCTTGTTTGTCCCTCCCCCACCCCACAAATGTTTCAGCCAGTCAGGTGTGTTTGTTAACCTAATTAGAACCCCTCCCCCACCCCACAAATGTTTCAGCCAGTCAGGTGTGTTTGTTAACCTAATTAGAACCCCTCCCCCACCCCACAAATGTTTCAGCCAGTCAGGTGTGTTTGTTAACCTAATTAGAACCCCTCCCCCACCCCACAAATGTTTCAGCCAGTCAGGTGTGTTTGTTAACCTAATTAGAACCCCTCCCCCCACATTCAAATGTATCAATGGGCCATCATAGGGGGTGAGTAATCTTATAAGTGTGCCTTATGTTTTTCAACATTTCAATTACAAACACACATATTCATAATATCTGACTGCTGTTGTTTACTAATGTTTTGGTGTAATCTGATATACAATTTTTCTTATTAAAGTCCTTATCTTATTTTTTTTGCACTCCACAGTTTCCTACAAGTCCACAGGAATGGCAGACTGTGGCCTCCCAGTTCGCTGACCGTTGGGACTTTCCCAACTGTGTAGGGGCGATTGACGGGAAGCACGTCCGGATTGTGCCACCACCGCATTCGGGGTCTTATTTCTTTAACTACAAGGGGTTCCATAGTGTAGTTTTGATGGCGGTGGTCTCGGCACATTTGGAGTTTATGTTTGTGGATGTGGGGAAGAACGGCCGGATGTCTGATGGAGGAGTCTTTGCACAGACCGAGCTGTGCCATCGTCTCCAGACCGGTGGCCTGGAATTGCCACCTGATGACGAGAATGTGGATGGACTCCCCTCAGTTTTTATTGCTGATGAAGCATTTGCTCTCTGTGAGAACTTGACGAGGCCGTTCCCCCAAAGGACACTCACCCCTGAGAGGAGGGTATTTAATTATCGGCTGGCCAGAGCAAGAAGGGTTGTGGAGAATGCCTTTGGTATTCTGGCCAGCCGGTTCCGTATCTTCCTTACGGCTATTAATTTGGCGGACTATAAAATCAACCACGTCATCCTTGCTTCATCTTGCATAACTTTTTAAGGAGACATTCAGCTACATATCTATCCTCTGTTGGGCCTGAGCCCAGACTGGAAGAGGCTAGTAGCACTTTCACAGGCCTAGAAATTGGCCGTATTGGCTTGGCCCCCCGAACCGCACGTCAAGTGCGTGACCGTTATGTGAATTTTTTTAATGGTCGGGGGGCCATTGCTATTCAGCAACAGCTGTAAGTTTGTTGCAAAAATAAAATAGAAAATTGGTTTATCTAAATATCTTGTTTTTATTGTTGTTTACCTTTAAGTTATGTCTGTCTCCTAGTGCACTTGTAGTAGTGTCAAGTGCATTTAGCTTTAGTTAATCAGGCCCACAAAAACAAAACCCAAATTTTGACTTCAAGAAACAGCCACACACATTGTATAGGGTCAAAAATTTTACTTGGTGCACATTGAAAGGTGCATTTTTTTACCATATTTTTTTTTTTTTTTTTTTTTTTTTCACAAATATTTTACGTTGTGTAAAAAAATTATATTTTACAAAATTCTTCAAGCCATTTTTTCAGAAATATATAGACCTTTATCTAACAAGATTTACATACACAACAGTGTTTTTAGAAACAAAACTTACAATAAATGAACTTACAAAGTTCAATATTTCTAGAACGGTGCATCTAATGTCACCCTTGCAGAAATTGGTCATTTATAAGATGCTCAAAATTGAGCTTTACTAAAGTGTCAAGTCAACATGTGCTATCTCCTATCATGGGAGAGCAATGTACGTGTTTTGTGTGTGCAATCCCATTTTTGGTTCCTCTCACCACCAAAGAATTTTCAGGATGAAGGGATTGCAAACACAAAACAAGTACATTGCTAACCCATGATGGAAGATAGCACATGATGACACACCGTGTGCATCACACATTGTAAATTTGGGTATACCCCCAAAATAGTAACAAAATTTTAAAGAACAAAATAACTTCCCAAGGAAATGAAGAACATGATTGATGTTTTTAGGCCAAACGTGATTATATTCGGCCCAAAACATCAATCATGTTCTTCATTTCCTGTTGCATGGAGTCCAGGCGAAGTTTCATGCTGTGAATTTGTTCACGCATTTGATCTATGTGGCCATTCCACAGCATAATCTGGCCAATTAATCTTTGCGCACTGTCTGTGGTGAAGTGCTCTGCCGCTTGGCCTTCCACAACCAGAAACTCACCTAAAACGAGTGAATAAAAACAAGGTTGACAATATGCACGCCAAAATACAGTAACTCAAGCTGGGGTGTCAGTCACTCACTTGGTGGGCTTGAAACCTCGCACACTTCCTCCACCTCTCCTTCCTCAAGGTCGTCGGGTGGGCGTGGTCTTGGGCTGGGGCTTGGGGTAGGTTCGGCCTCAGGCTGGTGACTTGGGGGGGTCCTGAGATCCTTGGACTGTTGTCTGAGTCTTTTCTCCCCTATGAGATTTGAAAAAAAGGTATAGTTAAAACACACTGATCTTTTAGGTTTTAATAAATAAAGTAAAACGTTGGTTAATATTTTTTGCCAATTTGGCATCATAATAAATGTTGAAGACAGGATGAACATTACCTCTGAACAACAATTATAAAGAATGCATTTTTTTGGGCAATTTTCACAGATGCTGACACCTCAATGATCTCCTATGTGTATTACCCCTCAAAAATTTAGTTATGGTCACATAGTACACTAGAAAATGCATTTCCTTAGCAAAATGCGTGGGAATGCAGTATAGCTAAATGGCTAAAATGACCGCCATCAAAACTGCCCCATCATATTCCTATATTATAAATCAGTACATGGTGTGTCTGTCCCCTCCCCCCGGGCTCTGTAATCAGAGCTGAGATGCTCCAGCCACCTCCACCCCTGTGTATAACAGAAGCTTTGGTAACCATGGCAACAAAACAAACACAGTACACTCTGATTAATGTCTAAAATGTCACGAAATGACCTCTAAACAAAAAGCTTTTTCTCCAAAAATTAAAAAAATATCAAACTGAAAGGATATAGCCAGATAGCTGAATATTTAGTGAACATTGTAAAGTTTGTTGGGTGTCTCTAGGTGAAAGTATGAAGGAGCTGAAACTTTTGGGAGCGGAAGAAGAATTTGAGGATTTCAAGCATGCTCCCATTGAATTCAATGTTGAAAAAACTTCAAAAAAAATTAGTATTTAATAAAGTATAAATGGTAGTAAAAAATTTGAAAATGACCACACATCAGCTAAAAGAGACGAACATTTTAATAGTTGAATGGTTTTAATAGCTGAAAGTATGCAGAAGTTACGCAGAGCCAAAAAACGTACGGAATAAAATTGAAAGTAAATTTTTGAATAAATAAAAATGAAGAACAATAGTGGGACTGCTAAATCATTCCCACTAACTATAGTGCTCGTGAGTCCAGATGTGGAAACAGCTGCTGTGTCCTGTCCCTACATTACACTGAATCATTTTTGATGAAGCATTATATTTTCAAACACATCTACACCACATCAACTCATTGTGGGAATTCGACAAATTATCAAGCCATAAATGTATGTCCAACCCTGTCCCATCGTATTTGGCGAAAAAATAACGTCAGTTTCTAAAGTATCCGATCTATTCCAAAGAACGGTATTTACGAACGATGCAGAAAAACCGCCAAAAATAAGGATCAGCATGCAAGTTCTGTATCTCAATAGTAAAACACAAGTACTTACTTTTTTTCAGCAGCTTCTTTATTCGCCAATATTGTTCTGGCTCACGACTTTTTATGTCAGACCACCGCTTCCGCAATTGTTCTTTCGAACGTTTTGTCCCAAATTTCTCTTCAAGAGCGGTGACAATTGAGGACATTATTTTGTCCTTTCTCAGATTGGGTCGTGTGTACGGTCCTTTTTTGCCATCGTAGTCCTCCCTTCTTAATATGGACACCATCTCCACCATCTCTTCAAAAGACATGTTGGTGGCCTTATATCTCCTCCGGGATGTGGATGTTTGGGGCTCCGGGCTTTCCTCCGCGCTACTTTCACTTAATCGCTCCGCCATCTTTTGCTATCTACTCCCACTGCGCAACGAAGAGTGAAGGGGCGGGGCCAAATCGTACATACGAACGTCAGGGGCGGGCGACGCAGGCAGAGCATGACACATGCGCAGTGTATATAAAGCTAGTACGATGGCCTATGTATGTCCGTGCGGAAGTAGCGAGCGGCACAAACGAAGGTAAGATTAAAGTGTGTGTGTGTGTGTGTGTGTGTGTGTGTGTGTGTGTGTGTGTGTTTCCCCGTGTGTGTCCCCTAGATTACAACACAAACTAATCCTGAGATTTGGGACTGACATTTAAGTTTTGATCTTGTGTCTTGTCTTGCAGAAATAATGAATCCCTTTAAAGAGGAAGAGTTTTTGACCCATTTCATTGATCTATATGAGCAGAAGAAAAACCTCTGGGAGGTCAAACACCCCCAATATTATAATCGTGATGTTAGGAAGGCAACACTGGGCACACTTTTAGAGTTTGTGAAGACTCGACTCCCCCAGGCAGACCTCAAGTTTGTGGACAGGAAAATAGGTATCTTGCGTAATATGTATAAGCGGGAACACAGAAAAATCCAGGAGTCGCTGAGATCCGGGGCAGCAGCTGACCAAGTTTATGTACCCAAGTTGTGGTATTACCACAAACTGCGATTCCTGGATGAGCAGACCGAAGCCAGGCAATCCCTTTCCACCCTTCCCCCCACCCTTCCCTCCAGCCTTCCCTCCAGCCTTCCATCCACCTCCACCACAGCTGAGGAGTCCCAGGATGAACTGGGCCTTTTCACCATAGATGAAGTGGATGCGCCCAGCTTCAGCCAGGTATACTTTTTTTTAAGATTTTGGGATTATGTAAATGTTATTAATGATGTTAAGGTGTTAATTTTGAAAGTGCTTCATCAAAAATCACTTCTGCACAAAGAGTAATATGTAGACATATCACTAGACAGTAGTGGCCAAATATATACGTAACTTCAGATCTTGTTGATCATCTGAAATAATGGTGGTGTCAAATAGATAGCCTTTACTATTTTGTGTAATTATCTTTGAAAGTTAGGAGCAGAAAATTGTGTGTGATTGCATAACAGAAAATTACAACTATGTCCCTTTTTTTTACACAGGATGACCTCAGCCAGGAGGAGGCCTTGCCCAGTGGGAGAGAGGAGGAGGCCTTGCCCAGTGGGAGAGAGGAGGAGGCCTTGCCCAGTGGGAGAGAGGAGGAGGCTGTGGCTGGGCCAAGTAGAAGCCGCACGGAGTGCCAGGTGCCTCCCCTCCGCATTCTCCACCAAAGGCCCAGGAGGATGACTGCAACAGAGCAGGAATCCCTAGAGCTCACACGGGAAGCAAGCTGGATCCTGAGTAAACCTCCCAATGTAGAGGAGGCGTATGGCACCTATATAGCCTGCAGATTACAGGAGTTGGAAAAGGGCCAACGCCTCCTCTGTGAGGGTCTATTTTTCCAGGCTTACCAGAAGGGCTTGAGAGGGGAGCTTACTGCTACCACATATCTAGCAGATGAAGCCACTCCTACTCCTCCTCCTCCTGCCCCAAGTACACCACCAGAGGCACAACCTCCGAGGAAGGCTGCAGAGAAGCGTGGAGGGAAGGCTGCAGAGAACCGTGGAGGGAAGGCTACACGGAAGAGTCGAAAGTGATTGCCTGGTTTCTGGCTGTTCTGACTGTGCTCCCTGTGCTCCCTATAGTCGCAAGATACCTATTTTCTTGTCCTCAAACTTGATGTGTGTCCTGGGGGACGAAAGGCTTCCCAGATTCTAAAAGTGTGTCCAGTGTTGCCTTCCTAATTTTTTGGTTTATCAAAAAAATACTTTTTTGTTTACCTTACATTCTTGCCTATGTCTTTTGATTAAAAAACGCCATTTTGTTTGGGAGTAGGCAGGTACAGGTCGAAAAGACTATGGGCTTGATTTGAGAAAAGCAAATAGTCTGTGCACTTTGCAGAGGGCAGTTGCCCTCTGCAAGTGCAAATGCTCCAGAGCATCAGAAATTAGTTAAAAGCTTGACTTTGCAAAGAGTACCCAATCCTGTGCAAGTAAAACCAAAAAAAAATCATTTTTGCTTGCACATGATTGGATGATGGAAGTCAGCAGAGCTGCTTCACATTTAATAAAGCTTGGGAGCAACTGCTCTTGCAGAGGACAAATGCAATTTCCAAAATGCACAGGCTTTTTACCTTTAGGAAATCAACCCCTATATGTGTGTTTTTGTCAACTAAAAAGAATTTATTTTGATTTTACATGATTTTAGGAATAAATCAGCAGAGCTTCCCCGAATTAAAGCTCTTCCCCTCAGTTTTTCTGCGACTGCACTTCCAACAAGTGCACTTGGTGTGCAATTTCTCAAGTGAACGTTTCACTTGATATTCTTAAATGATTTAAGCCTTTTGGCAAAAACAAGCTCGGGGGAAGCTCTGCTGATTTTTTCCGAAAATCATGTCAAATAAAAAATAATTGTTTTGGTTTGGGCTTCCTTGCATGTGCCCCTCGGATCCACAGCGAACACACTTCAAAATGCTCTTTATGTGGAATTATATGTATAATTAGCAATTGGAGTGAAAAATGATTTTGCCTTTGTTAAATACACCCCCCCTATGTCTAATGAACAAGGGACAACAACCTCATTAAGGTTCTTTAAAACAACACAAAATATGAATGTTAATTGTGGTAACTTGAAAATACACACCAAAAATGTGGTTAGCATTTAACACACATTGTAAAATAGCTAAAGTGTTGAAATAAAAAAAAAATAAAAAAATTTTAAAAAATTTAAACGTTATGGAGATCTGGCTGTTACAAAATATTATATTAGTCATGGCAGGAGGATAAATCACGAAGAAAGAAGTTTGTGAGAACTCTGTGTGAATATAAAGCAGAAAAACAACTTCATTCCTCTCGCATTATCAATCCTAAAAAAAGGCTGTATTAAAAGACGACAGAAGAGGAATGTGCTAGCTTCAATACAAAGGCTAGTTTTACCAGACCGAGCGCTTCCGTCTTGTAATTGCTTCAGAGCATGCGTCAGTTTGAGTTCGTCGGACTAGCACACAGACGACCGGTTTGTCCGCTAGAAAGAAGAGTCCGTCGGATAAATTTTAAACAAGTTTCAAATCTAATTCCGTCCAACTTTTGAGAAAACAAAGTCCGCTGGAGCCCACACACATCGAATTGTCCGACGAAATCCAGTCCGCCGGGCAAAGTCCGCCGTAAAGTCCGCTCGTGTGTACGCGGCATAAGTATGCCTATGATGTGTGTTAGAAATAACTTATTAATTGACAACATTGTGTAAAAAATAAATTTTCATTTAATTTCCTGCATTTTCCAAAAGCATGTGGTAAAAAAAATTACATTTTGAAAAGACTCACTATGCCGTTCAGAAAATATCTTGGAGTGCAGTGGCGGCTGGTGCTTAAAATTTTTTTTTTTGGGGGGGGCGCAAAAAAATTTGAAAAAAAATCATCAATTGCAGCCACTGTGCCATCAAACGCTGCCACTGTGCCCATCAAAAGCTGCCAATGTGCCATCAATTGCAGCCACTGTGCCATCAATTGCAGCCACTGTGCCCATCAAACGCTGGCTGCCACTGTGCCATCAAATGCTGCCACTGTGCCCATTAAACGCTGCCACTATGCCATCAAACGCCACTGTGCCATCAAACGCTGCCAGTGTGCCCATAATATGCTGCCAGTGTGCCCATCATATGCTGCCAGTGTGCCCATCAAATGCTGCCACCCCGCTCACATACCCCCCCCCCGCGCGGATGGATCGCGGGACACCCCACTCACATCACCCCCGCGCAGATGGATTGTCCAGCCCTGTCCGGACCAGCGCTTACCGGGTGTCCTCTTCTCCGGCGTCTCCTCTCCATTCAGCTTCCTCTGCTCTGTCCCATTTCCACCATAGCGCTGAGCATCCAATAGGGACACCTGGCGCTTTGGCCAATCAGGAAACAGGTCTCACTGACCTGCCTCCAGATTGGCGGGGAGGCAATGCGGTGTGAAAATAGGGAATATTCATTTGCTATGGCTGCACAATTGGGTGGGATCAGGGCACACTCTCTGCGCCCCGAGCCCACCCTTTTTTGAAGCCTATCAGAGCCTCTGGCTCTAACCAGGTGCTTCAAAAAAATACACCCCCTCCTGCCCCCGTAATAGGAGTCCATGCGTCCAGCATCCTGAAAGGAGCCGGGCGCATGGATAGGAAGGCGGCAGCAGGGATAGGGGGGGCAGCGCCCACAATGCACGGGCTGCCACTGTTGGAGTGTTTGCTTTCCAAAATAGGGTCATTTTGTGGGTGTTTCTTCTGTCCATGGTGCTCCAGGGCCTCCAGAAAAAAATGCATAATTTATTCCCCTAGAATGCCTGAAAGTGCTCCTTGGATTTTGGGCCCCTCTATGCAGCTAGGCTGTGAAAAGTCACACATATGGTATTGCCATACTCGGGAGGCATAGCAGAATATGTATTGGGGTGTAATTGTAAGTTTGCATATGCTGTGTGTGAGAAATAACAAAAAAACTCACCATGCCGCTTATAAATTAAAAGAATTAAAAAAAAAATCATCAGGATTGATCGATTTTCAGAGAAATATCAGATATATATATACCATACTTTGTAGACTTTCACACAGATTAAATAATATACACTTATTTGGGTTATTTTTTACCAAAGAAATGTAGTAGAATACATTTTGGTCTAAATTTATGAAAAAAAAAGATTATTTATTTGTAAAATGTTTAAACAGAAACTAAGAATGATTTTTTTTTCAACATTTAGCATTTTTTTTTTGGTTTATAGCAAAAAGATAAAAAACCCAGTGGTGAATAAATATGTTCAAAAGTAAGCTTTATAGCCCCTTGCAGTGCACACAGGCGTCATCATTTACTGATGTTTACTCATGAACTTGTTGACAGAAAGTCCCTGAATAAAAGACCTTGGGTAATGCTGAGTATAAGCATGTAAAGGTAGGTAAACGTATAGATGAGTAAAAGTCAGTGCTGCACTCCTGTGACCCATCACAGAGCAAGTCCAGGATCTGAAAAGATCCCAACTATATAATCGCGATCCTCCCAGAAGCCTGGATCGACAGCTGGCCCAGCCTTGCAGCCAGCCGCCGAGAGGCTGAGCCAGCCGTGCCTGCCCCCTCCACAGCCCAATGCTCCAGTGAGTGTTGGAGGGGGCAGAGCAGAGAGCCAGAGACTGACAGTTACCAGCTCTCGACAGGCTGGGGACTAAGAGCTAAGCAATCAGCGGTGTTTGATTGCTCAGTTCTTGGCCTTAGCTTCAGCTGGGATCGGTGCTGTATCCATCTAGGCGAGCTTTTTTTTTTTTTTTCGTGATTCTCATACTTCTCTTTTAAGATATTTTACAACTTTACGATGGCTAATTCTGAATACCTCCAGTGGTGATAACCTTGGCAGATGTTTATTGTTAGCAGATATGGAGAGAGAGTGTTCTGTTACAGATTTTCTGCTAAAAGTGACATTGAATTGGCTAATTACAGCCTAGCAAATCCCTGTTTATTAGTTACCTGCCAAGTAATGGCCAGCAGCATGAACCTGAGCTAACTGAAAGTCCAGACCCTTGTAGACTAGACTATGCGACTAAAGCCTAGTACACACTGGTGGTTTTTTTTCTTTCAACCCAGCAGGGTTAAACAAAAAAAGCGGACAGCTCAGGGGGAGCCACTGTACTAACAATCTAATGTTAGTACATCGATCTCCCCTGCTGTTCTATTGTGTTCTGAGAAGGGCCCCCCCCCCCCCTTCACAGGGTCACTCTGGTTAGCGCTCTCAGCCATTGGCTGAACATGCTGATCAAGTCGCTTTAACTGCTAATTGCGTGGTCATGCAATGCTGTACCCAAACAAAATTTGCGTCCTTTTCTTCCCACAAATAGAGCTTTCTTTTGATGGTATTTGATCACCTCTGCGGTTTTTATTTTTTGCGCTATAAACGGAAAAAGACCGAAAATTTAGAAAAAAAATGATATTTTCTACTTTTTGTTATTAAAAAAAAATCCAATAAACTCAATTTTAGTCATACATTTAGGCCAAAATGTATTCGGCCACATGTCTTTGGTAAAAAAAAATGTCAATAAGCGTATATTTATTGGTTTGCGCAAAAGTTATAGCGTCTACAAACTAGGGTACATTTTCTGGAATTTACACAGCTTTTAGTTTATGACTGCCTATGTCATTTCTTGAGGTGCTAAAATGGCACGGCAGTACGAACCCCCCCCAAATGACCCCATTTTGGAAAGTAGACACCCCAAGGAAATTGCTGAGAGGCATGTTGAACCCATTGAATATTTTTTTTTTTGTCCCAAGTGATTGAATAATGACAAAAAAAAAAAATATTTACAAAAAGTTGTCACTAAATGATATATTGCTCACACAGGCCATGGGCCATGGGCCTATGTGGAATTGCACCCCAAAATACATTCAGCTGCTTCTCCTGAGTATGGGGATACCACATGTGTGGGACTTTTTGGGAGCCTAGCCGCGTACGGGGCCCCGAAAAACAATCACCGCCTTCAGGATTTCTAAGGGTGTAAATTTTTGATTTCACTCTTCACTGCCTATCACAGTTTCGGAGGCCATGGAATGCCCAGGTGGCACAAACCCCCCCCAAATGACCCTACTTTGGAAAGTAGACACCCCAAGCTATTTGCTGAGAGGCATATTGAGTCCATGGAATATTTTATATTTTGACACAAGTTGCGGGAAAGTGACACATTCTTTTTTTTTTTTTTTTTGTCACAAGCTATTTGCTGAGAGGCATGGTGAGTATTTTGCAGCTCTCATTTGTTTTTGAAAATGAAGAAAGACAAGAAAAAACTTTTTTTTTTTTCTTTTTTCAATTTTCAAAACTTTGTGACAAAAAGTGAGGTCTGCAAAATACTCACTATACCTCTCAGCAAATAGCTTGGGGTGTCTACTTTCCAAAATGGGGTCATTTGGGGGGGTTTTGTGCCACCTGGGCATTCCATGGCCTCCGAAACTGTGATAGGCAGTGAAGAGTGAAATCAAAAATTTACGCCCTTAGAAAGCCTGAAGGCGGTGCTTGGTTTTCGGGGTCCCGTACGCGGCTAGGCTCCCAAAAAGTCTCACACATGTGGTATCCCCGTACTCAGGAGAAGCAGCAGAATGTATTTTGGGGTGTAATTTCACATATTCCCATGGCATGTTTGAGCAATATATCATTTAGTAACAACTTTGTGCAAAAAAAAAAAAAAAAAAATGTGTCTCTTTCCCGCAACTTGTGTCGCAATATAAAATATTCCATGGACTCGACATGCCTCTAAGCAAATAGCTTGGGGTGTCTACTTTCCAAAATGGGGTCAATTGGGGGGGTTTCGAACTGTCCTGGCATTTTATACACAACATTTAGAAGCTTATGTCACACATCACTCACTCTTCTAACCACTTGAAGACAAAGCCCTTTTTGTTTACATGAAAAAGTTTTTTTTTTTTTGAAAAAAAATTACTTTGAACCCCCAAACATTATAGATTTTTTTAAAGCAAATGCCCTACAGATTAAAATGGTGGGTGTTTCATTTTTTTTTCACACAGTATTTGCGCAGTGATTTTTCAAACGCATTTTTTGGGGAAAAAACACACTTTTTAAAATTTTAATGCACTAAAACACACTATATTGCCCAAATGTTTGATGAAATAAAAAAGATGATCTTAGGCAGGCCTGTACTGGTCATAGGGACTATAGGGAGATTCCCGGTGGGCTGATGGCTCAGTGGGCCAGTCAGGTGCAGTCCTGGAGCCTCTCCTCTCTGACAGTGAGTGATCGCAATTTCACTCCTGTCAGGAGGAGAAGCTTCCTTCCATTAGGTGTTATGCTCCCTCCAGCCTGCAGGGGGAGATAGACCAACGGCAGACTTTCCTTCCTCTCTCCCCTATCACTTGTTATCACATGACTGGAGAGAGGAACGAGAAGCTGCCTTCAAAATGGTGAGTACATGTGGGAGGGGGAGGAGAGGGAGGACACTGATGTGAAGGGCTGCTGATTGGGGCTCTCTGATGGTGACTGTGATGTGAAGTGAGCTGCTGGTGGGGACTGTGATGTGAAGTGGGCTGCTGGTGGGGACTCTGATGTGAAGTGAGCTGCTGGTGGGGACTCTGATGTGAAGGGAGCTGCTGGTGGGGACTCTGATGTGAAGTGAGCTGCTGGTGGGGACTCTGATGTGAAGGGAGCTGCTGGTGGGGACTGCTATGTGAAGTGGGCTGCAGGTGGGGACTGTGATGTGAAGTGGGCTGCTGGTGGGGACTCTCTGATGTAAGGAGGACGCTGTTGGGGACACTCTGATGTAAGGGGGATGCTGTTGGGGACACTGATGTAAGGGGGACACTGTTGGGGACACTGATGTAAGGGGGACGCTGTTGGGGACACTTTGATGTAAGGGGGACTCTGTTGGGGACACTCTTATGTAAGGGGGACGCTGTTGGGGACAATCTGATGTAAGGGGGCACTGTTGGGGACACTCTGATGTAGGGGGGGTGCTGTTGGGGACACTCTGATGTAAGGGGGCGCTGTTGGGGACACTCTGATGTAAGGGGGGCGCTGTTGGGGACACTCTGATGTAAGGGGACGCTGTTGGGGACACTCTGATGTAAGGGGGACGCTGTTGGGAACACTCTGATGTAAGGGGGACGCTGTTGGGGACACTCTGATGTAAGGGGGACGCTGTTGGGGACACTCTGATGTAAGGGGGACGCTGTTGGGGACACTCTGATGTAAGGGGGACGCTGTTGGGGACACTCTGATGTAAGGGGGACGCTGTTGGGGACACTCTGATATAAGGGGGACGCTGTTGGGGGACACTCTGATGTAAGGGGGGCGCTGTTGGGGACACTCTGATGTAAGGAGGGTGCTGTTGGGGACACTGATGTAAGGGGGACGCTGTTGGGGACACTCAAAATTAAAGTGGGCCAGTCATGAGGAAGTCCAGGGCCAAATTTTTGTCCCAGTCCAGCCCTGATCTTAGGCCGAGTACATGGATACCAAACATGACATGCTTTACAATTGCGCACAAACGTGCAGTGGCAACAAAATAAATACATTTTTAAAAGCCTTTAAAAGCCTTTACAGGTTACCACTTTAGATTTACAGAGGAGGTCTACTGCAAAAATTACTGCCCTCGATCTGACCTTCGCGGTGATACCTCACATGCATGGTGCAATTGCTGTTTACATTTGACGACAGACCGCCGCTTGCGGTCGCCTTAGCGCGAGAGCAGGGGGCGACAGGGGTGCTTTTTTTTTTTTTTCTTTATTATTTTTTTGCTTTTTTATCTTATTTTTAAACTGTTCCTTTCATTTTTTTTTTTTATTTAATCATTTTTATTGTTATCTCGGGGAATGTAAATATCCCCTATGATAGCAATAGGTAGTGACAGGTACTCTTTTTTTGAAAAAATTGGGGTCTATTAGACCCTAGATCTCTCCTCTGCCCTCAAAGCATCTGACCACACCAAGATCGGTGTGATAAAATGCTTCCCCAATTTCCCAATGGCGCTATTTACATCCGGCGAAATCTAAGTCATAAAATGCTCGTAGCTTCCGGTTTCTTAGGCCATAGAGATGTTTGGAGCCACTCTGGTCTCTGATCAGCTCTATGGTCAGCTGGCTGAATCACCGGCTGCATTCTCAGGTTCCCTGTTGAGACAGGAGAGCCAGAGAAAAACACGGAAGACGGTGGGGGGCATTCCCTCCCACGGCTTGTAAAAGCAGTCTAGAGGCTAATTAGCTGCTAGGATTGCTTTTACATGAAAGCCGACCGCTGGCTGAAAAGAATGATACCAAGATGATACCTAAACCTGCAGGCATCATTCTGGTATAAGAGTGTAAAAAAGGTAAAAGCTGCGCTTAGATTAATAAAAGGAAAAAGAAAAAAGCTGCCAGCACCCTGAAAAATCCTGTATCTGACTCTCAAAAGTATAATAAACAATAAAGTGCAGCGCTAATACGTGAGAAAATACAATGGAATTCCACCAAGTGACATATAAAACAATTAGTGACAAAACATATTGCAAATACAAGTAAAAAGCAAAACTGAAATCACAAGTGTATGTGAAAAAAAATCAAAAAGTTCTTGATAAGTCCACACATGAATATAAAGAACACCCATCCAAGAAAGATAGTGACGAAAGGTGCCTAGATATGATCCACCAAAACGTGTACGAGTAATGTCTGCTTACCAGACGGCGATGACTGCTATTATGGCAGTCTCGCCCAGCATAGGGATTATGGTCTCCCAAAACCCAAGGTACAATGCAGGATCGGTGGTTCTAATACTCCATCAAACCGGAAATACAAAAGAGAACACCTGTCATTTGTACGCAGTTTTCCATAAATGTTTTCATATCTTGCATTTCTTCAGCTGATATTTGTTTTTTGACACTGTACACAAAGATGGGGACAATAAAGTCTGAGAAATTTGGTTCCAAACCAAAAATTTCGATTGCCTTAATCATATCCTTGTAATTGTCTCTCCATTCAACTCTCTGTCCGATGGGGATGAAGTTTCCTGGCCAGCCAGGCTCACCTCCCACTCAGAGGTCCGGAGGCGGAGCTTTCCTGGGGTAGGGGGGGGCTTTTGCGGTAGAGGGGGGGAACTTTTGTCTTCCAGGAAGACAAAAGACAAAAGTTCCCCCCCTCTACCGCAAAAGCCCCCCCCTACCCCAGGAAAGCTCCGCCTCCGGACCTCTGAGTGGGAGGTGAGCCTGGCTGGCCAGGAAACTTCATCCCCATCGGACAGAGAGTTGAATGGAGAGACAATTACAAGGATATGATTAAGGCAATCGAAATTTTTGGTTTGGAACCAAATTTCTCAGACTTTATTGTCCCCATCTTTGTGTACAGTGTCAAAAAACAAATATCAGCTGAAGAAATGCAAGATATGAAAACATTTATGGAAAACTGCGTACAAATGACAGGTGTTCTCTTTTGTATTTCCGGTTTGATGGAGTATTAGAACCACCGATCCTGCATTGTACCTTGGGTTTTGGGAGACCATAATCCCTATGCTGGGCGAGACTGCCATAATAGCAGTCATCGCCGTCTGGTAAGCAGACATTACTCGTACACGTTTTGGTGGATCATATCTAGGCACCTTTCGTCACTATCTTTCTTGGATGGGTGTTCTTTATATTCATGTGTGGACTTATCAAGAACTTTTTGATTTTTTTTCACATACACTTGTGATTTCAGTTTTGCTTTTTACTTGTATTTGCAATATGTTTTGTCACTAATTGTTTTATATGTCACTTGGTGGAATTCCATTGTATTTTCTCACGTATTAGCGCTGCACTTTATTGTTTATTATCATTCTGGTATAACCACTCAAAGTCGTGAATGGCGTACCCGAAGACAAAAAATGGTTAACAATAAAGCACAGTAAACGGTAAAATATAAAAAATTGCATACCTGAAAAACAAACATGATAAAACATAACAACAATAAAATATTGCAGAATAGAATACAGTAGAGCAGAACAATAGAGAGAGAATAGAGAGAGAGAGAACAATAAAACGACAACTATTTTTTTTATTTTATATATTTTTTTTATTTACACTTTTTTTGTAACTAACTTTTATAACTGTAACCGGTTCCAGGTTCGGGTCTCTCAAAATGCGATGGCATCTTGGGAGACCCTGTGAAAGTGTGTCCTAGTCTGTGGAATGCTGTACCCTACGCTAATACTCAACTAGTGAATAGTAGCGTTCAAAACATTCACCAATGCAAAGACCAGGATTGTCAGGACAGGAGGGACAATAATAGCGGGTGTCACGCCTATATCCGCGCTTGCTGCAGACACACAGGGCCGGATTTCCCACAAGGCCACCGAGGCCAGGCCTCGGGGCGGCAGTGGTACAGGGGCGGCCCGGGGCCGCTCCTGCAATGACTTCTCGGCCGCCCCCCACACTAACCTAGCAGCATGCAGCACACCCGGGCACCAGAGAGGTGGGGGCGCTGAAGCGCTAGAGTGCTCCTCTCCCTCCTCCTACTCTCTGTGTCCAGACGCGGCTCCCTCCGCTCCCACCGCCGCCGCTGTTGTTTTTTTCGAGGCTTCAGCCTGTCCCCCCTCCCTCCTCCTGTCAGAGAAGGAGAGCAGCCGCCGGAGATCAGAGCGGCTGGTCTCTGTGGGGGGGGGGCGGGTGTTCTCTTGTGTCTCTCACTCCCGCCCAAGCCTGTCTCCATCTGTTCACTTATGGAGGGGGAGTTGTCCTGGGAGGGGGGTTGTCCTGGGGCTCTGTACTAGTGAAGGGGGGGGTTGTCCTGGGGCTCTGTACTAGTGAAGGGGGGTTTGTCTGGGGGGGTTGTACTAATGAAGGGGGGGGTTGTCCTGGGGGTCTGTACTAATGGAGGAGGGGGGTTTGTCCTGGGGGGTCTATACTAATGAAGGGAGGGGTGGTTTGTCCTGGGGGGGTCTGTGCTAATGGAGGGGGTGGGGGTTGACCTGGGGGGGTTGTACTAATGCAGGGGGGTTGTCCTGGGGGGTATGTACTAATGGAGGGGGGTTGTCCTGGGGGGTTTGTACTAATTAGGGGGGGTTTGTCCTGGGGGGTCTGTACTAATGAAGGGAAGGGGGTTTGTCCTGGGGGGGTCTGTACTAATGAAGGGAGGGGGGTTTGTCCTGGGGGGGTCTGTGCTAATGGAGGGGGTGGGGGTTGACCTGGGGGGGTTGTACTAATGGAGAGGGGGTTGTCCTGGGGGGGTTTGTACTAATGGAGGGGGGGTTGACCTGGGGGGGGGTTGTACTAATGGAGGGGGATTGCCCTGGGGGGTTGTCCTGGGGGGTATGTACTAATGGAGGGGGGGTTGTCCTGGGGGGTATGTACTAATGGAGGGGGGTTGTCCTGGGGGTTTGTACTAATGGAGGGGCGTTTGTCCTGGGGGGTCTGTACTAATGAAGGGAGGGGGGTTTGTCCTGGGGGGTCTGTACTAATGAAGTGAGGGGGGTTTGTCCTGGGGGGGGGTTTGTACTAATAAAGGGAGGGGGGTTTGTCCTGTGGGGGTCTGTACTAATGAAGGGAGGGGGGTTTGTCCTAGGGGGGTCTGTATTAAGGGAGGGGGGTTTGTCCTGGGGGGATCTGTACTAATGAAGGGAGGGGGGTTTGTCCTGGTGGGGGTCTGTACTAATGAAGGGAGGGGGGTTTGTCCTGGGGGGGTCTGTACTAATGAAGGGAGGGGGGTTTGTCCTGGGGGGGTCTGTACTAATAAAGGGAGGGGGGTTTGTCCTGGGGGGGTCTGTACTAATGAAGGGAGGGGGGTTTGTCCTGGGGGGGTCTGTGCTAATGGAGGGGGTGGGGGTTGACCTGGGGGGGTTTGTACTAATGGAGAGGGGGTTGTCCTGGGGGGGTTTGTACTAATGGAGGGGGGGTTTACCTGGGGGGGTTTACCTGGGGGGGTTGTACTAATGGAGGGGAATTGCCCTGGGGGGTTGTCCTGGGGGGGGTTTGTACTAATGGAGGGGGGGTTGTCCTGGGGGGTATGTACTAATGGAGGGGGGTTGTCCTGGGGGGTTTGAACTAATGGAGGGGCGTTTGTCCTGGGGGGTCTGTACTAATGAAGGGAGGGGGGTTTGTCCTGGGGGGTCTGTACTAATGAAGGGAGGGGGGTTTGTCCTGAGGGGGGTCTGTACTAATAAAGGGGGGGGGTTTGTCCTGGGGGGTCTGTACTAATGAAGGGAGGGGGGTTTTTCCTAGGGGGGTCTGTACTAAGGGAGGGGGGTTTGTCCTGGGGGGATCTGTAATAATGAAGGGAGGGGGGTTTGTCCTGGGGGGGTCTGTACTAATGAAGGGAGGGGGGTTTGTCCTAGGGGGGTCTGTACTAAGGGAGGGGGGTTTGTCCTGGGGGGATCTTTACCAATGAAGGGAGGGGGGTTTGCCCTGGTGGGGGTCTGTACTAATGAAGGGAGGGGGGTTTGTCCTGGGGGGGTCTGTACTAATGAAGGGAGGGGGGTTTGTCCTAGGGGGGTCTGTACTAAGGGAGGGGGGTTTGTCCTGGGGGGGATCTGTACTAATGAAGGGAGGGGGGTTTGTCCTGGGGGGGTCTGTACTAATGAAGGGAGGGGGGTTTGTCCTGCGGGGGTCTGTACTAAGGGAGGGGGGTTTGTCCTGGGGGGGTCTGTACTAAGGGAGGGGGGTTTGTCCTGGGGGGATCTGTACTAATGAAGGGAGGGGGGTTTGTCCTGGTGGGGGTCTGTACTAATGGATGGGGATTTGTCCTGGGGGGGGTCTGTACTAATGGAGGGGGGTGGTTTGTCCTGGGGGGGTCTACACCCAGGAAAGTACACCCAGGACTCCAGAGGGAGAGGGCAGTGCTGAGGGAACACCATCAGAGAGAGAACCCCGCTGCCCTGCGCCACCAGAGGGAAAGCCACACAGCCTGGCGCCATCCCTGGCGGAGAAAGGAATGGAGTCATTGCTGGAATACAGATTTGGGTGCTACCCAACAGACTCGCCACGGCAATTCAGAGTGAGCTGACTCCTGATCAGAGGGAACCGTTGCTGTATCGCTGGGTCAGGTGAGAGGGCCTATCGGCCATTATCTACTAATGTCCATAGGAACTGCAGTCTCTGACCGTCTCCTGTATCATGTCTGCAATCTCTGACCATCTCCTGTACTATGATTGCAGTCTCTGACCATCTCTTTTATCATGTCTGCAGTCTTTGACCGTATCATGTCTGGGGGCTCTTTCTGGTGGTGTGTGTGTGTGTTTGTGTGTGTGTGGGGGGGGGGGGGGGCGGCATTGAAGGGCCCGGCCTTGGGGCGGCAAAGGGAGTAAATCCGGGCCTGCAGACACAACATCTTTTTTGGGGGGGTTCGTTGGGTAGGGGTACTCGGGAGGACATAAAAATGCCTCTCATGCAGCCGACTGCATTTGGTCGGGGATGTGAATGGGGGAAGTACGGGCGCTGCAGAAGCGGTGGGTTCCCAATTAGGATTGGCGAATGCAGCAGGAAGGGCACTATGGGCACGACGGCCTGTGTTTGTCTTCTTGGTGGCAGCGGGACACTACTTGTGCTTGCCACCTCACCAGCTTGAACTGCACTTATGGGACTCGCCACGTCACCAAGTGTTACTGCAGTGCGGGTTTGACTACGACCGGGGTGTACTAGGCTGCTGGTGCTTGCCAGTTCACCAAAACGCTACCAAAAAAACTGTTAGCGATCGCAGGGATCAGGCCTGACTCTGCGAACGCTGCAGTTATGCGTTTAGTGTTTTGTAAGTGACAGTGATCGATCGATATTGCACTTGGGTGGGCTGGGCCGGGCGGAGGGGCAAAACGCAGGTGCTATCAGGTATCTGGGCTGATCCCGCTAACACTGCGTTTTTGGGAACCCTAAACTGCTGGGGACGCTAGTATAGATCTGATCGGATCAGATATTGATCCGTTCAGATACTATACCACTAAGGGAGGCGTATGCTGCGTGCGTGGGTGTTAGCGGTACTGGCGCTAATCTGACGCTGCCTGGGGCTGGTGCTTGCCAGTTCACCAAAATGCTACCAAAAAAACTGTTAGCAATCGCAGGGATCAGGCCTGACTCTGCAAACGCTGCAGTTATGCGTTTAGTGTTTTGTAAGTGACAGTGATCGATCGATACTGCACTTGGGTGGGCTGGGTCGGGCGGAGGGGCAAAATGCAGGTGCTAGCAGGTATCTGTGCTGATCCCGCTAACACTGTGTTTTTGGGAACCCTAAACTGCTGGGGACGCCAGTATAGATCTGATCGGATCAGATAATGATCCGTTCAGATACTATACCACTAAGGGAGGTGTATGGTGCGTGCGTGGGTGTTAGCGGTACTGGCACTAATCTGACGCTGCCTGGGGCGACGCATATCACCGCCGGGCGATCAGGGGCTAAACCTTTATTCGGTAATAAACGGCGGGTGCCCTGACACTATAAAAAATAAACGAACTAACCAGCGTCACCCGTAACACTTATACGGTGATCAGTGGTGAAAGGGTTAACTAGGGGGCAATCAAGGGGTTAAAACATTTATTAGGTAGTATATGGGGGTCCCTGTCGCTAAAAAAAAGCTGACGGCGAACCTAAATATTTACCTCCCTAACTAGCGTCACCAGCGACACTAATACAGCGATCAGAAAAATGATCGCTTAGTGACACTGGTGACGGGGGGTGATCAAGGGGTTAAAACTTTATTAGGGGGGGTTAGGGGGGTACCCTAGACCTAAAGGGGGCTAACCCCAACTGCCCTAACACTGTAACTGTCACAAACTGACACCATGCAGTAGTCAGAAAAAAAAACAAAAAAAAACTGCTTGGTGTCAGTTTGTGACAGGGGGGGGGGTGATTGGGGGGTGATCGGGGGGCGATCGGGGGGGGGGGAATCGGGGGTGTTTTGTGTGCCTGGCATGTTCTACTGTGTGTGTGTGTTTTACACTCACATTTCAGTCTTCTCTCCTCGGCGCCGGAACGAAAAATACCGAGCCGAGGAGAGATGACATCATTTCCTTTGCTGCTGTTTAGCATACAGCAGCAAAGGAATGTTCCCATTGCCCGGCGGCGATCGTGAGGGGGGGCCACGAACGGATGGCCTCCCCCTCACCTCCGATCGCCGGGGGACAAAACAGGACCGCCTCGGGCACCGGTGGGGGTCCGGTCGGACCCCCCACCCGCGGGAGGTAAATCATGTGTATGTACGTGATTTTGCCTGCCCGTGCCGCCTTGCCGATGTACATCGGCGTGAGGCGGTCCTTAAGTGGTTAAAGTGTTGCTAAACCCACAATAGTAAAATCAGCCTGTATACGCAGTAAAGCATGCTTGTTATACTCACTTTGGAACCTAAGGGGTAATCCTGTGCATTGCGTAAAAAGGCTGTTTGATCCTGTCTTCTCTGATCCTCCCCTTCTTCCAGTGTCTCCAATTCATCTCCTCATAAGACACAGTCTTGGCATCACTCTGTGCATACTCAGTTTGGTGTGTGTTGCTAGAGACTGAGTTTTCTTTTCCTTAGGAGGGTGCATGTGATCAGCACAGGGCCAATCAGCACTGTCCAGACAGAGGGTCAGGGGTCCTGCAGCCTCATAGGACAGTCAGAGGAGAATGAAAACTCCTACAAGCTTTAACCAGACACTGATACTGCACACAGTGGCATCTCCAGCTTTCATATTTAGGGGGGGGGCACATGGGGAGACAGGGACAAAAGTAGGTGGGCAACTATAAAATGCATAGATAGATAGATAGATAGATAGATAGATAGATAGATAGATAGATATATAAATATATACTGGGGCCCTTTACTACGATCCCACAACGGGCCCTTTCACATGTTCTGCAGTGAGCTCCCTTCCTACTGTATTGGGGCCCCCCAGGGTGGCAGAAAACAAGAGATATATGTCACCAGCATACCAAGAAAATATAAGAATCCAAAGCAGTGGGAGAACTATCAGGGTTGCAAAGGTTGTCTTGCCTCCGGGCCCTGGTGTTCTGCCACTGTGGGGTTCCCCAGCCTCCTCTTGCTGTCCTGCCCCTGCTATTGACAGCGCTGGTCTGGCATCTCTTGGAATTTACAGGCTGGTTCTCCTGTCCTAAGGATGGGAGAAATCAGTCTGTTTTTTCAGTAACTGAGAGTCCTGGTGGAGTCCTTCCTGCAACTCCCTCTCCTCCCTGCCAATGAGGATGCAGGGGAAGGAGCAGATCGGGTGGCCGTGGTTGTGTGAGCGCTCGCATTATGTCAGCAAGCAGAGGGAGGGGGGAGGAATCACCCGCAGGAGCTGACTGGGGACTCTCTCCCTCTTAGACATTGATTTTTTATAAAAATATATATATATTTTTTTTATTGGGGGGGCACATGGTGGGGCACAGCATAATGTTGGGGGGGTTCAGGGCCCCCTCTGGCCCCCCCTAGGGACGCCATTGACTGCACAAGACTTCTATATACTGCTAATGAGAAAAGGTATTTAGCATTTATAGTAATTAAAAGAATTGCATTTCCATGTTCTGTGTACTGTGGGAGACCAAATATAGTGAATGCAGGGTCCTGGGTTTAGTAACACCCTAATGTCAGTGCATGCTGTATTTACCCAACGTTTGTTATTTTTGCAGTAAATACTGCATAAACTGATAGTGAATACACTTTTTCAGTATCACATGCAATATTTGGATGAAATGAGTTACATGATCCAAATATCGCATGTGATATTAATCTCCTTTTACAAAGATGTTTGTTTTTTCTGTGCGCCTTAACTCCATCTAGTGGCCATGATGCAGTATTTTACTACTGCCCAAAATACTGAACACTGCTGCTGGTAAATGGACTTTTAGGAGCAGTTGGGAGTTTTTTTCAGCTGTTCTGAACTCTACTCTGTTATCTTATCAGCACACTGAGTCGTTTATAGTCGTTTCTAGGCAGTTGAGGCTAGAAGCATTATTTGGAAAGTAAAAAAATGCGTTCAGTACGGATATTCAGAGGCATTTGAAGTGCCAAATGCCTGTAACAGCTTGTAAACGTGGTAACTCACATTTAGCCGCGTTTCGTTTATAGGAGTTTTTAATGGAGATACATTTCTGACCATTTACAATGTAAAAAACGTTTCTAAACGCAAATGCGGCTAAATGCTACATGTAAACATGGCACAATGGACAGTTTTAAACATCGGTTACTAGCTGTCAGGTTCCATTGTTCAGGAGAGGTTTTAAAACGTCCCGTGTACATGAAGCCTAAAGCCTCGTACACACTATCAGATTTCCCGTAGACAAAACTGCAGACTTTTGTCCAAAGGGTGTTGGCTCCAAACTTGTCTTGCATACAAACGGGACACAATTGTCTGCCAACAAACACGAATGTAGTGAAGTACTACGTGTTTTTTCAGCTCTTTAGTGCCACCCTTTGGGCTTCTTCTGCTAATTTCGTGTTAGTAGAAGTTTGGTGAGTGTTGATTCGTGCTTTTCATTTCACGCTTTTCAGTTTGTTTCTGAGCGGCCGTTCGCCAACCAACCATGTTGCAGAATAAGAGGAGATAATGTGTTATTTATTACTGGCCTTGGAGTTATTGCTTTGACCCAAGTCCAGTCCAGGAACAGGAGGAGGAGGATTTTTTGGACCAAAAGCTTGGTTGCTTTATTATTTGTGACCAATTATGTCATATGCCTTTGCTGCGGGAGCCCCAGGAGAATAATCCAGCTGATTTGCGGAATCATCTCCGGATGACAAACCCCTGCTTTCACCAACTCTTGGCATTGCTGACCCCCTATATTAAGAAGTAGGACACATGCATGAGGCTTTTATTTTATTTTTTGGTTGAATAATGAATTGATTTGTTATATTTTCTATATATTTGGATGCATAGAATGCACTTTTTGGTTAAGTTCTATTGGCGGATAGCATGTCTAATTTTATTTGTTTTCTTTTTTTAATGCACAATAAAAAAATTGTGGAGAATAATACTTGGCTATGTGTTTTACTTCAAATGACAGTTTGGGAGTAGGCAGTTACATTTAAAAAAATACAATGTAAAATTAACAAGGGGCACCAACATAGTTGTATCTTTGATCTTAAAAACTACGGGATAATTAACTTGCCCAAAAAAAAGCATAATAATATTACTCTTGATATCACTAGAAAAAAAAGCCTTTAAAAATTAGTTTGCAATAACTCCATCAGTATCACCAGCAAAGCAGCTTCATTATTATCCCATTAAAGAAGAGAATTGTATGCTGCATTTGGAGATTTCACAATTTGACAAGTCACAAATGTTAATTCTCCATTACGAGCGTTAGTTTACAAGACCGACCGCTTCCGGCTCGTCCTTGCTTCTGAGCATGCATGTTTGTACTTTGGACTTTTGTCTGATGGATTTGTGTACACACGCTCGTAAAATCCGACAACAGACATTTGTCCGTGGAAAATTTAAAAGCCTGCCATCCAACATTTGTCCAATGGAGCATACAAATGGTCGGATTTTCTGCCAACAGCCTGTCATCACACAATTCCCGTCGGAAAATCCGATCGTGTGTACGAGGCTTAAGAGTACTTGCACGAGATACTATGGGGCGTACGACTATGTGCATGTATTCGCACATACAGTACATTCTAGCTACAATTACTATTTTGGCACCTTTTGTTTGCCTTTTGCTTCACCCTGCTCTTGAGAGTGGTGTGTTTAGCTATCTGCTGCTGTTTTTAGTGGGGGTTTTTTGGGGTTTTTTTTGTCGAGATGAAACCTGTTGATGACCCCATACAGCCAATATTATTAAGAACTATCTTCAGTGTAAAGCAGAACAAGGAATTCTGGAAGTGATGGTTTGGCCCCCACAGAGCCCTGATCACAACATAATCAAGTCTGTCTGAAGAGACAGAAGGATTTAAGGCAGCCTACATCCACAAAAGATCTGTGTTGTTTGGAACAACTTACCTGCCGAGTTCCTTCAAAAAACTGTGTGCAAGTGTACCTAGAAGAATTGATGCTGTTTTGAAGGCAAAGGGAGGTCACACCAAAATATTGATTTGATTTGGATTTCCCTTGTTTATTTACTTTTTATTTTGTTTATTGATGAAAATAAACTCATCTCTGAAAACATTCTTGTTTTACAGCATTTTTCATTTTTCCACACCTGCCTAAAACTGTGTGTGTATACACACACACTTTATCTCACAAAAGTGAGTACACCCCTCACATTTTTGTAAATATCTTACTATATCTTTTAATGTGACAACACTGAAGAAATGACACTTTGCTACAATGTAAAGTGAGTGTACAGCTTGTATAACAGTGTACATTTGCTGTCCCCTCAAAAACACTCAACACACAGCCATTAATGTCTAAACCGCTGGCAACAAAAGTGAGTACACCGCTAAGTGAAAATGTCCAAATTGGGCCCAAAGTGTCAATATTTTGTGTGGCCACCATTATTTCCCAGCACTGCCTTAACCCTCTTGGGCATGGAGTTCACCAAAGCTTCACAGGTTGCCTCTGGAGTCCTCTTCCATGATGACATCACAGAGCTGGTGGAGGTTAGAGACCTAGCGCCTTGAGCCCCCTTTACATCAGGTGTCCCCTAGTGGAGCCCCTTTTACATAAGGTGTCCCCCAGTGGTATCCCCCTTACATCAGGTGTCCCCCAGCGGTGTCCCCCTTACATCAGGTATCCCCCAGCGTTGTCCTCCTTACATCAGGTGTCCCCCAGTGGAGCCCCCCTTACATCAGGTATCCCCCGGCCGTGTCCCCCTTACATCAGGTGTCTCCTAGTGGAGCCCCCTTTACATCGGGTGTCCCCCAGTGGAGCCCCCTTTACATCAGGTGTCCCCCAGTGGAGCCCCCTTTACATCAGGTGTCCCAGCAGCGGAGTCTCCGCCGCCATTACAGAAGACCTGAAGTAACAGGCTGAGAGGAACAAAATAGAGGCGGAGCCGGCCAGCTGCCAATAGAAATTGAGTTGTGGCGCCGCCCACCCCACGCTCTTTTCCACAACAGGTCACAGACAGTGGGGCGGGGGTGGGCGGCAGCTCAATTTCTATTGGCAGCCACCCGGCCAGCTCTGCCTCTTGTTTGTTCTCCTCTGTGTTACTTCTGGTCTTCTGTAAAATGGACCTCTAGCGGTGGGCCTGTGGCGAAAAATCTGGAAAATACAGATTTCCCGGGAAACGCTAAAACCAGGAAAAGGGTCTAAATCCCGGGAATGTCCTGGGAAATTCAGGACAGTTGGCAAGTATGAAAATGCTGTGTAAATTGATAGCGCTATAAAAGTACCTGTAATAAATAAATAAATAACTGCAGCTATCAAGTCTAACTGTGACACATCCTGTACATGGCCAATTTTGGTATGCACTTAAGACTGGAGCTACTGTACACTGTGTTGCGGGGAAATGGTACTGGACAGGAAGGTGAACTCTGATCTTGGATGACATTTTCTGAGGGTGACTCGGTTAAATTGATGATAGGCAACTCCTATCCTCATATTGATTAGTGGTTCCAAATTAATAATAACTACTGCAGGAGGGAACAGACACAAAAGATACGCTCAGCATCTTCATAAATAACTGTTCTGCTTTATTATGACGCAATTGAAGGTTTTTATGCACATGATTACGTAGGTATCACATTAATATTACAATTGTACGTTTATGGTAACAAGGGGCGTTACATAGGCAGGCTAATTCTAATCAGGACTCGAAAGAATGTAAACATTTACTGAAAACATTATTAGTGCTGTGTGCATAGTGAGGGCAGTGTGCAATACATACAAAATACAATACAATTATATACAGAACTTACAAATTTTTATTACAGTCTCCCCTCTTTTGATCAATATTTTGATCACTAACCATACCTGCTATAACCTTTAACCTGGAACCTCCACACGCTTAGGTGGAGGTAGTCCTGGCCAAAGAGGCAAAAGAACTCCATTGTGGAGAAAATAATAGCTAAGCTACTTTTTTCATTACCAAATGACTTTTCATTGTGAAAAACAAATGATTGATAAGACATATTTACAGAGTACTGGCTGTACACTCCTGTGGCCAGAATGGCCTTCTAGCTGAATTGTGGGCATGCTGACTTATCAGCATATGTAAACACAGACAATTCTACATAAAATAAAAGACATACAAAAGACAAATATGACTTCAACATGGCTAAACTACTTTTCAAATATATATATATATATATATATATATATCCCTTACAATTAAAGTACCGTATTTATTGGCATATAACACACACTTTTTCCCCCTGAAAATCAGGGGGAAATCGTAGGTGCGTGTTATAGGCCAATCCCCGCCGATTTTGTGTCATCAGAGCGATCGCGGCAATTGCCGCGGTCGCCGCCGACATACACAGCTGTGGGTAGATTCAAATATGGCGCCGAGACTGCAGGGATACTTCGGAGCCGAGATACACATACCTGAGTGTTCTTGGCTTTTTTTCGGCGCCGCTCACAGTCACGCCCAGTCCCGCCCTATGATGGACATAACACAGGTCGAAGGGCGGGACTGGGCATGACGGCGGCGCCAAAAAAAGACGAGAACACTCGGGTATGTGTATCTCGGCTCCGACGAAGCCCTGCAGTCTCGGCGCCATATTTGAATCTACCCATGGCTGGACTGGGGCAAAGCTGCACGGGCAAACCTGCACTAACAAGGCTGCACTGGGGCAAGGCTGCACTGGGGCAAAGCTGCACTGGGGCAAAGCTGCACTGACAAGGCTGCACTGACAAGGCTGCACTGACAAGGCTGCACTGACAAGGCTGCACTGACAAGGCTGCACTGACACTGAAAAGGCTGCAGATGGACAGATAAGGCTGCATTGATGGGCATTTTAATGTAAGTTTTTTTTCCTTAAACTTCCCTCCTAAAAGTTTTTTTTCCTTAAAATTCCCTCCTAAACTTGTGGTGCGTGTTATACGCCGATAAATACCGTAATTGGATCAAAAAGTACCCTAGACTGTGATGACAAGAGGGAAACAAATCAAACACAGAGATTTCTTTAGTTAAGTCATTTTTGCAGTGTCTGGTGTGGATCCAGGTGACTTTTCCTTCAAGTTTTGCAAAAACTGTACATGAAATAGATGCTGTATTGAGTCTCCAAACATTTCCTTATATATAAATGTCTCTTAACAATCCAAAAGTCACCTGGCTTTAGTTTTAGATCCTTCCAAACTTTTAGGATCTGGAATTGGGGAGAAAACACATAAATGAGTTTGTCAAAAAACCTTAAAAGATCAGCAACATTCTCTGTGAGATCCGAATGGAGGACTTCAGCTGCTGAGACAAAATATAAGCAAGTAACACACTCCCAAACCAAATCCCATAGGGAGAGAGTCCAACATCCCCCTTAGGGGCTTCATAAAATATAAGAAAACATTCAGGCAAAAGTTTTCTAGTTTCTTACTCTACTTTGTCCACTACATTGTAGACAGTAGGGGGTGTGAAAATAAAACCTCAAAACTTCTAGTAAGGACTCTCCTATAAAAAAAATATTTCCTCTGTTACTCTCTGTACTTTCTGACACTCTGTACTTACAAACTACTGCTGATAATACTTTTTACTGTGGCCTTTGCAGTAGCATTTGCCACTGGACATCCAAAAAACATGTCCATACAGACAAAATGCATACCTGTAAGATCCTGACTTGGGCATCTGGATATATCTTTTTGTAATCTCTGATAGGGATGTTCAGCTTTTGGTAACACCTTTGGTAACAGGTAAAACAAGAAGTGGTATGTTATAAAAACAACTGTGGTGATCCCTGGCTCTATCCCACGCTCATTTACTAAGGCAGCCATAACTGCTTGTGACTGATGACACGGTCCATGTGTCAAGCTGGAGGGAAAAGAGTGGTTGGCAGACATAAATGATCACCTTTTCCAAAGTCCTGTTTCATAAGAAGTTGCCCCCTGTGGACCACTTGTTCTTCTCGTTCTGGGGTCCTTAAAGTTGAATTATTAATCCCAGCTATACTGGGCCAGAACTAGGGTGGAATCTGTGAGTTGCACAGACCCATTAAGTGTCCGGGGCTGTAAATGCAGCATCCTTAGTCACCTGGTCTGCTTCCATGTGTGAAAGTTAATATGGCCACCTCAGCAAGAACCTGGAAGACTGAAAACAGCCAATCAAATTAACTTGGCATGCTTTATTGGTTTACCTGCCGAAGTAAAAACAAACTTCTGGCCCTTCAAATGGAACCAAAAGCTCTCGATATCTCGACTATCTATATAAATATACACTCTTTTTATAGCTCACACGCTTTGCTAAAACATGGAGCTCTGCTTCTTGAACTGGGGAAAAAAAGGATCCAATGACTTTGAATACAGAGTATCCTTCTGAGTGATAAACTGCATACTCAAATCTACAAAAAATGTAATATCTGGGTCTTCAGGGAGTGTGTCCTGCACTGGGCTCACAGCAGCTGATTCCTACACCATCAATTTAACACATGTGTCTTCCTTTGTCTCCAGCCTCCTCCAATAGAGGCAATAAGGTGGCTGGATTCAAATGTACGCATTTTTCATTGTTAGATTTGTACATAAACAAACTCATATTTTAATGAAATAAATAAAAGTGGTGCTGCGCTAATCCTAGCGGGAACACAAATGGTGTTGTTAGAATGCTCCTGGTGGATATAATGGAGCACAATAAAATAAAAGTAAATCTTAAATAGCTACATGCACCAAAATTAAATGGGAGTCCCATCCTTTCTATTCCTCCTCAATCCTCACGGTCCTCACGGTCCTAGTCTGGCAGTATATTCCCTCAGATGATGCGGGGGCACGGAAATAGAAAAAGGAAGGTCCCCCAATAGTATAGTATTGTTTGGCTAAAACAGATTTTTATTAACTCACAGCATAGGTACTCACATTAAATACAGTAAAACAACGCTTATCTCCAACGAGCGGCAAGCTCGTAAGCCTCTATCAGCATTGGTGCCTGTCCTGTCCCTACGCGTGACGTCACAGCACACGTGACTTCTTCAGGGGATCCCACCTTTCTTTTTCTATTTCCGTGCCCCCGCATCATCTGAGGGAATACGCTGCCAGACTAGGACCGTGAGGATTGAGGAGGAAAAGAAAGGATGGTACTCCCAGTACTGGTCATTTGCTGTTACCCCATTACCTTAAGGTAAGGGGCTACTACCCACTAGTGTGTGTGTGAACACGAAGAGGAGGATTATTGAGTCACATTTGAGCACTTCACTGCAGATTTGCATGCTAGGAAGTCGGTGTCACTTTATGAAGGAGGACATTTTTTGTTGAAACACTCTGAGTGAACTGTTTACTTCAAGAGTCACGTGGATGCTGTGTTTTCAATTTTATTTTAATTTTTATTCTTTTTGCACATAGGCACTTTTAGTATTGCATGTATGCAGTGCATTGTACTGCAGAGCTGCATGCTAGGAAGTTGCTGTCACTTATGAAGGAGGACTTTTTTATGTTGAAACACTCTGATTGAACTGTTTACTTCAAGTGTCAAATGTATGCTGTTTTTATTCATATCTTCTATATTTCTTTGCACATAGTCACTTTTAATGTTACATGTATGCTACACGGTATAATTCACTTATTATTTGCACAAGAGCTGCTAGTAGGTAACAGACACAAAATATATGCTCAGCATCTTCCCAAATAACTGTTCTGCTTTATTATGACGCAATTGAAGGTTTTTATGCACATGATTACGTAGGTATCACATTATGATTACAATTATACGTTTATGGTAACAAGGGGCGTTACATAGGCAGACTAATTCTAATCAGGACTCGAAAGAATGTAAACATTTACTGAAAACATTAGTAGTGCTGTGTGCACAGTGAGGACAGTGTGCAATACATACAAAATACAATACAATTATATACAGAACTTACAAATTTCCATTACAAGGGTAAATCTATGAATATTCCAAATGTTTTTTTTTTTTTTTGTTGTGTTGTGTGCCCTTGCACGCATATGTGCACATTTGCGCCTAAAGGCAAGATTTTTTTTTTTTTTTATACTGATCAATATGCAGTGCATATTTACATGTCTGTGTGTACAGGCACATTGAAAACAATGGACTGCATTTTAGATCAGTAAAGAAAACTCTGTGTTTTTGATTTACTAAAATCTGGTGCAGCTCTGAATAGAAGACAATCAGCTTCCAGGTTTTTTGTCAGAGTTTAATTGAACAAGCTGAAGTTAGAAGCTGATTGGTTTCAATGCAGATCTTCACCAGATTTTGCACTCTCCAGTTTTAGTAAATCAACTCCAGTATGCCTGAGTGTTTTCAGGCAGTAGTGTGCAAAAAGCCTACAACTGCCTGATCGCAATCTTCAATGGAAGATTGGGAACAGGCAGGTGTTTGTTTTAGGGCTGGATCACACCTATGTATTTTTTAGTGTGTTTTTTAGTCAGTTTTGCAGAAACACATTACAGTCCATTTAACATGGTTTCCTATGGATGTAGTTCACATCTGTCTATTTTATGGAAAGGGCCAGGGACTTTTTTCTGGTTTTTGATTCCATAGATTTCAATGGATCAAAATGATTTGATTCCATAGACTGTAATGGATCAAAAATGCACCTGGCAGTGGCGGAATTATCAGGGTCGCAACAGTCGCACTCACAACGGGGCCCTGGCATTCCATCACTGTAGGGGGGCCCCAGCGGGGTTGCTATTCGCATGGCTCTGAGCAGAGAGCGTGTCTCTCATGGAACAGCAGGACAGAGATGGAATTGACAGTTCTATCTCCCCCTCCGCCCATCCTCTCTTGCACGGGATGAGAGAGGAAACAGCTGATTTGCTCCCCCTTCTCTCCCCCTTCCCCTCTCCTGTGTGCTCAGCGGGAAATGTGAACTAGTTAGCTTCGCACTTGACTGTTCGTGGAGCACACAGGAGAGGGGAGGGGGAGAAGGGGGAGCAGATCAGCTGTGTCCTCTCTCATCCCGTGCAAGAGAGGACGGATGGAGGGGGGGTTTAGAACTGTCAATGACGGCTCTGTGCTGCTGTTCCATGAGAGACACGCTCTCCGCTCAGAGCCGTGCTGTCCTGAGAAGGCAGACGGCACTGATAGAAGGCACTGATGGACACTGATAGAAAGCACTGATGGACACTGATAGAAAGCACTGATGGACACTGATAGAAAGCACTGATGGACACTGATAGAAGGCACTGATGGACACTGATAGAAGGTACTGATGGACACCGATAGAAGGTACTGATGGATGCTGATAGAAGGTACTGATGAGCACTGATAGAAGGTACTGATGGACACTGATAGAAGGCACTAATGAACACCAATAGAAGGCACTGATGAACACTGACAGAAGGCACTGGTAGACACTGATAGGTGGCACTGATGGGCAATGATAGGAGGCATTTATGGGCACTGATAGGAGGTACTGATGGGCACTGATAAGAGGCACAGATGAGCACTGATGGGAACCACTGATAGGAGGCATTGATGGGCACTGATAAGAGGCATTGATGGGCACTGATAGGAGGCACTAATGGGCACATATAGGCCGCATTGATGAGCACTGATATGTAGCACTGATAGGAGGCACTAATGTGCACTGATAGGTGGCATTGATGGGCAGAACTCATAGGCTGCACTGATGGGCACTGAGGAACACTGATAGGCAGTACTCTGGCAGTATTGATGAGCACTGATAGATGGCACTGATTGACAGCATTAAAGAGTACTGATAGGTGGCACTGATGGATGCGTTAGGCGACATTAATGAGCACTGATAGGTGGTGCTGATAGGCAGAATTGATAGGCGCTAAAAGGTGTCATTAATGAGCATTGATAGGTAACACTTGTAGGCGGAATTGATGGGCACTGATAGGCGGTATTGATGAGCACTGATAGGCAGCATTGATGGCCACTAATAGGTGGCATTGATGGGCACTGAAAGGTAGCACTAATAGGCAGAACTCAGGCAGTATGGATGAGCACTGATAGATGGCACTCAGGGGCGGAAGTATAGGGGTCGCAAAAGTCGCCATTGCGACTGGGCCCCATGCTGCAGGGGGCCCGTGGGGGCCCGTGTGCCCCCCTCTCCCCGAGCGGTGGCTGCATATGGGACCGAGCTCCCTGATCCTCAGCCGATGCGTAAATCATTCGGCAGTGCAGGAGCTCAGTCACAAAGTGAAAGTAAGTGAGACGTGTCTAGCACACTGTGTGCTGTGCTCTCTGCCTCCCCCTACAGTGCAGTACCCGGCATGGAGAGTTTAAGGTACAGAGCTGCAGCTGCAGATTTTTAAAAAGGCGATCTATATATGTTTGTATGCATGTGTGTGTGCTTATATGTGTGTTTCTGCATGTTTGGGTGTGTGCATGTGTGTGTCTGCATGTGTGTGTGTGTTTTATATGTGTGTGTGCGTTTATTTGTGTGCATGTGTATGTGTACATGTGTGTGCGCATGTGTGTGCATGTGTATAGAGTTATATGTGTATGTGTATAGAGTTATATGTGTAAAAGCAAATGAACGTCGCCCACGGGACTTTAAATGAGGTGTAAATGGTGATCAAAGGGTAAGCAAGTATAAAAGTACAAATATTTTATTGAAAATAACAGCATAATCCATAATAGGACATGAGCATGGGTGAACAGGTTCATAAAACAGCAACATTGCAATGTAGTCCTAAAACATAGCCATCATATAATAGTAATATATATAATACAGGTATGCATAGTACATCTCTAACCCGACGCGTTTCGCGAGCTTTCCTCGCTTCATCAGGGGCTGATGTGCATAACTGCTGTCTGTAAATACAGATTAAAGTAATTAGAGTATCGGTTATGATAGGGTAAAAGCAAGAAGCCAGACCTGGTCATCCCATACTTACTTGTAGGACCAAAGCTGCAGACACATAACCCAGGCACGGGCCGGCGGAGGGCATCTCCCCCGGGAGCTGAAGGGGCCGAGGACCCAACCAGAGGACCGAGGCCAGGCGTGGGGGGCAGCATGGCAGAATGAGAGAGAGAAAGGAGAGCGTGAACCCAAATTGATCCCAAATGCAATGCAGGGCGACTCACTGTATGGGGATATAAATAAGATAAAAGAGTTTGGAAGTATGAGATGTATATCCTGGCATAAATGCAAGGTATGTTGGTAAGCAAGGTCTAAAGTAATGTCAATGGTATTGTCGTAGAAATACAAAATAAGTGCTACTTGCATGGTATGCACAAAGTGTCCCGCAGAGCAGAGAGAAAAGGGAGGGTACAAGGTGAAAAAGTGAATGAGAAAGGAAGGAGAGGGGAGGGAAGGAGGGGAAAACAGGGGGAAGTGAAGTGAATAGTAACAGAAAAAGGACAGAGAAAGAGAAGAGAAATGAAAAGAGGGGGGACGGGACCAGGGGGAAGGAAAGAAAAAGTGAGTGAAGTGAAGGGAGGAGAGGCACGGTGAAATACGGGGCAAAATGATAGTTGGTGTGATGAACTGGAAAAGTACTTCTGTGTGAAAGAGCAGAATGTGACACAGAATGTCACATTCTGCTCTTTCACACAGAAGTACTTTTCCAGTTCATCACACCAACTATCATTTTGCCCCGTATTTCACCGTGCCTCTCCTCCCTTCACTTCACTCACTTTTTCTTTCCTTCCCCCTGGTCCCGTCCCCCCTCTTTTCATTTCTCTTCTCTTTCTCTGTCCTTTTTCTGTTACTATTCACTTCACTTCCCCCTGTTTTCCCCTCCTTCCCTCCCCTCTCCTTCCTTTCTCATTCACTTTTTCACCTTGTACCCTCCCTTTTCTCTCTGCTCTGCGGGACACTTTGTGCATACCATGCAAGTAGCACTTATTTTGTATTTCTACGACAATACCATTGACATTACTTTAGACCTTGCTTACCAACATACCTTGCATTTATGCCAGGATATACATCTCATACTTCCAAACTCTTTTATCTTATTTATATCCCCATACAGTGAGTCGCCCTGCATTGCATTTGGGATCAATTTGGGTTCACGCTCTCCTTTCTCTCTCTCATTCTGCCATGCTGCCCCCCACGCCTGGCCTCGGTCCTCTGGTTGGGTCCTCGGCCCCTTCAGCTCCCGGGGGAGATGCCCTCCGCCGGCCCGTGCCTGGGTTATGTGTCTGCAGCTTTGGTCCTACAAGTAAGTATGGGATGACCAGGTCTGGCTTCTTGCTTTTACCCTATCATAACCGATACTCTAATTACTTTAATCTGTATTTACAGACAGCAGTTATGCACATCAGCCCCTGATGAAGCGAGGAAAGCTCGCGAAACGCGTCGGGTTAGAGATGTACTATGCATACCTGTATTATATATATTACTATTATATGATGGCTATGTTTTAGGACTACATTGCAATGTTGCTGTTTTATGAACCTGTTCACCCATGCTCATGTCCTATTATGGATTATGCTGTTATTTTCAATAAAATATTTGTACTTTTATACTTGCTTACCCTTTGATCACCATTTACACCTCATTTAAAGTCCCGTGGGCGACGTTCATTTGCTTTTTCTCTGATATTAGGGATGGAGGTGCTTTATGTTAGGGGTCAGTTCTCAGACTTTCTTTATAATTTGTACCCAGGTGGAAAACACCATAATGCCCTGGTCTGATGCTGACCCTAGATCTTAGGGGCTATATTGGTTCGGCTACTACTGAACCTTAATGACTTTACTAGCATACCTTCTAACATGATCATGTTTCAATTTCCTATCTACTTGCAGACCCAGCTCTTTCACTGCACCCATGTTTGGGCTGAGCGGTCTGTTTACCCTCTGGGAGCTGCGATGCACAAATGGGGATTTATTTCCCCAGCTGCCCCCGCTTCTCTGGCTTCTCCGGAGGGGCGGGGCCACCAGGGCATCGGCGTCATGCTTTTCCACGCCCACCTGGGGATGCCTGCAATTCAGCGGTATCCCCCTTCCCGATGGGCGGGATGTGTCATCCAGGCGGCGGCTGTGGATCGCGAGTGCCTGCCCTATGCGGCGGGTGCGTTGCGATCTCCTTTTGCTCCGCCTGACGCATGACGTTAGGGGCGGAGAACTCGGCGGATGTCCGGGTATAAGGCGGGGGGTGACAGTATGGCAATCTTTCTTTCACTACCTCTCCAGCATTCAGTCGGGACGCTGCACTATACTGGTAGGCACCTTATCTATTTACTCTAATATGAATACCTGCACCTCACAGCGTACCTATCCTCACTTGCTGTTTCTGACTGACTCCTCCAATCACATTCTGCTCTTTCACACAGAAGTACTTTTCCAGTTCATCACACCAACTATCATTTTGCCCCGTATTTCACCGTGCCTCTCCTCCCTTCACTTCACTCACTTTTTCTTTCCTTCCCCCTGGTCCCGTCCCCCCTCTTTTCATTTCTCTTCTCTTTCTCTGTCCTTTTTCTGTTACTATTCACTTCACTTCCCCCTGTTTTCCCCTCCTTCCCTCCCCTCTCCTTCCTTTCTCATTCACTTTTTCACCTTGTACCCTCCCTTTTCTCTCTGCTCTGCGGGACACTTTGTGCATACCATGCAAGTAGCACTTATTTTGTATTTCTACGACAATACCATTGACATTACTTTAGACCTTGCTTACCAACATACCTTGCATTTATGCCAGGATATACATCTCATACTTCCAAACTCTTTTATCTTATTTATATCCCCATACAGTGAGTCGCCCTGCATTGCATTTGGGATCAATTTGGGTTCACGCTCTCCTTTCTCTCTCTCATTCTGCCATGCTGCCCCCCACGCCTGGCCTCGGTCCTCTGGTTGGGTCCTCGGCCCCTTCAGCTCCCGGGGGAGATGCCCTCCGCCGGCCCGTGCCTGGGTTATGTGTCTGCAGCTTTGGTCCTACAAGTAAGTATGGGATGACCAGGTCTGGCTTCTTGCTTTTACCCTATCATAACCGATACTCTAATTACTTTAATCTGTATTTACAGACAGCAGTTATGCACATCAGCCCCTGATGAAGCGAGGAAAGCTCGCGAAACGCGTCGGGTTAGAGATGTACTATGCATACCTGTATTATATATATTACTATTATATGATGGCTATGTTTTAGGACTACATTGCAATGTTGCTGATTTATGAACCTGTTCACCCATGCTCATGTCCTATTATGGATTATGCTGTTATTTTCAATAAAATATTTGTACTTTTATACTTGCTTACCCTTTGATCACCATTTACACCTCATTTAAAGTCCCGTGGGCGACGTTCATTTGCTTTTTCTCTGATATTAGGGATGGAGGTGCTTTATGTTAGGGGTCAGTTCTCAGACTTTCTTTATAAAGAGTTATATGTGTGTGCGCATGTGTGTGCATGTGTATAGAGTTATATGTGTGTGCGCATGTGTGTGTGTGTGCATGTGTATAGAGTTATATGTGTGTGCATGTGTATAGAGTTATATGTGTATGTGCATGTGTATAGAGTTATATGTGCGTGCACATGTGTGTGTGCATGTGTATAGAGTTATATGTGTGTGCATGTGTATAGAGTTATATGTGTGTGCATGTGTATAGAGTTATATGTGTGTGCATGTGTATAGAGTTATATGTGTGTGCATGTGTATAGAGTTATATGTGTGTGCATGTGTATAGAGTTATATGTGTGTGCACATGTGTGTGCATGTGTATAGAGTTATATGTGTGTGCATGTGTATAGAGTTATATGTGTGTGCACATGTGTGTGCATGTGTATAGAGTTATATGTGCGTGTACATGTGTATAGAGTTATATGTGTGTGCATGTGTATAGAGTTATATGTGTGTGCACATGTGTGTGCATGTGTATAGAGTTATATGTGTGTGCATGTGTATAGAGTTATGTGTGTGCACATGTGTGTGCATGTGTATAGAGTTATATGTGTGTGCACATGTGTGTGTGCATGTGTATAGAGTTATATGTGTGTGCATGTGTATAGAGTTATATGTGTGTGTGCATGTGTATAGAGTTATATGTGTGTGCGCATGTGTATAGATTTATATGTGTGTGCATGTGTATAGAGTTGTATGTGCATGTTTGTGTGTTTGCTCATGTGTGTGCGTTTATGTGTGTGCATGTATTTATATGTATATGTGTGTATTTGCGTACGTGTGTGTTTACATGTGTGTATGTATACACATTACTTGTAATTCTGACCCCCTTTTTCTTTACAATCAGAACAGATTTTTTTAGGGTGGGTTCAAAATACCAACAAGAAAATACCATTCCTCTGAAAAGCGATGCAGATCGCTTTTCAGAGGCATTTGACAGGCAGTGAAGAGGCAATATATTGCACCTTGACTAAAATGTTGAAGAAATGTTGAGAAACACTGATACAGAGAAACTGATCTCTCCATTCTCCTCCTGCAGCTGCTGAAAGGAGAAGAGAAGTGGGGGAAATGGAAAGATCAGTTCCTCTATATGCAGTCGCACCCACCACGCCTTCTATGCAGCTTCTTTCTGCTGCCCCCCGTGTGCTCTCCAGCCCCCCTGTACTTTTTCCTGCCCCCCCGCTCTCTCCTGGCCCCTCCCCTTCTCCCCACAGCTCAGCAGAGTTCCCCCCTCCCCTCTCCTGCCAGCTGCTGTAGGGTATCTGCATGGAGAGTCAGTGATCCATACCGATCACGGACTCAATCCATTCATAACTGAAACATAGTAAACTGTATTTACTATGCTTCAGTTTGCGAATAAAGGGGCAGCTCTATACAGAGCTATTCCTGTCCATTCATTTTGTGTAGCTGAGGCTGTGCTCTCAATCTCCTTTCTCGTTCTCAAAGGTGAAACATCAGAGGTCTGCTTAGACCCCTGATATCTCACCAAAGCCCCCCAACTCTTAAAAAAAAAATTTAAATATTTTTTATAAAATAATATTGTAAAACAATAAATAAATGGTAGAAAAATACAATAAAAATAAAAAAAAACAGACGCCAGTGGCAGAACTACCAGGGTCACAAACATCACACTTGCGACCGGGCCTTGGCATTTACGCCATTGGCTCGGAGAGAAGGGCCCCAGCTGGGGGTCAGGGGGGCCCTTCATGATTTCTTGCACCGGGGCCCTGAAGGGTCTAGTTACGCCACTGATGGCACTGATGATTGGGGCACTGATTATCAGTGTAAAGAATTTACTGACATTCTTGGCAGTTAACAGCAGTCCATGGACACCCTCCCAAAATTGGAAGCCCGGGGCTCGGATGGAAAGGGGGCAGGGGGGGCCCATCAAGGTTTCTTGCAGCAGGGGCCCTGAAGGTTCTAGTTATGCCTCTGGCACCTGGAATATGCAAACTGCAACCTGCATAGGTGTGAACCAGGCCTAAATGCAGAAGACATAGCATGTCTCTTCTGCAATAAAAAGCCAACTGCTTGCAACTTTTTTTTGTTTTTTTAAAGCGTTATTAACCACTTAAATACAGGGCATTTTCACCCCCTTCCTGCCCAGGCCAATTTTCAGTTTTCAGTGCTTTAACATTTTGAATGACAATTGTGCGGTCATGCAACACTGTACCCAAATGACATTTTTATCCCCACAAATAGAGCTTTCTTTTGGTGGTATTTGATCACCTCTGCGTTTTTTATTGTTTGCGCTATAAACAAAAGAAGAGCGACAAGTTTGAAAAAACACAATGGGGGTTATTTATGAAAGGCAAATCAACTTTGCACTACACGTGCACTTGGAAGTTCAGTCGTTGTAGATCCCAGGGGGACATGCAAGGGAAATAAAAAACTGCATTTTAGCTTGTACATGATTGGATGATAAAATCAGCAGAGCTTCCCCTCATTTCAGACCTACCCCTCAGATTTACAGGGACTGCACTTCCACATGCACTTTCAGTGCATATGTAGTGCAAAGTGGATTTGCCTTTTGTAAATAACCCCCAATATTTTTTACTTTTTGCTATAATAAATATCCCATTTTTTTTCTTTTTTAAAAACAAATTTTTTCCTCAGTTTAGGCCGATATGTATTCTTCTACATATTTTTGGTAAAAAAAAAAAAAAAAAAAAAAAAAAAAAAAAAAAAAAAAAAAAAAAAATCGCAATAAGCTTATATTGATTGGTTTGTGCAAAAGTTATAGCACCTACAAAATAGGGGATAGATTTATAGCATTTTTATTATTATTTTTTTTTACTAGTAATGGCGGCGATCTGCAATTTTTATCGTGACTGTGACATTGCAGTGAACATATCGGACACTTTTGACATTATTTTGAGACCATTCGCATTTATACAGCGATCAGTGCTATAGAAATGCACTAATTACTATATAAATGTCACTGGCAGAGAAGGAGTTAACACTAGGGGGCGATCAAGGGGTTAAATGTGTTACCTAGGGAGTGATTCTAACTGTAAAGGGAGGGGACTGACTTGGGGAGGAGACCAATCGGTGCTACTATATACTAGGAACACACAATCTGTCTCCTCTCCCCTGACAGGACGTGGATCTGTGTGTTTACACACACACAGATCCACGGTCCTGCTCTGTAACGAGCGATCGCGAGTGCCCGACGGCCGCACGCACGTCCCCTATACCGCCGGGAAGCCGAGGACGTCATATTACACCCGTCTAGGATGGGAGATCCCATCTGCGGACGTCATATGACAATGGGAGGGTAGGGAAGTGGTTAAACAAAGCAAACCTTTCTTATATTGCAGCTTAGCAATACTTATGTGATGGCTGCAATCGTTTTCATTTTTAGGATTGCTTTCCATTTTCACTTGATGAACCTCCCAGTAAGCTCCCTTTCACACAGGGCGGACTGCAGCTGCGATCCGCTTGCTCAGCAGGCGATCTGTCCGCTGAGCAGGTGGATGACAGGTCCGTGTTTCACTCCGCCCGCTAGAGCTTACTCATGGGGCTTACTTACAAAGGGGGGTTGTTGACTTGGGACAGATGTCATTCAGAGAACGCCTTGTATTTTTTTTTCTCAGTGAATGCAAAGTGATCTCTGATTTGGCAAGGTGGAGATTGTGACATCACTGCCCCACCTCTCCACCTTATCCAATCAGAGAATGCTTTGCATTCATTGAGAAGAATGTAAGGAATTCTGAGAATGGTGCTCTTGTTGAACAAGTGACTGCCTGTGGTTACTATGCAGCATACCTCCCAACTTTTTGAGATGGGAACAAGGGACCCCCGCCACACCTCCTTAACCACTTCAATACCAGGTCATTGTCAAAAAACAAAAGTAAAAAATTTAAAATCGCACTGCCCTTGAAAATTATTAAATAGTGAGTATGACATTTATATATAAACCTGCGTGGTGAGTGTTAGATGTGTATATATAAACCAAACCAATAGATGACAAACAGGGAAATTAATATACCATGCAGGTAATATTAAACAAAAATAAAAATAACATTTAACATATGCAGTAACAAATGACCAGTTAGCAGATGGTCAGTTATCGATAAACAATATAGTGTAGTGTACACCAGTGAATAATGAGTTAAAGTCCATCAAAATGTGAATGGTTCTTATCTTCAAATAATATGTGAAATCCACTACCACAAGTCAACAGGAATGCGCCCTTACCGGAATACCATGATCCCCCGTCACAGAGGATCAGGGAAAGTGTATGTGATACTAAACACCGGCTCCATGGAACAGCAAACAGACACCAGATGGTGGAAAGTCAATTTGCCATTAGCGATGATATCAGTGCCTGAGCATTGTCAAATGACGTCCACAGATGGGATCTCCCATCCTGGGTGGGTGTCATATGACGTCCTCGGTATCTCGCCGCTCCTGCGGGCCCCCGGGGTCCCACAGCGCAGTGATCGTGGATGAGATGTGTCCCTCGGACACAGCCCATCCTCGATCCGTGTGATCCGCATCCCCGATCCACGTGACTGGCTGTGTCCAATCACAGCCGGTCACATGTACGGTCTACATGCACGGCGCTCGTGCACGCCCCTAGGGCGCGTGCAGAGCGGCGATCGGGGACGAGGCTTATCACCTTGACACAGTACCTGTCACAGTCCATCGGAGTACCCGAGTACCTGTCACAGTCCATCTGAGTACCCGAGTACCTGAGTACCTGTCACAGTCCATCTGTGTACCCGAGTACCTGTCACAGTCCATCTGAGTACCCGAGTACCTGTCACAGCCCATCTGAGTACCCGAGTACCTGTCACAGCCCATCTGAGTACCCTAGTACCAGTCACAGTCCATTTGAATACCCGAGTACCTGAGTACCTGTCACCAGTACATCGGAGTACCTGAGTACCTGTCACCAGCCCATCGGAGTACCCGAGTACCTGTCACCAGCCCATCGGAGTACCCGAGTACCTGTCACCAGCCCATCGGAGTACCCGAGTACCTGTCACCAGCCCATCGGAGTACCCGAGTACCTGTCACCAGCCCATCGGAGTACCCGAGTACCTGTCACCAGCCCATCGGAGTACCCGAGTACCTGTCACCAGCCCATCGGAGTACCCGAGTACCTGTCACCAGCCCATCGGAGTACCCGAGTACCTGTCACCAGCCCATCGGAGTACCCGAGTACCTGTCACCAGCCCATCGGAGTACCCGAGTACCTGTCACCAGCCCATCGGAGTACCCGAGTACCGGTCACCAGCCCATCGGAGTACCCGAGTACCTGTCACCAGCCCATCGGAGTAAACGAGTACCTGTCTCCAGCCCATCAGAGTACCCGAGTACCTATATGCAGCCTATGTCCAAGCCGCCCAGGGGCCCTGAGAGCAGCACCACCAAAGAGCTACTAGGACCGAGGACACAGGACCCAGAACCCAGGATCCCCTCCACTGGCCTGTGAAATCCACATCCCCCGAGAACAAGCGGATGAACCCATCTTACTGTTATATATGCTGGCTTTTATCAACTCAAATGTGAGTGTGTTTTATCCATTATAATAAAACTTTTTTCATACATGTTGCATTTAGAGGGCGCCGTCCTTTTCTCTCTCTTGTATTGTTCCAGAGCTCCTTCTAGCTTTTATAGACTGGCTACATTCTAAAAGTCCAGCATTCCCTTCATCCTTACATGGACTAAACCTGAACTTGCTGTGATACATTAACATTCACCACCAAGTTCCCCCTCCCATGATCCCAATAACCCCCCCCCCCCCCCCCTGCCTTTTCAGTTATATGTTCCTAGCAACATCCAATGTGCACCATATTAACCCCTTGATAGCTTACAACTGTCCCTGATTTCGAGGAACTGTCCTTGATTTGGAACAATGTCCCTCTTTCCCCCTCATTTGGGTCCGATCCATATAGTTGTATATAAAATGCATTTTTTATCTTTCAAAAAGTGTTTCCCAGTGCGAACCCTTTCATCCAATTTCTAAACTGCTGCATTTGTAAGCCAATATAAAGGAATAGTAGTGGTATAAAAAACTCCTTGTGGATTTAATTAACCTTTTTTTTGGTTAATTCTCCTTTAAGGGGGTGTGGAAGCGGGTGTGGCCTATGCCTACATACGTTTGTTTGTTCGTAGGTATCCCTCATTCCCATCTCAAAACGTTGGGAGGTATGCCTACTAGCAAATGTATGTAAGCATAGGACACGCCCCCTGTCACACCCTCTTAAAGGAGAGTTAACCAAAACAAAAGGTTAATCTAATCCACAAGAGTTTTTTTTTTTTTTTTTTACCACTACTATTCCTTTATATTGGCTTTTGCAATGTACAAATGCAGCAATTTAGAATTTGGATAAAAGGTTTAGCACTGGGAAATAGTTTTTGAAAGATAAAAAGTGCATTTTATATACAACTATAAAGATCAGACCAAAATGAGGGACAAATGAGGAGGAATGAGGGACAGAGGGATTTTGCTCCAAATCAGGGACAGTCCCTCGAAATCAGGGACAGTTGAGCGCTATGTATATAATATGTATTGTATATTTACATCGATTTCAGATGAACCAATAAAATAAATATACCTGGAATCCACCTTTAGCTGCACAGGATCTTGTACAATGTGGTCTATGTGCAGTTAAATCCCCAATAACAACACACAGAAGGTGTATAGTGAGTTATTTATTTCTCTTTAATCCCCTGAATCATCCTGCAGTACAGACTACATAACCTAACCATGTGCACATCCTCCTCCCACCTCCATAACCCTGACACTGATCACATGACCGCAATCATCAGCCGCCGCACATGCGCCCTCCGCTCTGCAGATCACGTGTCCACTCTACAGAAGTGCTACGCAGTTACGTCGAGTCTTCTCCTGTCAGTCCGGAGCACGATGGCTGGAGTAGGACGGGTGTTTTGTTCGGTGTGGAGCCGCTGCTCGATGCCGGAGCTGCGGGTGCCTTGTGCCGCTTATCACAAGAAGGTACGGGGGCTGTATTATTGCAGGCGAGAGAGGTGTCATGTCTGAGGTGAGGGAAGCCCTGGAGATATGCTGCCCCCCCACATATATACACAGTCCTGTGTACTGACAGAGGTCAGGCTGCAGCTCTCCTCTCTCTGTTGCTCAGAAGCTGATATGTGACCATTTAGCTCGTTGTAACAACATAATCACCAACTTCTACAGCTGCCCATTTAATCCAATCTATCTGCTGATCGTGGCTGCATAGGAAAGTATAGTGGTCACCTATAGAAGCAAATCTAAGGCTCACCACACACTATACAAGCTGATTGTGCAATTTCCTTTAGATCTACCCACCAGAATCTAGTGGAAGGGCCTGCCTGAGTGGCTAGGTAGGTCCTTGTATGACATGATTTTGGTCAATGTAAAGTTGATTGCATGGTAAGATGGTTTTGTGTATGGTAAAGATGGGCTCAGGTGTGTTCGCAGCTCCTCATGCCCGAGCCTGCCAGGAAACTGACACTACGCAGCGCTAATGGCAGGCAGTGAGACGTTTCCCAATCCGCGGGTGAACAGATCGGCAAATGTCTCTCCCTGTGATTAGCGCTGCGTAGTGTAACCTTCCTGACGGGTTTGGGCTTGTGGAGCTGCGAACACACCTGAGCCCATCCTTAAGGTGATTGTAAAGATTTGCGTGTTATATAAAAAAAGTCATACTTCCACTGTGCAGTTTGTTTTGCACAGAGTGGCCCCGAACACTGACTTCTGGGGTCCCTTAGCGGTTCCTCCTATAAGATAACCCCCTAGGAGAAGCGCTCTCCTGGGGGGTTACCTTGCCGGCGTGCTCCCGAGTCCAGCATTTGCGTCCATAGACCCAAATGCCGGACTCAGCCCCGGCGCCTGCGTCATTGGATTTGACAGCAGCGGGAGCCAATGGCTGCGTTGCTATCAATCTATCCAATCAAGAGCCGAGAACCCCAGGCAAAGGTAGAGCATCTCTGCCAGGTGAAAATCCAGGGCTCGGGTAAGTAAAACGGGCAGGCTGGGGGTTCGGTCACTGCCAGGCATTTTTTTCACCTTAATGCATAGGATGCATTAAGGTGAAAAAACACGACGGTTGGGACGGGTGATCTGTCTATCAAAGTGCCCGGACAAGGGGGAGGGGCTGTATGCGACGGCGCGCAGTGGGGAACACACAGCTATTGAAATGAAAGCTGTGATGTTCCCGGCACTGTAATCAAACAGGCGGCTCTCCTCTCCCTTCACTGGCTGCGCTACTGGGGACGCAGGCTGGCTGCATCTGACGGGCACTGGTGAGGCTGCATTGATCTCTTGTATCATGTCCGCAGTCTCTGACTCTCTGACCATCTCCTGTACCATGTCCCCAGTCGCTGACCATCTCCTGTACCATGTCCCCAGTCGCTGACCATCTCCTGTACCATGTCCCCAGTCGCTGACCATCTCCTGTACCATGTCCCCAGTCGCTGACCATCTCCTGTACCATGTCCCCAGTCGCTGACCATCTCCTGTACCATGTCCCCAGTCGCTGACCATCTCCTGTACCATGTCCCCAGTCGCTGACCATCTCCTGTACCATGTCCCCAGTCGCTGACCATCTCCTGTACCATGTCCCCAGTCGCTGACCATCTCCTGTACCATGTCCCCAGTCGCTGACCATCTCCTGTACCATGTCCCCAGTCGCTGACCATCTCCTGTACCATGTCCCCAGTCAGTCACTTTCGGTATCGGTGCTGTTTCGGTATCGGTTTCGGGATCAAGGAAGATTTATTTTTGGTATTGGTTTCGGCCCCAAAAAAACCCATTCGATGTATCCCTAAAAATAAGAATGAGAAAAAACTAAGTATCCAAAAATGGTAAGCATTTGTATATGCACAAATGTATTAGATAATTTGTATACATCACATAAAAAACAACTGGTAGGGCCTTGGATCAAAGTATCAGGGGACACCACACATCAGACTACGACTCAAAGACAATCTTGGGGACCAATTGTAGATGTTTGACCACTGCCAAATCTACACTTGGTCCCCGATAAGATTGTCTTTGAGTCGTATTCTGATTTGTGGCGTCCCCTGATACTTTGATCCAAGGCCCATCAGGCGAGTATATGTTTTTGTTTTTTATGTGATACATGTAATTTTCCAAGATGTATACAAATTATCTAATACCTTTTGTGCATATACAAATGCTTACTATTTTTGGATACTTATACTTTTTTTCTCATTCTTATTTTAATTTTATATCAGCACCTCCCCAGTATGTCCTGAGGAAACTACTAAATTGCGAAACGCGTTGACAAGCAAGCGTGGAGTATTTGTTGGATCATTTCTCTATACATATCTAATTATCCATACTCCTATATCTACGAATTTCTCATTTCATATACCCAAGGATCCAACCTTCATGCTTGTTGTATTGGGTATCTGTTGACCTTGTCAAATAGGGTGTAGTCTAAATGTTATGTTTTTTAATCATTTTGTAATAAAGACATAAAATTTTTTATATGACCACTGCCTCGTGATGTGCCCACAAAGTCCGCTTTTTCTTTGAGATCTATTCTCAATCATTTTTGTATAGTCATTAGATGTTGGTATAGGGGGGGTCCTCCTTTTCTAAACCCATTACTATAACAGTTTAAAAAAAAAAAAAGTTACATTCCTTGAATGCTAAGAGCCGGTTTACACGGGGGGCGACTTGTCAGGTGACCTAGCCGCCTGACAAGTCGCCTCCCGTTCTGTACAATGGAACCGTTGCGTCGCTCCGACTTAGAAAAAGGTTCCTGTACTACTTTGGGGGCGACTTGCATAGACTTCTATACAGAAGTCGTTTTGCAAGTCGCCGTGGCAGTCGTGTGCAGGTCGCCTCACCGAGTCGTGCCGCCCCTGTGTGAACCGGCTCTAACTGTCACATTTGCTTGTTTCCTCAACCAAACTGTCAAGCCATCAAATGTCTGGTGTCATAACTGATCACATGTGCAGCACCATGGCAGTTGCAGATCAAACAGAAGCAGCTTCCTTGTCTGGAAAAGGATAGGAGTGATGCACTTTCTCACCCCGCTCTGCACATGCTCAGTTACTTTAACATTTTTAGGTACTGCTGAGTTTGTAGAAGGTGATTTGTTGATAGCCTTAAATCAGAATTAAACCCTCCTATCCTTTACAGCCAGGGAAGCTGCTCCTGTTTGATCTACAGCTGCCTTGGTGCTGCACATGTAATCGGTTATGACACCAGCCATTTGATGGTTTGACAGTTTAGTTGAGGACACAAGCGAATTTGAGTTAGCAATCCTGGCATTCCAGGAATGGAACTGTTTTTTGAAACCGTTAAAGCGATGGGCTTAGTTCCACTTTATGATTTACCGCTGTTCAGGGGCTCTGGGCTTCAGCAAAATGGCCGCCTCCAGCAAGAAGAAACAAGAACACTGCTGGAGGCAATTTACAGCACACACACATTTTGGTAGCATAATTACTAATGTGGAATGCATGCTCCTTGCTAACGAACATTATTTTTTATCACAATATTTTGGGTAAAGGTCTGCTTTAAGGCTGTCGCAAATTCATCAGTACCTAAAAATGGAGAGCAGGGTGAGACAGCATATTACTGGATTTTAAACCGTATAGGCACTTTTTTTTAATGTTTTACATAACTAAACCTGCAAAAGGGGCCAGCTTGAAGTGATATAGCAGGACCTAATTTTCTGACTAAAGTTTCACTTTTCCACAAGTGCTTCTAAAGGCGCAACATTTTTTATTTTTTAATTTAATGCATTCCAGTAAAAAATATTTCTGTGAAAGTATGGTCCCATTATACATACCCGAGTGCTATCTCGATCCAGCACTGCTCTGTTCTCTCTCACAGGACAGAGGCAGCAGCAGCCATTGGCTCTTGCTGCTGTCAATCAAATTCTGAAAATTTGTATGCAACTACAGTCCCAGTACAGCCGCTTCAACCCCTTTGTACCCGTACGTTCTCAGGTTGAAGTTATTAACATGTTTTTTCTTTTAGTTGTAGTTAAATATACAGCTATGCATTTTGGTACCACCGCAGCCTCAGTTTTTGTAGCAAAATGTGTAGTTGTACTTTTGACGTTACTTGCATGATTGTCTTGTCTTGTCTATTTGTTTTCATTGTTCTGCTCCTTGCAGAGTTTCTTTAATAAGCCATATGAGGTTAAAGTGCATGGCCAGGCAATTGTTGTCCCCTTTATTTTGGATAGCGTGGGGAGGGGTTAGAAACCCTGTCATGAATTTTTTTTTTTTTTTTTTTTTGCGCTATCCAGGGCAATGTCTTCTTTCTGATCAGCTGAATATAAAGGGGGGGTTGGCATTCAGTGCAAAAACATTTGGTCGGTCCAATCCATTAAATATAGAAAAGAAAACCTAGTGCACAAGGCACGGTATGACCCCTCAGGACTTTAATTGACAGACCAAATGTAATAGAAAACGTCAATGTTTATTAAACAAAATTGAAAAAAGGTAAATAAATACAAAGACATGTAAATATCAGAATATAAAATGTTGAACAAGATTAAAATGCATGAGATTTAGCTGCTCTGGATATATATGGTGGGCTAACATATGCAAATGCCATATATGACACCTGACATGTTTCCGACGGAATTGTCCTTCGAAGGCTTGTGTCACATACAAAGATGTGTAGTTTTTCTATAATATAGACACATCACATATTAGTACAAAAAGTCAATAAACTATGCAATACCTTGCTGTTAAAGTCGCATATGCGACCCCAAAAAATATTTACATTAAACTAACATGTGTGAATTTAAAAAGATGCACCGAATGTACTTACAATAGCGGTTGGCCAACGATGAGCACATGTGGAGATCAGAAGGCATATATAGCCAGATGGAACCAGCTCAGGGAGGGGCCAAAAAGATGGAAAGTAGCCACTATATTGCAATGCTGTCGCAAAAACAAGAGGGGGATCTAATGCTGCAAGAGCACCCAGTCAGTGCAGGCCCTATATCAGCACTGACAATTGGGCCGTATAATGTATACTCCACAACTGCACAAGATGTAGATTTGTAAATATAGACCTAATATAATGGTAGCCAATTGTAATAATTGCAATGATTGTGATCAGCAAAAAAATATATAAAGGCGATCAATTGTGCTTGTCTACAGATCAACCCGTCAAAGTTTAATAAAAGGTACTGATAATATATCTGTAAAAGTCATACCTATAAGTGCTGAACATAGGAGAGGCTCCATTCTCTGTAACATGAGGATTTAATCCATCATTATTGATGTGCAACTAAAAAGAGAGCACAAGAGATACCAGATAGAATGAATGTGCCAAAAAAGCACAAGGTACTATTAAAAGTATAAGGCACTGGTTGTCCAAAATTGGAGCTGGTCTTGCCAATTGATACTAGTAAAAATGCTAAATAAAGAAGCTGGAGAGAGGACATTACCTGAGGTATGATAGAGATGTTTCTGCAACCGCCTGGCACATCCGAATGGCCAGATAGTGCAGACACACTGATTAAATACAGAAAGTGGAAACAGCTGACTCGGATCGCTAATTAGGGATCCGAATCAGCTGTGGCCTGATCACAGCATCTGTGCTGTATGTGTGGCTGGTGTGATAGGGTGCTCTCAGATGATGCTGCACAGGCCCGTTCCGAGGGGCGGGGCTGCGTTGTGACATCACCGGCGCACGTAAGTCCCGGGTGTCCGCGCTTCACAGTGAAACGCAAACAGGGAATTAGCCAAACTATAAAAAGTGGAGACTGAGGTACCCCAGACACATGCAAAGCAATTGGCCTGGCTGGGGAGCCTTCCGTGCGCCGGGCAGCAATGTAGACTCCCTGCCATCGCCAAGAGCACCGCATAGCCCAACATGCAGGGTCCAGGATGGAACAGGGTATACATATATGTGCACTAGATGTAAATGGTGACCTCTTGTGGTCAAAGTTGAGACAACTGCAAATGGTTACATAAGGGCAAAATTCTGCAATATAGCAAATGTAGTTATTACCATTGCAGAAAAGACAAAAATCTAAACAATAGCATAAACTAGATATTATAATACACAGTAAGCAATATTAGAGGAAAATCAGCATCAAAAAATGTGAGGTTACCTTTAACACTGAGGCTTTTTTCAGGCGCTACAGCGCTAAAAATAGCGCCTGAAAAAAGCCTCAGCTGCAAACCCAGTGTGAAAGCCCGAGTGCTTTCACACTGGGGCGCTGCACTAGTAAGGCATCGCATAAAGTCCTGCCAGCAGCTTCTTTGCAGCGGTGAATACACCGCTCCAGCCCATCGAAAACAATGGGGCAGTGCTGCTATACCGCCAGCAAAGCGGCGCCGCAGCGTCTTTTGTGGGCGCCTTTAACCCCTTTTCGGCTGCTAGCGGGGGGTTAAAACCGCCCTGCTAGCGACCGAATAGCGCCGCTTTACCGCTGACGCCCGGGGCGGCTCAGTGTGAAAGGGGTCTAAATGTCAAGTTCTCATTTGCCTGACTGAAAGCCTTCAAGATACGGTTTGAGGCTAAATATTTGAGGCCAGGAAAGACAGTAGCGTCCAGGTGAAATATCCACCTTGATTCGCTCTGTAGTCATAATTTATTGAAATCTAGCACCCCCCCCCCCCCCGGATTGTTTGGAATGTGATTGAGAGCCAGAAACCGAACTTTGGGAGTACGGCCTGGATGGACAGTGCACATCTAGTGTACATACATGTATACCCTGTTCCATCCTGGACTCTGCAAGTTGGGCTTAGCGGTGCTGTTGGCGATGGCATGGGAGTCTACATTGCTGCCCGGCGCGCGGGAGGCTCCCCAGCCAGGCCAATTGCTTAGCCTGTGTCTGGGGTACCTCAACCTCCACTTTTTGTGGTCATCTGTGACGCGGTCATCCGTGTCATCTGTGAGCACCCTATCACACCAGCCGTGCATACAGCACAGTGCGGCTTCTGTGATCAGGCCACAGCTGATTCGGATCGCTAATTAGATCCTAGTCAGCTGTTTCCACTTTCTATATTTAGTGCAGACACACTGATTATCTGGCCATTCGGATGTGCCAGGCGGTTGCAGAAACATCTCTTTATCATACCTCGGGTAATGTCCTCTCTGCAGCTTCTTTATTTAGCATTTTTACTAGTATCAATTGGCAAGACCGGCTCCAATTTTTGGACAACCAGTGCCTTATACTTGTAATAGAATGAATGTGCCAAAAAAAAAAGCACTAAGTACTATCTGGTATCTCTTGTGCTCTCTTTATAGTTGCACATCAATACTGATGGATTAAATTCTCATGTTACAGAGAGTGGGGCCTCTCCTATGTTCAGCACTTATAGGTATGACTTTTACAGATATATTATCAGTACCTTTTTATTATTAAACTTAGATTGATCGACTTTATATATTTTTTTGCTGATCACAATTGCTATTCTTACAATTGGCTACCTCCTATATTTACAAATCTACATCTTGTGCAGTTGTGGAGTATATATTATACGGCCCAATTGTCAGTGCTGATATATGTCCTGCACTGACTGGGTGCTCTTGCAGAATTAGATCCTCTTGTTTTTGCGACAGCATTGCAATATAGTGGCTACTTTCCATCTTTTTGGCCCCTCCCTTAGCTGGTTCCATCTGGCTATATATGCCTTCTTATCTACACATGTGCTCATCGTTGGCCAACCGCTATTGTAAGTACATTCGGTGCATCTTTTTAAACTCACACATGTTTAATGTAAATATTTTTTGGGGTCGCATATGCAACTTTAACAGCAAGGTATAATTATGCGTACTTTATTGACTTTGTACTAATATGTGATTTGTCTATATTATAGAAAAACTACATATCTTTGTATATGACACAAGCCTTTGAAGAAGGACAATTCCGTCGGAAACATGTCAGGCGTCATATATGGCATTTGTCTATGCTAGCCCACCATATGTACCCAGGGCAGCTAAGGCCCCTTTCACACTGGGGCGGTGGGGGCATCGGCGGTAAAACAGCGCTATTTTTACCGCTGTTTTACAGTCGTTTTTGCGGCTGTATTCGGCCGCTAGCGGAGCGGTTTTAACCCCCGCTGGTGGGCGAAAAAGGGTTAAACCTGCTCGTACAGCGCGGCTATAGCCGCGGTATTACTGCGGTATAGCCCTGCTGTCCCATTGATTTCAATGGGCATGAGCGGTGAACACACCGCTCCAAAGATGCGGCTCGCAGGACTTTTTTTTACCGTCCTGCCTCGGGCTTTCACACTGAACAAACAGCGGGGGCGGTTTGCAGGCGGTGTTTTTAGCGCAAACCGCCCCAGTGTGAAAGGGGTCTAAGTCTCATGCTTCTCATGCATTTTAATCTTGTTCAACATTTTATATTCTGATATTTTACATGTCTTTGTATTTAACTTTTTTCAATTTTGTTTAATAAACATGGACTTTGTCTATTACATTTGGTCTGTCAATTCAAGTCCCGAGGGGTCATACTGTGCCTTGTGCACTAGGTTTTCTTTTCTGATCAGCTGATATCTTACTAGATGGGAGGTGATGAGAATTCTGCAGTAGAGACAGAAATAATAATTCTGCTCTTCAGTAGAATAGGGGGAAGCTAGAACCCCTGTATTTTTTTTTTTTTAATTTCATTTCTGTCTGTGTCCTTATTGTAAATTTCCCCTTGCTGGCTGGTGGAATCGTTGTCAGCAGGACAGAGTGAGGGTAAACAGAGCCTCGGGTAGAGGTGCAAACCCACCAGGGTTCTAAATCTTCTTTCTATCCAAAACTAGAATAAAGGATTTTGGCTTGACATATACACTTTAAAGCCCCATTTTTAGCAATCCCCATTTATTGCTTTAAAGCAGTTAGGCTGCAAGTACTCGTGCAAATGCTCCGATACTTAGAACTGATACCTTTACTTCAGCCTGGGTTAACGCAGGAGCGGTGCAGGAAACCGCATGCAATCTGGACAGGAATTACACCGTATTACTGTTCAAAATCGCATGCGATTCTTTGCAGTGTGATTTGAGCCCACTCATTTTTGTATGGGCTCAAATCGCACCTCAAAGGTATCTGGTACTCTGTATCAGCGAGTACTTGACCAAAAGTATTCGTACTCCCTGGCAAAAAAAACAGTATTGATGCATCCTTAATCTACAGTAACCTAATGCTCTTTTGGAAAAGGGGGAGGCAGGCGGCTGGGTCATTTCTTTGTGTCTGACACTACTATATGATGTCAGCACAGGGTATTTCTAACCTTTGCTGCAGCACTTGGCAGTGAACAAATGTGCCCTGTATTACTGCATATGCAGCATGCCTGCAATACAATTCTAAGTAAGGATGGATTTAATTGCCATTTTAATGTCCTTCAGTATTTTGAATTTGGGAAAGTTCTTTTGGCTTTTTTTTTTTTTTTTTTTTTTTTTTTTAGGTCTTATCTCTCCTCTATTTAGTGAGTCACTAGCCCATCATATGTATCTGTAGTGCATATTTACTAAACCGCATTTTAGCTTGCACATGATTGGATAATAAAATCAGCAGAGCTTCCCTTCTTTTCAGATCTTCCCCTCAGATTTACAGCTACTGCACTTCCAGTGCAATTTAAAGTGCACTTTGCACTTGTAGTGCAAAGTGGATTTGCCTTTCGTAAATAACCCCCATTGTGTCCCAACACTTGATTTTCACTTACTTTTTCCAGGTCCATCATTTCCTAGGTAGTGAGGATGGGATAATGGTGATGGCTTCAATGCATACACCTTGTCAACACATTTTTATACTCGCCTGCTCCTTTTTTTTCTGTATTCTCTCAATGAGCCCTCCTAGTTCTCAACCAGGACTACAGCATAATTATTCTTTGTTATAGAGATCGAAGAGTGGGAGTAGTTAAGTAGTTTAGCTAAAGAAGCAGGCCATAAAAATGCTGTGTTGTCAGGCCACAATGGGTATTAGGAGAGAAGTGTTTTTCTGGAAGTATTAGCAGGTATTCTGTAATAGAAGGATTTCTAAAGAGATAAGACAGGGAAATGTTCATGTTTTGTAGTTACGTACTGCACATATGTGTGTAATCTCTCTTTGGCTGAAATTGAATGTTTTGCATTTAAGAGTAGTATTCATTAATATTTTCTACATCTAACTTGAACATTTGTACATATTGTAGAAGAAATTTCTGCACTTCAATTAATTTGCTTATGTTGTGTTTTAACTGACAGTTAATTTGATAGCTTTGCATTATATTACTACTATACAGAAATCATTAATTGTCATGCTCATAGTCTGAGTTTAAAAGAAAAGTATGGCAAAAACTTTTTTGGCTGTACTTCTCTTATTAAAGGTCCGAAGAGTAGATTTACTTTTGTTCTTCTGTGACCCCCTAAGGCTGCATTCAAACCTGAGTGTCTTGTTGCTTGAATCTACAAAACACTAAAACTTAACCACTTCCTGTCCTTAAGGTTACGAACGATTATTTCAGAATTGATTAGTTGACCGATTATTGTTTTGATCAATCGGTTAAGAACCTTTTAAAAAAAAAAAAAAAAGTGTGGTGTATAATTTAGTTAATATGTAAAGTTTAAAAAAAAAGGTAATTTATTCTTAAATATTTCTATGCAGTGGTAAATATAAATAACCAACTATATGGTTAGAGAGCAAAATATCGAATACACTCAAATTACATTCATTTTAAAAACAGAATGTTAAAAGCAAGTGAAATTTTCAAACATTCTTTCATTCAGCGAATGTAGAAAGATTTTTTGTCTGAATATTCTGGTCTGAAAATTGATCCGTGTGGCCAGCATAAGGCTCGGTACACACCTATGCAGTTTGCTTTTGATCTGTTTCTCCAGTGCTTTTTGCTGTGCATTTTGATTTTTGCGCATGTGATTTTGCAGCGATTTGCATTTTTGCTAATTTTTTTGGCCAATTTGTTGTTGGGCAGATTAACCGCTTGCCGACTGCCTCACACAGATATACTGCGGCAGAATCACGTACCTGTACATTCCCCTTTAAGAGGCGGCCAGTTGGTGCGCGGCAAGCTCTATGAGTCGGGTCGCGGGTCCCGTGGATTCAATCACCGCGGGGAACACCCGCGATCGCCTCATGGGGAGGAAGAACGGGGAGATGCTAATGTAAACAAGCATCTCCCCGTTCTGCCTAGTGACAGTGTCACTGATCTCTGCTCCCTGTCATCGGAGCAGAGATCAGTGACGTGTCGCACACAGCCCATCCCCCTCACAGTTAGAAACACTCCCCTAGGACACACTTAACCCCTACACTGCCAGTGTCATTTACACAGGAATCGGTGCATTTGTATAGCACTGATTGCTGTATAAATGACAATGGTCCCAAAAATGTCTGATGTGTCTGCCGTAAAGTAGTCACAATAAAAATCGCTGATCGCTGCCATTTAAAGCGGGGTTTCACTTAAATTTTTAACTTAATCTTACCCCCTTCAGTTAATTGCATAGATGTTCAAATGCCAGACGAAAAAAAATTTTATCGCTGTAATTACCTTTATATTGTACTTTTATTGTGGCACTTCCTGTCTCTCCTCCCATGGGAGTAGGCGTGTTTATTGCCTTTCCCCGGCACCGCACTGTCTCCTAGGAGCTTAGTGTCGGGCTTCCCAAGATTCAGTGCGGGAACAATGATCATGCACGTGAACAAGCTGTGAATGAACAGCATTCACCGCATCCAGGAAATCAATGCTTGTGGGCTTCACATGCCCACAAGCAAGATGGAAACAGCCAGCATCACATTTTTTAAGTTATTCTTCAGTACAAAAACAGACAGAGGCGGAAATATTACACCCAAACTGAGTATTATTTGGGGATTAGGAAAGTGTCTCAATGACCTAAAAAAAAAAAGATTGGTCACCGGACTCCCACTTTAAGAAAAAATTATTAATAAAAATGCCATAAAACTATCCCCTATTTCGTAAACGCTATAACTTTTGCGCAAACAGTTGAATTATCGCTTATTGCGTTTTTGTTTTTTTTTTTTCAAAAAATATGTAGAAGAATACGTATCTGCCTAAACTGAGGGAAAAAATTTTTTGTATATATTTTTGGGGGATATTTATTATAGCAAAAAGTAAAAAATAATGCGTTTTTTCTTCAAAACTGTCGTTCCTTTTTTTGTTTATAGTGCAAAAAATAAAAAGCGCAGGGGTGATCAAATACCACCAAAAGAAAGCTCTATTTGTGGGAAAAAAAGGACGTCAATTTTGTTTGAGAGCCACGTCGCACGACCGCGCAATTGTCAGTTAAAGCGACGCAGTTCCAAATCGCAAAAAGTGCTCTGGTCAGGAAGGGGGTAAATTCTTCCGGGGCTGAAGTGGTTAAAAAACAAATTGCTGCAAAAACGCATTACATGCTTTTCTGCAGCTTCTCTATTGAAGTATATTGAACCAAAAGAGCACCGTTTTGCATTAAAGTCCCTGACCCTTTCCAAATACGCAGCGGCTGAAAAAAGCATAGATGTGAATGTGTCCCATAGGAAACCATGTAAATGAACTGTAGTGCGTTTCTGCAGAAAGCACCAAAAAACACATAGGCGTGAACCAAGTCTAAGACGTTTAGTAACATAATGGGGTGAAAAAAAACTAAAATTAGCCCTTTATAGTACAAAAAAGATCACTACTGTAAGGGGTTCATTTTTTTACTGTAGAACTGTGAAAGTAATATTTACAGTAGCGATTAGTCTTTTTTGTACTATAAAGGGCTAATTTTCGGGTTTTTTTTACCCCCATTATGTTACTGGCCGTTTAATAGATTTATGAAAATAGTAATCAATTAATTTAATCGATTAGTTGTTTCATCCCTAGTTATAAATAAAGATTGAAGTGGTTATACCAGGGTCATGATCCCGGTATCGTTTTTCCAGCGGACGATTCCTTACAATGTAAAAGTGATCCAAGCAGCTTTATGGCTGCTGGATCACTTTTACAGGTGGCGGGTTCAGTTTGACCAGATGCTTTGGAGACCAGAGGAAAGATCTGGTGTCTCATAGCATGGGCTGCAACGAGTCCTCTTTTTTTCTTTTTTTTTTTTTTCTATCTGTTCATTCCTTGTGATGGCAATAAAGTTGATCTGAAAAATAAAAAATGTAAAGGTACAATGCAAAAAAACTAAATGAAGCCACCGGGATTGTCCGTGAAACTGACAGGCAGTCTCCTGCCTGTCAGGTGAGAGCGGGCGGCGCCCCTGCCGCCTGATCACTCGCACGCCCCCAGGACCGGCGCCCCCGCCATACTTACCGGGCTCCGCTTGCCCATCTGCAGGCCTGGGACAGTCTTTTAGACCCTGCAAATTTCAGAGAACCTGTCACCAAAAAACAGTCCCCTATGTGATGAAAAAAAAAAAGTTGAGTAAAAAAACAAAAAGTTACACCCAAGCACACAACCCCCTCCCCCAAATTTTTTGAGGCCCACCCCCACATATACACACGCATGAATGTAAAAGCATGCATCAGGGCGCCTACATGTGAAAACCTTGGTTGCTATACACGTTACATATCACTGTGTACGCCAGAGAGAGCAATAATTCTAGCACCAGACCACCTCTGTAACACTAAACTTATACTTATAGGGGGCCTTTGAAGCATTGCCTATAGAAAGTATAGAGTACTGAAGTTTGACACCATTTCACAGGCGCAAAAAAAATTTAAGGTTTGGCGTGTTGGGTATCTGTTTCCTTGGCGTAACCTCGCCTTTTATATTTTACCAAAAATTTGGGTAATGTATTGCATTTGTTTGCCCTAAAATTCACGTTAGTGTGTTTTTTACTGAAATATTGCGTTTCCTAGACCTTTTGCGGTAATATCGTGTGACATAAATTGGAACTACCGCTATTTTAAGGATGTGTGCTTTCAGAAAATATATGTTTGGGATTTTGTGTAATCTTCAGGCCTAAAATTATTTTTTCTTTCGTTCATTGACAGACATAGCACTTTAGTCTTGACCTTGGGGTTATATCGCCACCTTTAGGAGAGGACTAGGCAGAACACAACAAAAAAAACAAGCACAGTACCACCCAGGGGGTGGTCCTACTGGCTGTAACCCCTCACACTGCTCCCAGCAGCTCAGTTTTTTTCTGCCTAGTCTAGGCGAAGGACCAGGCTCCCTGTGGGGACCAGTGGTTTTTGAAAATCTTTTTGCTATTTTTGTCTACAATCAACAGCCGGGCTGGGTGACAGGCTGGATAATATAGATCTTGGTAGTCTCCCCAGCCTGGCCATCGAGCGCGTGCAGACTTTAGCTCCGCGCTGGGTCGGCTGCGACAGGCCCCATTCTGTGACTCATGCTGTCCGAGTCACAGTGCTGCCATGGCCGACAGCCACTCCGTACTATGCGGGAGATGGGTCTGACCGTGGCGTGCGTCCAGCAGTCCCTGCAGGAGGAGTAAGTATGGTTCCACCTGTGTAGGCAGAATGAAGCAGCAGGGCACTCTCTGGTGGGTTGATTAGGGGGTTTCTCTCTCCCTTTCCTCTTTCCCTGCCTCTTTCCCTCCTCCCCATCCAAAGGGGCAGCTGCGTGACTGGGCGTAGGGGGTGCGGTACACTTACCTGGCTGGGGGGTCCTCCAGGCGGTCTCTGGCTCCTGGCAGGGGGTTGTGCTGGCGTTCGTTTGTTCCCCTCAATTTGTGCCTTTGTTTGGTACCTTTGTTCGCCTCGTTTTTTACCTTCGTTTGCCGCAGGGGGAATTGTCGCCGCGGAAACAGCAGCCATTTTCTTGGACCACAGTGTCCATTTTCTTGTAGCCATGGGGGACGGTTTCTGTTCTCTAGCGCTGGGCGGCTTAAGCCAGGAACAGCGCGAAACTGACACAGAACACCTCGTGGTTTGGATGCCGACAGAGGGGAGAAAGGACAGCAGCACAACGCCTGGGTCAGGGTGGTGAGTCCTGCGGGGGGCCCCTCAGTCTGTGGCAGCTAGGAGGGTAGGCATTTTTTGTCTCTTGCCTTAGGTCCCAGGGTCAGTCGAGAGTGGGTCAGACATGGTGTTGGATGCTGGCGCTTCTTCCCCAGACACCCCTGTGATAGCAACCGGTTCCCCTGCACCTGCAGTGGCCATGGACACCGACTGCGGTCCTGGAATCGTTTGTTTCCAGGGTGGAAGCAGCGTGCGGGTGCAAGGTGGGTAAAAAACAAACCCTGCCCCCCCCGTGTCTTCCGGGGAAAGCTCTGATTTAGACTCTGGACCCGCTATGGCAAGCGGCCCCTGTTCTGACGCTTCAGAGGTTGCGGACCATGACCCTTCAGACAGTGAGGAGGAAGCCTCCGCATCCGTTTCAGCGCAGGAAAAAGCGCTAGTGGGAGCACTTGTCACGGTGGTGCGGGATACCTTAAAGCTGGAGGATGCGGCTGGGGCATCTGAAGATTTTCCCTTTTGGGTCCCACAAGCCGGTCTGCACCACTAAGTTGCTTCCCTACCTAACTTATTTTGATAAGTTTACAAGAAGGGGGAACGCCTGCAGCGTGCCTTTTCAGTCCCCAGGCGAATGGTGGTGCGTTACCCCTTTGAGGAGGAATTTCTGAAAAAATGGACATCTCCTCCGGTCGTTAACCCCCCTGTATCTAGGTTATATAAGGTGACCACGAGTCCGGTGGAAGGGTCCCCTTCTTTTAAGGACCCTGCCAACAGAAGGGCTGAGGCGGTTGCCCGGTCCATGTTTACGGTGGTGGGGTCCGCGCTTCGGCCGGTGTTGGCCACGGCTCTGGTGTCACAAATACTTACTGAATGGGCTAAGTTGTTGCACTGCGAGTTGGGGAAGGAGCAGGTTTCCCCAGTCTGTGTGGAACTGGCAGATCAGTTGGTGCACGGCCTTAAGTATATTTGTGATGCGGCCCTGGATACGGCCCCTTTGCTTTCTAGAGCCTCGGTATCAGCAGTAGTGCTGCGTCTGCTGATTTGGCTCAAGTGTTGGTCTGCAGACCAGACATCTAAGAAAGCACTGGCAGAGTTGCCCTTCCAAGGTGGGAGGCTGTTTGGTGCCTCGCTGGATGACTTTATTAAGAATGTTACTGGGGGAAAGAGTACTTTGCTCCCACAGTCCAGAAAGGGTAAGGAGCCACGCAGTAGGCAGGGGCCCTCTTTTTCCGCTCAAGCGGATTTTTCGTCCTTCCGCGCCGGCGGGTAAGCGTTCCCAGTCCGACAAGGTGCCCGCTGAGGGACAAAAGCGTCCCTGGTATCGCAAGCTGAACAAGCCTGCGAACAAATCGGCTTCCGCATAAAGGTTCGCTCCCGCCCGACTCTCGGGTTGGGGGTCGCCTTCGGGAGTTTGCAGACTGGGGAACTTCTCTTCTTTCCGAACTGTTGGTCTGCGAGCTGGTTTTGTCAGATTACAAGATAGTTTCTTTCTTGTCAGACAGGTTTTTTTTTTTTTCCCTCCAACCTTCATCTTCTTTCGGCTCGTCGGGAGGCCCTGTTTGGAGCAGTACAGGACTTACTACTGCGTGGGATGATAGTGCCTGTACCGACGTTTTAAAGGTTTCAGGGATTCTACTCCAATCTGTTTGTAATCCCAAAGAAGTAAGGGGTCCGTCCGGTCCTGGATCTCAAGGCCCTCAATTGTTTTGTGAGGGTTCGGAGGTTCAAGATGGAATCGGTTCGTTCCGTGGTCATTGCACTTCATCAGGGGGATTTCCTGGCATCTTTGGACATCAAGGACGCATACTTGCATGTCTCCATATGCGTCAGACACCAGAGGTTCCTGCGATTTGTGGTCGGAGATGAGCACTACCAATTTGTAGCTCCTCCCTTTGGCTTGGCGTCGGCACCAAGGGTCTTCACCAAGGTGCTGGCTCCGATTCTGGCGTTGCTGAGACGAGGGATCGCGATCGTGGGTTACCTGGCAGCTTCTGCCTCAGAACTGAGGGAGGATGTGGCGATCACCATGCAGACTCTTCAGGAGTTTGGCTGGGTGTTGAATTTCCAGAAGTCGGTGTTGCTGCCTACCCAGCACCTGGAATACTTGGGGTTGATTCTGGACTCCTCCAAAGGCTAGAGTCATTCTTCCTTCAAGCAAACTGCACTCTCTCCAATTCCCGGTGCGGTTACTGATGTCCCGCAGGTGGTTGTCGGTGCGTTTTTTGCATGCGAGTTCTGGGCCTCATGGTAACCACCTTCGAGGCAGTACCGTATGCTCCATTCCACACTCGGGTCTTGTAGAAAGAGATCCTGTCCAAATGAGACAAGTCTCCGACATCCCTGGATTGTGAAATCCAGGTGAGCCAGCTAGCCAGGGCTTCGCTTCTCTGGTGACTGAGGTCCCCGGTCCTTTGATCCGGGAAATGGTTCCTTCCTCTTCATAGGGTGGTGATCACGACGGACGACAGCCTGACCGGCTGGGGGGGGGTTTGGGCCATCCAGTTGGCCCAGGGTCGCTGGACGCAGGAAGAATCCAGCCTGCCGATCAATGTGCTGGAGCTGCGGGCGATCAGGCGGTGCCTCTCCACATGGTCGCAGAGGCTGCAGGGTCGTCCGGTCAGGATCCAGTCAGACAAAGCTACAGCGGTGGCGTATGTCAATCATCAGGGAGGGACAAGGAGCTCAGCGACGGCGCTGGAGGTCTCCCACATCCTACAGTGGAGCGTCCCGGTTCTGTCAGCCATGTACATTCTGGGCGTGGAAAACTTGCAAGCGGACTACCTCAGTTGTCAGTTGCTGGACCAGTGGGAATGGTCACTGCATCCGAAAGTGTTTCGGCTCATTTGCCTACGATGGGGCATGCCGGATGTGGATCTCCTGGCCTCTCGGCTCAATTGGAAGGTGCAGAGGTTTGTGGCCAGGTGAAAGGATCCCTGGGCGGACGCGTCAAACGCATTGGTGGCCCCATGCGGGCATTATTGGCTAATTTATGCCTTTTTCCCCTCTCAGGCTCCTCCCTCGTCTGCTGCAAAGAGTGGAGGCCGAGGGGATTCCGGTGATTCTGATTGCCCCAGACTCGCCTGGATGTCCTTGGTACGCCGACTTAGTATGAATGGTGGCGGATGTTCCTTGGCGGCTGCCGGTGCAGGAGGACCGACCTTCTGTCTCAAGGTCCAATTCTCCACCCTGCTTTACCGTCGCTGGCTTTAACGGCATGGCTGTTGAAAGCCAGGTGCTGAGGGATGGAGGGCTGTCGGCTTCGGTAATTTCCACTATGCCAAGGGCGCCAAAGTCTTCCAGGAAGATTTATCATCGCACCTGGAAGGCCTACATCTCCCTGTGTGAGGAGGTGGGGTGGCATCCGCGTTCATATTCGGTGTCCAGGAACCTGCTGTTTCTGCAGCGAGGAGTGGATCAGAAGCTTGCATTAAGCACCATTAAGGGGCAAATATCAGCTTTTGGTTGTCCTTCTTTTTTTCAGCGACCCTTGGCGACTCATTGGTGCGTACGTTTTGTTCAGGGGGTTCGGCATGTGGCTCCTCCCGGTACGTCCGCTGCTGCCCCTTTGGAATCTGAATCTGGTGCTCTCGGTGCTTCAGAAACCGCCGTTTGAAAACCATAAGGGAAACCCCTTTTATTGATGCTCTCTCAGAAGGTAGTCTTTCTAGTGGCTATTACATCTGCAAGGCGGGTTTCTGAGTTGGCGGCCTTGTCATGCAAGTCTCCTTTTTTGATTATCCACAAGGATAAGGCGGTGCGCTTTTTTTTTTTTTTTTTCTCCGAAGGTTGTTTCGGCCTTTCATGTAAATGAGGACATTGTGCTTCCATCCTTATGTCCTCGGCCGTTGCATCCCAAGGAGGTCGCTTTAAATTCTTTTGGATGTGGTCTGGGCTCTGCGGGTGTATCTGTCTGCTACGGTTCCTTTCCGGAGGTCGGACTCTGTCTCGGTGGCTGGTCCGAATAAGGGCCTGGCGGTGTCTCGTCGGCCACCATTTCTCGGTGGATCAGACAGATTGTTGTTAAGGCTTTTTCCATAAGGGGGCGGGCGCCTCCCTTTCCCGTTACGGCGCATTCCACCAGGGCAATTGGTGCTTCCTGGGCTTTCCAGCATCAAGTGTCCGTTTCACAGGTGTGTAAGGTGGCTACCTGGTCGTCAGTACACACTTTCACCAAATTTTGCAAGGTCGATGTGGGTGCATCTTCGGATGCATGCTTCGGCCGCAAGGTTTTGCAGGCGGCCGTCTGAGGTTTTGGCTCCTCTGACAGGGAGTTCTTTTTGTTGTGGGTGGAGTTTATTTTTCTCTGTTCCCACCCCTTGTTTTTTTTACACTGCTTGGGGACGTCCCTAAGGTCAAGACTAAAGTGCTGTGTCCGTCAATGAACGAAAGAGAAAATGGGATTTTTGTACTTACCGTAAAATCCCTTTCTCTGAAGTTCATTGATGGACACAGCACCCACCCCTCCTTTTTATGTTTGTACTGCTTTTTGACGAACTGAGCTGCTGGGAGCAGTGTGAGTGTGGCTTATAGCCAGTAGGACCGCCCCCTGGGCGGTACCGTGCTTGTTTTTTTGTTGTGTTCTGCCTAGTCCCCTCCTAAAGGTGGCGATATAACCCTAAGGTCAAGACTAAAGTGCTGTGTCCGTCAATGGACTTCAGAGAAGGGGATTTTACGGTAAGTACAAAAATCCCATTTTTAAACGTGTGCAAATACGGCTCTGGCAGCGAAAGGTTAAAGTTTACCAAAACCATATAATATCAAGTTAGACCTAAACACTTTCAATTTGTATGCAGTCAGGCAGGCCCTTAGATTTACATTCATCTATGTAGTGCAAAGGAAATTGAATAAGAAAATTGTATAATGTATGGCCAGCCTTACTGTAAACTGGTAACCTGTGGAGGCTTTTAAAGTGTCGCCTATGGAGTTTTTTTAGGTACCATAGTTTGGCGCCATTTCACGGGTGTAAGCAATTTTAAAGCTTGACATATTAAGTATCTATTTACTTGGTGTAACATCTTTTATGTTTTACCAAAAATTGGGTATTAAATTGTTTGTGTTCACTAAAACTCATTAAAGTGTATTTTTTATTTTTTATTTTTTGTTCTGTAAATTTTGTATTTGGTAAACCACTGCATAAATATCGTGTGACAAAAGAAAATTGCAACAACAATTTTATTCTCCAGGGCCTCTGCTTAAAAAAATGATGTTTAGGGGGGTATATTTCTAGTAAAAAAAAAATGCTGATTTTTACATGTATGACAGAATTGGCCCGGACTGGAACTGATAATAAATTGTTAGAGAGCAATAGACTTTTTTTTTTCTTTCTTTCTTTAAGCCTGAGCCTTTGGTAGCTTCAAGATACAAAACACTCAGGTAAGAATGCAGCCTCAGTAGTTAGCAGACTATTAACCACTATCCGCTAATACAACCCCTGGCAAAAATGATGGAATCACCAGTCCCTGAGGATGTTCCTTCAGTTGTTTATTGTTGTAGAAAAAAAGCAGATCAAAAACTAAAGGCATTTCAAATGGCAACTTTCTGGCTTTAAGAAACACTAAAAGAAATCAAGAAAAATAATTGTGGTGGCCAGTAACAGTTAGATTTATAGAACAAGCACAGGGAATAAATTATGGAATCGCTCAACTCTGAGGAAAAGATTATGGAATCATGAAAAACAAACAAAATAACACTCCAACACATCACTAGTACTTTGTTGCACCACCTCTGGCTTTTATAACTGCTTGCAGTCTCTGAGGCATTGACTTAATGAGTGATAAACAGTACTCTTCATCAATCTGGCTCCAGTCTTCTCTGATTGCTGTTGCCAAATCATCTTTGCAGGTTGGAGCCTTGTCATGGACCATTTTTCATTAACTTCCACCACAGATTTTCAATTGGATTGAGATCCGGACTGTTTGCAGGCCATGACATTGACCTTATGTGTCTTTCTTCAAGGAATTTTTTCACAGTTTTTGCTATATGGCGAGATGCATTATCTTGATAAATGATTTCATCCTCCCCAAACATCCTTTCAATAGATGGGATAAGAAAAGTGACCAAAATTTCAATGTACCTGTGCATTTATTGAAGATTTAATGACAGCCATCTCCCCAGTGCCTTTACCTGACATGCAGCCCCATATCATAATTGACTGTGGAAATTTGCATGTTTTCTTCAGACAGTCGTCTGCATAAATCTCATTGGAACGGCACCAAACAAAAGTTCCAACATCATCACCTTGCCCAATGCAGATTCAAGATTCATCACTGAATATGACTTTCATCCAATCATCCACAGTCCACGATTGCCTTACCTTAGCCCATTGTAACCTTGTTTTTTTGTGTTTAGGTGTTAGAGATGGCTTTTCTTTTAGCTTTTCTGTATGTAAATCCCATTTCCTTTAGGCGGTTTCTTACAGTTCGGTCACAGATGTTGACTCCAGTTTCCTCCCATTTGTTCCTCATTTGTTTTGTTGTACATTTTCTGTTTTCAAGGCATATTGCTTTAAGTTTTCTGTCTTGACACTTTGATGTCTTCCTTGGTCTACCAGTATGCTTTCCTTTAACCGCCTTCCCATGTTGTTTGTATTTGGTCCATGTTTTAGACACAGCCGCCTGTGAACAACCAACATCTTGTGCAACACTGCGTGATGATTTACCCTCTTTAAGGAGATTGATAATCCCCTCCTTTTTTTCAATTGACATCTCTGGTGTTGGAGCCATGCTTCATGTCAGTCCACTTGTTGCAACAGCTCTCCAAGGTGTGATCACTCCTTTTTACCTACATACTAACAAGCAGATTTAATCTGATGCAGGTGTTAGTGTTTGTAATGAAAATTTACAGGGTGATTCCATAATTTTTTCCTCAGAGTTGAGTGATTCCATAATTTATTCCCTGTGCTTGTTCTATAAATCTAACTGTTACTGGCCACCACAATTATTTTTCTTGATTTCTTTTAGTGTTTCCTAAAGCCAGAAAGTTGCCATTTGAAATGCCTTTAGTTTTTGGTCATGTCTGTGATCTTTTTCTACAACAATAAACAACTGAAGGAATATCCTCAGGGACTGGTGATTCCATCATTTTTGCCAGGGGTTGTAGAACAGACTCCCAATATTGTCTGGATCCCTGATTGCTTGATTGATAGCTGACTGACTTTCATTGTGCATCCCTGCCCTCCTTCCCACCCAGTGAACACTGAAGGAACAGAGCAGTGAGCATCGACTCTGCTCTGAGAAGACTGAAAGCTGACTGATCAGCATGTTATCACTCAGAACTAGTTTATTTTGTTATTAACATCGACATGTAGTATTTTCTGTCTACCATCATCTTTTGTAACGCCAATGATTAGTGAAGCAAAGATGCACATAAAACCTCTCCCTAATAGTTGATAAACAGACATTTCTGGTTTGCCCAGAAGAGGAGCATGGCACTGGCCGTGTGTGTGTTTTGTATATATAGGAATGCTCTTGTTTGTATTAGTGTAAACATCGCCATTGAGACTCTGTTCACACCTAGGCGTTTTTGGGCGTTTTTCTGCTGTAAGCCTCAGCTCAAAAAATGCCCAACAAGACAAATCGCATTCATTTTAATGGCCCCTGTTCACATCTGAGCGTTCTCTGCTTTTTACATTGGTGACCTTTTTGACCTGTGGAAAATCGTGTGGCTTTCTGCCTGAAAACAAAACTCCTAGGTGTGAACAGAGCCTTAATCATTTGTACTGGCTGTCTTCTTGCATAACACAAGTAATTATAGAAGCAAAAATAAGGACATTTATACTCTATGTACTACGGTATATTTTGGGAAGGAAAATGCTGACTAATAGTACAGAAGGATCCATCTTGCTATTTTGATAACTGCATTACGTAACAAGCTGGCAGAGCCACTACTAGTCAAGGGCAACTGATGAACAGTTCTAACCCTGATTGAGTAACACTTCTTTTTTTATATTAAGGTTGTTGATCACTATGAGAATCCAAGGAACGTTGGATCCCTTGACAAGAACGCAAAGAATGTTGGAACTGGTCTGGTGGGCGCTCCAGCATGTGGCGATGTTATGAAATTGCAGGTTAGTATGGCTTGGCTGTTTGCTCGAAACTTGCCACCGGGTGAATAAGATTCATTACAATTAAATACATTTTAACATAAAATTCTGTTTTCTTGAAGGTTTGAGGGACACAGAAAACCTCTGGGGTTTGTTCCTTGCTCTTAAGAGGATTGACATTTGCTAAAAAAGATGTTGCTCCTCCCAGCGCAGGAAAAAGAGAGCTCCTTATATCTATAGGAATTTTTATATAGGAATTTTTGTCTGGTGATGGGTTCTAGACAGATGGGGTCAGCATAATTGATATTATTAAAAGGGTGTGTGTGTGGTTTGTGGTGGTTTTTTTTTTTTTTGTTTTTTGTTTTTTGTTTTTTTTTTCCAAATATTGGCCAAAAATATAATATCCTGTGATTGATACTGAAGGTATAATTCAAGTATATTTATTGGGCTCCCTCTTTTTAATGTGCAATTTATTTGGTTTTTGAAAAAAAAATGATTATATTTGGTCAGCTGATTCTACTGCCAAGCACATTATTGCTACTTTGTATTTTCAGATTGAAGTTGATGAACATGGGAAAATTACTGAAGCAAAATTCAAAACATTTGGATGTGGTTCAGCAATTGCCTCAAGCTCTTTGGCTACTGAATGGGTGAAGGGAAAAACGGTAAATCCTGTTAATTCCTGTGTCTCTTTTAGTTTGGTAGTAATATTTCTAATACAATGGCACTGGAGCCATTTGTTAAAGGGTTACTGAACCTTTGTTGTGTTTTTTATTGTGTTTTTTTTTTTTTTTTTTTTATTAAAAAAAAAAGTCATACATGCCTCCACTGTGCAGTTGGTTTTTCACAGTGGCCCCGATCCTCCTCCTGGGGGCCCTGTCAAAGAATTGCTCTCCTTCGGGACACCCGTGCGGGCGCTTTCCCGTGTCCTGCTTTTGCGTCTGTTGATACAGAAGGACTCAGCCCCGGCACCCGAGTGATTGGATTTAATTGACAGCAGCAGGAGCCAATGGCTCCGCTGCTATCAATCTATCGAATCGGGACATGCGACACCAGCCATAGCTGATGTGCTCATCCCCGGGGCGAGAGAGACAGGGCTCTGGTAAGTAAAACGGGGGGTGCAGCATGAGAAGGGTATTTCACCTTTAAAATAGAAGTGGTTTGTTTTTTTTGTTTCTGCTACAAATACTTATCTGTGGATGCATCAGACCGATGCTGCAGTTGTCCCCTGGCGTCTCTGCACTGAGAACCGAGCCACCGAACATCGCCAATGGCTCAGTTCTCACTCCTCCCCGAGCAGAGCAATGCTGACTGTCGGACAACATCGCTCCTGTTCTGCTTCTCTGCGCTCATTGGAGTGCTGTACCGCGGAGGGGGCGGGGATCGGCCGTCTCAGCGGCTCGCTGAAACTGCCATCAATCAGATTGGCTGGCGGATCCAGAATTCAGGATGACGCGATGCCTCGACTGATGTCAGTGATGTCAGTGGAGAGCACACTTCAGACCGCTCTCCACTGAAAACGGGTCACAATTATTCTGAGCACTCGTAAGAATCAACACTGTGATGCTTCCCCAACACACTGCAACTGGACTACTGACAAGCAAATTATGTCACTGGGTAGAAAAGTGGTATTTTGTTATGCATTTGCATTTTTTCATCTTTTAATTTGGAGAAAAATATGAAGGGTGCCACTGCTGTCATTCTGAAATCTGCATTTGCCCGACTATTTCAGACTTCAATCATTTTAAATATTTTAGAACAAGGATGCAGAATATACATGTTTGGTATCTTTTTATCTCATTCTAAACGTCAAAAAAGACAACTGGCATTTTTCAGTAAAAGGGGGTCAGTGGTGGCTGGTGTAGTCGTCCTTTAAATTCTCCCGAAGTTTGATAACTTCTAAACCATACTGTTGTGTAATTTGCAACTTTTTGTTTATTTCGAGCAAAAGTCAAAGTTTGTATGCAAGCTGTATATTTACTTATGGAAGCATCCCTTGTTTTTAGTACTTACTGTTTGTGTTTCTTCAAAAAAAAGGACTTAAAGTGGTTGTAAAGGTACATGTTTTTTCACCTTTAATGCATTTTATGCATTAAGGTGAAAAAACATCCGACTATTAGCGGCCCCCCAGCTCCCGCTGCTGTCAATCAAATCAATGACGTAGCGCGCCAGGGGCAGGGCCGAGTGATGCAGTCAGCGGCTATAGCCGCCAACTGTATCATGGGAGCGCGCCCGCAAGCTAACCCCCTTGGGAGAGCGCTTACCCAGAACGAAGGTTAGCTGATGCGGGGAGGAGTCAAGAGCCGCCGAGAGACCGCAGAAGACTAGGATCGGGGCCACTGCAAAACGAGCTGCACAGTGGAGGTAATTATGACATGTTGTGTTTTTGTTTTTGTTTTTTTTTTTGTTTTTTTTAAAGGAACCTTTACAACCCCTTTTAAATATCTTTTGAAAGCATTATTTAGTTACAACTGAATTGTATATAAAAAACAAAAAAAAAAAAACACTAACCATGCCTTTTTGGGACATTCAATTAAAAAATTCAAAATAACTGCAGTAACAACCAGTTTTATTTTTTGTTGTGTAGGTTGATGAGGCCATGACCATTAAGAACACAGATATTGCTAAAGAGCTTTGCCTTCCTCCAGTAAAACTTCACTGTTCCAGTAAGGGTTTTTTTTTTTTTTTGTAATGTTTAATGTATAATTTTGTGTGTAATGTAACAAAGCAATCCATAAAATGTACCTTTTACCATAGAATTCCTCATTGGGGTCAGCAGTGTGTCTAGGCCCACTCGAGTTGATTTACTAAAACTGGAGAGTGCAAAATCTGGTGCAGCTCTGCATGGTAGCCAATCAGCTTCTAACTTCAGCTTGTATGATGTATATCTATATCTCTATTTTTTTTTTTTTTTTACTTCTCGGTGTGCATTATGCTCGTTCTAGTTTCCCTGTATTAATCCATTCATATGAACACTTATAATTTTATGCAGTTTTCATATTCAGGATAGATTTATAGGATTGGCTTAGCAGTAACATCATGTCTTAGGCTATTAGGAAAAGGAGGAGCATATAGTATCTCACAAAAGTGAGTACACCCCTCACTTTTTTTTGTAAATATATTATATCTTTTCATGTGACAACACTGAAGAAATGACCTGTCCAAATTGGGCCAAAGTGTCAATATTTTGTGTGGCCACCATTATTTTCCAGCACTGCCTTTAACCCTCTTGGGCATGGAGTTCACCAGAGCTTTACAGATTGTCACTGTAGTCCTCTTCCACTCCTCCATGACAACATCACGGAGCTGGTGAATGTTAGAGACCTTGCGCTCCTCCACCTTCCGTTTGAGGATGCCCCACAGATGCTCAGTAGGGTTTAGGTCTGGAGACATGCTTGGCCTGTCCATCACCTTTACCCTCAGCTTCTTTAGCAAGGCAGTGGTCATCTTGGAGGTGTGTTTGAGGTCATTATGTTGGAATACTGCTCTGTGGCTCAGTCTCCGAAGGGAAGGGATCATGCTTTGCTTCAGTATGTTGCCATTCGTGATTCCCCTAATGAACTGTAGCTCCCCAGTGCCGGCAGCACTTATGCAGCCCCAGTCCATGACACTCCCACCACCATGCTTGACTGTAGGCAAGACTCACTTGTCTTTGTACCCCTCACCTGGTTGCCGCCACACACGCTCGACACATCTGAACCAAATTTATCTTGGTCTCATCAGACCACAGTTCCAGTAATCAATGTTCTTAGTCTGTTTGTCTTCAGCAAACTGTTTGCGGGCTTTCTTGTGCATTATCTTTAGAAGAGGCTTCCTTCTGGGACGACAGCCATGTAGCCCAATTTGATGCAGTGTGCGGAGTATGGTCTGAGCACTGATGGGCTGACCCCTCAGCCCTTCAACCTCTGCAGCAATGCTGGCAGCACTCATGTCTATTTACCAAAGATAACCTCTGGATATGATGCTGAGCTTGTGCAGTCCACTACTTTGGTCGACCATGGCGAAGCCTGTCCTGTTAAACCGCTGTATGGTCTTGGCCACCGTGCTGCAGCTCAGTTTTGGGGTCTTGGCAATTTTCTTATAACCTAGGCCATCTTTATGTAGAGCAACCATTCTTTTTTTTTCTTTTCTTTTTTTTTTCCTTTTCAGATCCTCAGAGTTCTTTGCCATGAGGTGCCATGTTGAACTTCCAGTGACCAGTAAGAGTGAGAGCGATAACGCCAAATTTTAACACACCTGCTCCCCAGTCACACCTGAGACCTTGTAACACCAACCAGTCACGTGACACTGGGGAGGGAAATTGGCAGTTGCGCCCAATTTGGACATTTTCACTTAGGAGTGTACTCACTTTTGTTGCCAGTGGTTTAGACATTAATGGCTGTGTGTTGATTTATTTTGAGGGGACAGCAAATTTACACTGTTATACAAGCTGTACACTCACTACTTTCTAGCAAAGTGTCATTTCTTCAGTGTTGTCACATGAAAAGATATAATAAAATATTTACAAAAATGTGAGGGGTGTACTCACTTTTGTGAGATACTGTAGATGCCTCTTACCATAACATTCTACAGTCGTTGGAATAATAGTAGCACCTTGGATTATGAGCATAATCCTTCCACAAAGCATGCTTGTAATCCAAAGCACTCCTATATCAAAGCGAGTGTCCCCATAGGAATCAATAGAAACTCAGATAATTTGTTCCAGTGTCACTGCTATTGTATGCAGTACCGCATGTGGTCAGAGGTGGGGTGGGGGGGCGCCGGAGACGCTCGGGAACCGAGTGTTTGTTTCCGAGTTTCTCCGGCGCCCCTGCACCCCTGGCTAAATGCGGTACTGCACACCCCAGAGGCTTGAATCCTGCTTGTCTTGTGAGACAACAATCGCAAATCGAGTCAGGATTTAAAAAAAAAAAACACCGCTCGTGTTGTGAAATGCTTGTAAACGGCGTTACTCGCAATCCAAGGTTTTACTGTACTGTGCTTCCATTCTTCAGTTGAGGTCATCTAGTGTTGTTGGAGTTCACACAATATAACAATGCAAACTTTGAAATGCAAAACTTGAGATACTTCCTAGTAACCACTATAGTCTTGCCGGATTGGGGAAGGCAGTTTAGCCATAACATCAGGCAAAATCCAAGTGGGATCAAGTACCTGCTCCCTGGAGGGAAAAAAAAACTCCAATACTGGCAGAGGAGAGTTGGAGGAGGATCAGTTGGACTTTCCTTTTAGAGCCCTTGCACACTGGGGCGGGGGCGGCGTCGGCGGTAAAACGCCGCTATTATTAGCGGCGTTTTACCGCCGGTATGCGGCCGCTAGCGGGGCGGTTTTACCCCCGCTAGCGGCCGAGAAGGGGTTAAATACCACCACAAAGCGCCTCTGCAGAGGCGCATTGCCGGCGGTATAGCCGCGCCGTCCCATTGATTTCAATGGGCAGGAGCGGTATACACACCGCTCCTTCACCGCTCCAAAGATGCTGCTGGCAGGACTTTTTTTACCGTCCTGCCAGCGCATCACTCCAGTGTGCAAGCCCTCGGGGCTTTCACACTGGAATGCAAGAAGCGGCACTTTCGGGTCGGTTTGCAGGTGCTATTATTAGCGCAATAGCGCCTGCAAACCGCCCCAGTATGCAAGGGCTCTTACAGATTAAGTTCGGCTTTAAAAACTGTTTTTGGTAAACTCAATGGGGTTGATTTTGGAGAGTGCAAATCTGGTGCATGGTAGCTAATCGGCTTCTAACCATAGTTTGATCAATTGAGCTTTGACAAAAAAAGGAACCTGATTGGTTTCTATGCAGAGCTGCACCAGATTTTACACTCTCTAGCTTAGTAACACAAACCCAGGGTGTGCTTTGTGATTTTGCAATTCAAACTTCAGAAGGATGTAATACTTGCTAACATCCAGTAGGTGGTAGTATGGTCTTTGCCAAGTTAATGCATTTCATAGCTGTATGATCTGCCATTTCCTCTGGAACAAAGTTATGTGAAATGCAAAATAGTATAGTTGCAATTAGAACAGAAGTAAGTGGGAATAATGCGAACACCTGTTCTGTTGACAAGTCTCTCTAAGATGGTATTTCCCACCACATCTCATTGTCTTTCATTGGGAAAGACAGGTTTTAATCCTTTCGCTGCCAGAGCCATTTTTGCGCTTTTTTTTTAACACAAGTTTAAAAGTCATTTTAGGCCTGAAGATTACACAAAATCCACAAATATTACATATTTTCTAAAAGCAGATACCCGAGTTCAGGGGTAGGCAACCTCTGCCTCTAGGAGTCATGCCTGTGATTGTCAGGGTTTTGCAATGTCTCATGGGACTTAGAGGTTTCAAAATAGCTGAAGAGCTGAGGTTGCCTACCCCCTGCCCTAGAGAATCAAATAGTGGTAGTTGCAATTTTTTATGTCACGCGATATTACCGCAAAGGTGAATTTTAGGGCAAATCAATGCAATAAACGACACAGTTTTGGTAAAATATGAAAGACTAAGTTGCACCAAGTAAATGGCCAACATGCCAAACCTTAAATTTTTGTGCGCCCCTGAAATGGCATCAAACATCAGTACCCTATATTTTCTCTAGGCGAAGCTTCAAAAGCCCCCTATAGGTATCAGTTTAGTGTTACGGAGGAGGTCTTGTGTTAGAATTATTGCTCTCACTCCAGCATGCGGCGAAATGTAACATGTGTATCACAATCAACGTTTTCACATGTAGGTGCCCCGACGCATGCATTTACATTCCTGGGTGGGAGGGCCTCAATTTTTTTTGGGGGGGGGGGGGTGTATTTTATGTGCTTGGGTGGAACTTTATTTTTTTTAAAAACCGGATTCTGTGCGATACCCCCCGATGTTGGGTCCATATTATATACGGACCTGTCGACGAAAGGGTTAATAATGCTATAATCTCTTCAAAACTAAAATGGAGGATTTTGGCTTGAATGTACTTTTAGTATTAGGTGGTCCTAGAACAAAGTTTTTCAGCTGTAGTTTAGTTTTGCTGTATACTTTTGCTGGTCAGCATTCTAATAGCAGTATTGCAGTGGCTAACAGGTTACGCAGATTGGAAAATTCAAAACAGGAAGGACTGCATAAGGATGCTTTTTTTTGTTTTGTTTTTGTTTTGTGTTTTTTTTTTTTTGTTTGTGTTTTTTCCACAGTTTAAGCTCACTTTTTTTTTTTTTTTTGTTTCATTTTATAGTGCTGGCAGAAGATGCGATCAGAGCTGCCTTGGCAGACTACAGACTGAAGCAGGATAAGGAGCCGTCAGCAGCGAGTGGCTAGCACCTCACCTTTTCAGCAGAGCGCCTCGTCACCTTGATATGCCGTTCTCTTAGGAAATGGGGCTTGCCTATACCATTAGAACAGCAGACTAATGAAACGCACAATAATACAGCGACTTGTCCCACTGTGTGAATGTTTTTGTTGTAACTGATTTCTGTTTGCAAGCTGTGCCATTGATACAGATAATCAAAGTATTGACTATAATGGCATTGTTCCTGATGTTCTGAACAAACCTTAAAAGCGATAGCACCTATTTATGCCCTCACAGATATCTATTTTTTTTTTCCAGGTCCATGGCTACCTATGCAGGCTGTGTTTGTATAATTCCTGCATCTGTTAAAGATTTGTGGAACTTATTAAAACAGGTCTGTTTTATCACTCCGGGCCACTCCAGCTAAAACGTCAGACAGGGACAAACACAAAGATTAGTAAAGGGGCAAAATAAAATCCTTCAAAAATAAAGGTGTAATAAAAACCTTTTGTAAGCAATTATTCAGAGCTAAACGCATTGAATACTTTATAGTCAGCTTCCTGCTTAGTCCAGTCATGACTGGTTCTTTTAACGTGGGCTTGGGCATCTGTCGACATTCGGGAGATTGACACAGGGATGTTATCCATCAGATTTCTGACTGTTGCTTTGCCCTGCCTGCCTTAGGAAGAAATATGTTAGAAATAGCAAAGAAACAAAAAAAAAAACTTTAATTCCTGCACCAATGGCTGGAGAGGAACTGGTCTAATTTTAGAATGGATTCCCAAGGTTACCTGAGATTAATAAGTGTGCTTGTGTGTTGGAAATCGCTTTATTCCTTTTTATTATATACTTTCTAAACCTAGGAGGAATGTTGAGAAATCGGTTGTTCTAGAATAAAGACTGATTCTTTTTTTTTTGCAAAGGAAAAAGGGGGCTTCTTTAAAGCTTCATAGTTTTGTATGTAGTGTATAGTTTAAAAAAGGACAAATGATCACCTGCTTTTTCCTTTTTTGTACATATTTCATATGTTCTAAAAAAATAAAATGCAAAACGTAATCAATTTTCTTGGCATTTGTATGATTTGTTTACCTTGTGTACTAAATGCAAGAGAACTAGAATATTTTAATATTGAACTGCTTACACAAAGTGTGCCAATTTGAGCTGGAGATATATATATATATATATATATATATATATATATATATGTATGTATGTATGTATGTATGTGTGTGTGTGTGTTATCTCTCTCCAAAGCACTGTCCTCTGTGTTTCTTCTGTCCTGTAGCTCAGCTTGATCACTTCTGACAAGTTCTCAGATGGGAGCCTGAAGTTTGTGTCGTGGGAGGTTGCTATAAATGGTTTTAGCACGAAGCTGCCAGATTCAGAGCAGAGCTCTGAAAGTCTCAGCCTATATGGGAGGGGGAGGGTGTGTCTTTCCTCCAATCGGCTGTCTTGGCTGTATGCCAAGGTTCCACTCCCAGTCCTGAACAGGAAGAGAAACTTTTTAACATGAGGTAAGAATTCTAAAGAATATATAAAGGTGAAGACAGCAGATATACATGTAAAACTTATGTAGGGAGATTTGTTTCATCCCTGTGTATCATCTGAGGCTGTTCACTTCACTGGGTATTGGAGAGGGTTTACATCCGAAGCCCTCCAGCGGCATGCTGTTACCACTGACAGGGCTTCTACCGTCGCCTGGTCTTCCTTCCGGGTTCATGGGCTCCATTCCTTTGAATGGATGAGCCACAATGATGTCACTGCCGCACATGTGCATGGGAGTCGCTGTTCACAGCACAGGGTTCTGAAGGAATGGCACTGTATGCCATTCATTCAGAGCGCATGCGCTGGTGACCTCACCGGTGGCTTCACAAGACGCACGTTTAGGAGATATTTTACTGTATCTATAAGCAAGTCTTATAGGTACCTATAGGTAATAATCAGCCAAGGGAGTTTACGCCAAGTTTAAAACTGCAGACTGGCAGTAGTAATGCCTCGCATGCACGACCAGATTATTGGATTTATTTTCGTCTGTTTTTTGTTGAATGCTCGTCTCATGTCAAGAGGGAAGAGGTTACTTTCATACGAAAATTCTCGTGCGACAGAACTCAACTTCAGAAGTGATGTCATGTAGGCTTCCTCTTAAGATTTTTTTTTTTTTGGACAAAGATTACTAATTAAACAAAAATCAAATGTTGTGTTCACATACAATAAAAATTTTATAGCCTGCACATACAGTTTTAGTTGTCCGAAAATTTGTAATCGGCTGTCGAAAGCACCATACTAACAATCCGAAAATCGGCAGATTGGACTAAATTTTACTTCCGATTTTCTTATTGTGTGTATGGGCCTTTACCTACATTTTCCCACTCTATTCAAATGTTTGAAGTTAGCCAATAGAACTAAGACTTCAGGTGCAGTGTAGCCCAGTCATTTGCTTTCTCTGTTTGGATGGGGTATGAGTAGGGACCTCCACTTTCAATAGGAAAGGTAGAATTTTTTTTTAAAGGCCTTGTATTCTGCATAAACTCAGAAGCAAGAGTCCTGGATGTGAACTCTAGGTAAGAAAAATATAAACTGGATACTTGAAGTTTGGAAAAGATTTGTAATTATGTTCAGCCAATCTAATTATCTAGGTCTGTCCCTATGCCAGTCAGAACAGCCAGGTCCACAACCTTTGCCGAAGCTCCATTTTGCACACCTACAGCCTTGCAGATTCTACAGTATAGAAGTAGAAGCACACTAGAGTAGTCTTTCCTTGCCAGGCTTAGTTCTGTTGTACAGGACACTGATATCAAGGAAAATTCAAATACTAACACAGCATTTAAAGATACAACTATTGATAAATAAAAGGTAAATAAGCCTAAATGTAGTTGTACTCGGAGTCAATCTGTGGATAGTGTACAAAGGAACAAAAAGCAACAAAGAACATAGACCTGAGTTGTGCCCTGGTCAAATGGTCAGTATGCCTAAAAGGGGGCATACCCAAGTATGAATTTAAATAAAATGAAAAAAGAAAAGAAAAAAAAAGGGAATGGGTGGGTGGGACACGAGATCCTACGACCATAGGAAGGAGAAGGAGGGCAGGCTTTATGCAGCCTGACTCCTCCTACAATAACAGGCTGACCTGCAGTCAGCCTTACACTTGTACTCGGAGTCAATCTGTGGATAGTGTACAAAGGAACAAAAAGCAACAAAGAACATAGACCTGAGTTGTGTCCTGGTCAAATGGTCAGTATGCCTAAAAGGGGGCAAAAATGACCAGTAGGATGAATATGAAGCCAAATTATAGCCCACTGAAATTACGTATAATCTACCAAATACCAACCGCTTGTGGTATCTCTAAAGTGGCTCTGGGCCAACCCAGAGAACAAGACGACCTGCACTTACCCAATACGGCTGAAGTCCCAGGCACAAATATGCAGAACTGCTCCTGTCTCTTATGACCCAACCCCGGGTATAGGCCTGCCTTGAGCACCGAGCTAGTACCCAACACGAAGGAGACCATGGGAATGTGATAGATACGATACGGAAAATATGACCCATGATGAGAAGTCTGCTGATCACAGCAGGAGGGCTACTTTCAGGAACCCTGAGGATGGCTTTAATAGAATGCACAGCAAATAAAGAAAACCTGTCCGGGTCTACTAACGACATGAAACGCTGAGTCCCAATCAGATACGCCCCGACACTGCTGTGCCGATATGAGTTAAAAGAGGCAAAAACCGAACCAAGTAGGAAGCCTGCTGATACTGGCCTAGGGAGAAAATTCAGAACCCACAAAAACCCCATAGCCCGTAAAAGCTGCTGGAGCTGCCATGGCTGACTAACCAATAGTTCCATGCTTTGCCAACCCTAGCCAAGAGTAGCTAGGCAACAAAAGGTCGTGTGCATGGATAAGGAGGAACCACAGTCCCCTGGGTAACCTATTTTTGTGTAAGTGACACACCACTGGGACAGCAACATGAACTGCGAGAGAAACATGAGCATACTGAGAAAACCTGCACCAGGAGCGAAAGCTACGTGAAGGAACGAAACCCATGTATAGTGCGAGCTTACGAAAAGTGAGCAGCCTAAAAACCGAGGCTGCCAGAAACCGCAAACTACTTGCGAAATACCAGTAGCATGAGAACGTGAATTAATGAACGTGTGATGAACATGAGAACGAGAGTAACCTTGGGAAAACATGAGAAACCTGGAAAAAACGAGAGAAACATAAAAGTGAGTTTAACATAGAAACAACAAATTGCATGAGAAGCATAAAATTATATGAAAAACATAAAACTGCATGAGGAACGTAAATAGCATGAAAATGTAAATAACATGAGAACACATAAATTACATGAGAAACGTAATTTGAATGAGAAACGTGAACTGCATGAGAAACGTAAGTTTGTACGAAATACATAAGCAACGTAAGAACAGATGAGAAGACTTGCCACCGAACAAGCCAATTAAAAACGATCACCTCAATCTGTTAAACCCATAGACGTGACGGGTAATCTGCAGTGGTAGAACATGAAACAATTCAGCTGTATGAAAACAATCAGATAACATTACAAATAACCAGCCCAAAACATAACACCCCTAAAACCTGACAAGTATGAAGATGTGAGTGCAGAAATGACAAGACCAAGAGCGTAAAAAATGAACCTAATGACGACACCCCCCTACTGTATGCAGTGAGCGAGCCCGAGCAACCTGCCACGCCAAGACAGGAAAATTAAAAACGAACACTCAGGGCTAAAGTACCCACAGACCGTGGTGGGTAGTAGTAAAGGTGTAATGGTGAACGTGCACGTATGACGTATGGAAAACAGGCGAGAAGATTGTGGGACAACAATCAATTAAAAACGAAACCTCAGCCTGTATGGATCTGTAAACGTGACAGACCCTGAATGTGAGCACTAGCTAACGGTAATGTAGCGAACGAAAGGCTGTGACATAAAACATATGACATGAACGTAAGAGACATGGGGAAACGAGAGAAGCATGGGAAAACGAGAGAAGCATGGGGAAACGAGAGAAGCACGAGAAATCGAGAAAAGCACAGGAAAAAACGAGAAAAGCACGGGAAAACAAGAAAAGCACGGAAAAAACATGAGGAATGTATGAAACAAAGAAAATAGGAAAAAACATGAATAGGCATAAGAAGTGACAAATTGCATGAGAACACTGAAAAACTTGCATGAGAACACTGAAAAACTTGCATGAGAACACGTAAAATTTGCATGAGTACACTGAAAAATTGCATGAGAACACTGTAAATTGCATGAAACGTAATTGCATGAGAAAACTAAATTACACTGGCAACTGTAAAATGCATAAAAACCATAATCACATGAGAAACTGTAAAAAAGCATGAAAAAAACGTAAATTGCATACGAAACTAATATGCATGAGCAACCGTAAATTGCATGAAAAACCGTAAAATGAATAAGAAATCGCATGAAAACCGTAAAATGCATGCGAAACCGTGAATTGCATGAAAAACCGTAAAATAAATGAGAAATCATAAATCGCATGACAACTGCAAAAATTGCATGAGAACACTGTAAAGTTGCATGAGAACACTGTAAATCGCATGAAAAACGTAATAGTATGAGAAACTGTAAAAAATTGCACGGGCAACCGTAAAATGCATGAAAAACTGTAATCACATGAGAAACCGTAACAAGCATGAAAAACCGTAAACTGCATACGAAACTAATATGCATGAGCAACCGTAAATTGCATGAAAAACCGTAAAATGAATAAGAAATCGCAAATCGCATGAAAACCGTAAAATGCATGCGAAACCGTAAAATAAATAAGAAATCATATGACAACCGTAAATGCATGAGAACACTGTAAAATTGCCTGAGAACATTGTAAAATTGCATGAGAACACTGAAAATCGCATGAAAAACATAATAGCATGAGAAACTGAAAAAATTGCATGAGAACCCGTAAAATGCACAAAAACCGTAATCGCATGAGAAACTGTAAAAAAGCACGAGAAACCGTAACAAGCATGAACAACTGTAAATTGCATACGAAACTAATATGCATGAGCAACCGTAAATTGCATGAAAAAAAAAAAAATTAAAAAAAAACGTAAAATGAATAAGAAATCGCAAATTGCATGAAAACCGTAAAATGCATGCGAAACCGTGAATTGCATCAAAAACCGTAAAATAAATGAGAAATCATAAATCGCATGACAACCGTAAAATGCATGAGAAAAGTAAATTGCATGAAAATAAAAATCGTAAAATGAAGGAGAAATCGTAGATCGCATGCAAACCGTAAAATACATGAGAACCAGCATTCCATGAGAAACCGTAAATCGCATAAAATCATAACATACATGGAAAACCGAAAATTACATGAGAAATGGAAATTTGCATGCCCCCAAAGGACCCCCACAGAATATCATGAGATGACCGGCAATGAGCAAGTGTCATGACAACCCCACAGCCTGAATTAACCCCTGAAGACCCACACTATAGACCACGTGGAGCACGGGGAGGGACACGACCCACTATGTGGCGCTCAGGAGGGGGGGAACCCATCACACGAAGCTGAGGAGGGGGGGGGATCACCATGAGGCTAGGGAGAGAGGAGACCCTGCCCATACATACCTATGCTGTAACCTAACAGTGGTGACAGCAGACCCAAATACCAAAGACTAAATGCAATGACCTACACTATTACAACTGGACAAACATGGGTCCCTGCTAGAAAAAAAAAACAAAAAAAACGTTTCATTGGATTGCTTACCTGTATTCCAGGAATACAAACGTGCTATGCAGTGCTAATGACAGAGGCGGGACATCGTGACATATGAGACTCTGCCATCATCTCCTGAAAACCCCCAAACACACTCCCCCCAACCTGCAACCCCAACACATGGTGCTATCTGAACCCCAAGCTGACCGGAGTAAAGTGAAAACGGATGGAAGAATACTACCCCTATCCCTGCGCCCGCAGCACACAAGACCCTGCCGCATGGTAACGCTGCCGAGACCTGCCACGACCACCGGGAGAGAGATCCAAACAGAAAACCTTGCAGCCGACCATGCTGCCGCCCTGCAAGCCACAAACAGGAAGTGATCTGCCGTGACCTGCCCTAACCCGGAAGTGACCTGTCAACACGAGATCCTACGACCATAGGAAGGAGAAGGAGGGCAGGCTTTATGCAGCCTGACTCCTCCTACAATAACAGGCTGACCTGCAGTCAGCCTTACACTAAAAATAAAGCAAAAAAATTGGCACGGGGGACATAACTTGGTCAGCAGAAGCATCAACACAAGGGATACATCTTTTAGGTCAAATCTTCCTCCAATGCTTATATTTCCCAGATTTGGTAGCATGTTTAAGGATTGCACTGGATACCAATTTGACTCGTATGTGAACAATCATTTTGGCCTCTTGCGGACAGTAGTCTGCACCAGCTGCAACTTTGCAAGGAAAAGGGGGCAGGATTTAACGTCCCCAGAATTCCAGTATTTTATGAAGTCAAGTTTAATTTGTTCTTCAGAGTGGAGCTCTAACCACAGAAGTTGTACAGTATTGCTGACAAGTTTTGTACTCTGTTTTGGTGTCTCCAGCAACCTGACATACTGTAGTCATGGTCCGATTGAAGACTTGAACACTTTCATACTTTGAGGTTATAATGATTGGTTCTACTAGCTAAATTCAAACCTGTGTGCTAGTTAGACAGCTCCAGACTTTTTTTTTTTAGGAGAAAGTCAAATATCTGCTCTTCCTAAAATAAACCTTGGGGGTGCCAGGACCCTCCATAATAGTTGTCTGAACAAAGTATACAGTTACAGATACTTTGCTCCCTCACTTTTCCTTGTAGAAGATTTAAGGACTTGACTGCTGATATGGATATTTTTTTTTTTTTTTTTTTTTATCTTGTAGGCCTCTAAATCTGGAGTATTTTTTCTTGTTTATGGCAACCATAACATGCTTTTCTTTCCTACACCACTAGCTAGGTGCAGGTAGGAGGGACGTTTGTTTTGAGAAACCTAACTTTTTGTTTGTCAAGTCATGCATTAAACAACAAAAGATAGACTTTCAATATATAACATTTTTAATATTGTGTAGTTACTGAAGTTTGGGTTTTGTCTGCTCCTTCTAAAAGCATGTTCTATTTTTCCTTTAATAAATTGTGTGTGGAGAGAATTGTCTGCTGCAGAGGATTTCTACTTGTAATGATTGAAACACACTGTATATTATGAAAAAACAGTTGTGCACAAATGCCGTGATTTCTTTAGACTGGCTTTATTACTTCCCCGACAAACTAAAGCAGAGATTTTCAAATGATCTCGTCACCACTAGAGCGCCTTGGCTCAGCCAGCTGTTTATTTTGGCATGCCCACAGCAACTATTGAAGCTTGTAAACTGAGTGAAAGGGGAAGATGGGGATTTCACATGGTTTTTACCAATTATTTGTCCTTTGTTTGCTGGAGACTCCTCAGACAAACAGCAAGCATTAACTTGAGCAGCAGTTTGAAAAACTATTTGTCACAGTATTGGATGTTTGGAATAGGCAGAATCTTATACTGCTTATTAGATTTTCAGAATAATAATAGTCTTTTATTTTAGTGAATGTAAAGACCTCTTAACAATTAAACTTTTCTGGGAAATTTTTAGGTGCACCTAATGTTCCCCACATGGATGGCTCAGCCTTTATTACCTTTAAGTGTCTCTGACCCAGAATAATCATGGAAAATATTTTGAAAGTTGGAGTGAGCAGGTTTAGGGCCTGTGTTGATGGCGTCAGCTTGACATACCGTAATTCCAGTCACTTCTGGGTGTGTGTCATTGTGTCTTTAAACAGACTTCAGGGAAAAGATTTTCCATTGAGTAAAAAAGCAAATTTTCTTTATCGTCCACTAAGGGACACAGGAATTTTGAATTCTAATATACAGTCAGGTCCATAAATATTGGGACATCGACACAATTCTAATCTTTTTGGCTCTATACACCACCACAATGGATTTTAAATTAAACAAACAAGATGTGCTTTAACTGCAGACTTTCAGCTTTAATTTGAGGGTATTTACATCCAAATCAGGTGAACGGTGTAGGAATTTCAACAGTTTGTATATGTGCCTCCCACTTTTTAAGGGACCAAAAGTAATGGGACAGATTAACGATCATTCATCAAGCTTTCACTTTTTAACACTTGGTTGCAAATCCTTTGCAGTCAGTTACAGCCTGAAGTCTGGAACGCGTAGACATCACCAGACGCTGGGTTTCATACCTGGTGATGCTCTGCCAGGCCTCTACTGCAACTGTCTTCAGTTCCTGCTTGTTCTTGGGGCATTTTCTTTTCAGTTTTGTCTTCAGCAAGTGCAATGCGTGCTCAGTCGGATTCAGGTCAGGTGATTGACTTGGCCATTGCATAACATTCCACTTCTTTCCCTTTAAACTCTTTTGGTTGCTTTCGCAGTATACTTCGGGTCATTACCCATCTGCACTGTGAAGCACCGTCCAATGAGTTCTGAAGCATTTGGCTGAATATGAGCAGATAATATTGCCCGAAAAACTTCAGAATTCATCCTGCTGCTTTTGTCAGCAGTCACATCAATAAATGCAAGAGAACCAGTTCCATTGGCAGCCATACATGCCTACGCCATGACACTACCACCACCATGCTTCACTGATGAGGTGGTGTGCTTTGGATCATGAGCAGTTCCATTCCTTCTCCATACTCTTCTCTTCCCATCACTCTGGTACAAGTTGATCTTGGTCTCATCTGTCCATAGGATGTTGTTCCACAACTGTGAAGGCTTTTTTAGATGTTTGGCAAACTCTAATCTGGCCTTCCTGTTTTTGAGGCTCACCAATGGTTTACATCTTGTGGTGAACCCTCTGTATTCACTCTGGTGAAGTCTTCTCTTGATTGTTCACTTTGACACACATACACCTACCTCCTGGAGAGTGTTCTTGATCTGGCCAACTGTTGTGAAGGGTGTTTTCTTTACCAGGGAAAGAATTCTTCGGTCATCCACCACAGTTGTTTTCCGTGGTCTTCGGGGTCTTTTGGTGTTGCTGAGCTCACCGGTGCGTTCTTTCTTTTTAAGGATGTTCCAAACAGTTGATTTGGCCACACCTAATGTTTTTGCAAACTCTGATGGATTTGTTGTTTTTTCAGCCTAATGATGGCTTGCTTCACTGATAGTGACAGCTCTTTGGATCTCATATTGAGAGTTGACAGCAACAGATTCCAAATGCAAATAGCACACTTGAAATGAACTCTGGACCTTTTATCGGCTCCTTGTAAATGGGATAATGAGGGAATAACACACCTGGCCATGGGACAGTTGAGCTGCCAATTGTCCCATTACTTTTGGTCCCTTAAAAAGTGGGAGGCACATATACAAACTGTTGTAATTCCTACACCTGATTTGAATGTAAATACCCTCAAATTAAAGCTGAAAGTCTGCAGTTAAAGCACATCTTGTTCATTTCAAATCCATTGTGGTGGTGTATAGAGCCAAAAAGTTTAGAATTGTGTTGATGTCACAATATTTATGGACCTGACTGTAGCTGGGATGTCAAAAAGCAGTCTGAGGGGAAGGTAAGTGTCACTGATAGGTTTAATAGATATAGGCACTGTTCATAACACAATAACTGAAGGAATCCATGTCCAAATTAAGGCATGATGTAGAAAGGGCCATGTAAAAAGAGGGAAATTGCATCAACCAAAGGGGAGCACTGATGCTCATCCCTGATCTGGAATAGGCCAGAGAATCACCACTAAAGGAAAATTATTGGCTGAGGAAATCATGGGTCCTGTCCAGCATGATTGGACGACCACCCAGAAAAATCCACCAAAAAAAAAGGAGGAAAAAAACACACTGCCCACAATTAAAATAGACCAACAACAAAGGTCAAGGAAAAATTTTACAAGGAAGACAAATTGCATCCAAAAATAGTGCTCAGACGGTCACTGCAATATTCCAAGCCCTTAGCTTCAGGGAAAGGAAAATTTTAGAATCGAAACAGCTATGACTCTGACATTCCTCACAGCAGAATATACCAATTGTTAAAGGAATGATCCACAAGGCTGATAGAAACGGAGAGGTACTAAACCTGAGTTCTCATAAGGAGATGGTTAAATGATAACTACATCCTGGCAAAGGAAACGCAGGAATAAGGCTATAGGTTTTTCCAAAACCCAGCTTGGTGAACAAAAACCGGATAATCAAAAGAAAAGGGGTGCTTGCAACTGCACACCCAGAGATTTTTACTTTCACTAGTGTGATAGACTTTACTATAACACTTCCTTACCATTTACCAATCGTATGATTCTTAGAATCAAATGAGCTACTCCTGAGGAAAGTAGCACTGGCCCCCTGTAGGGCAAGGGGGTAGAAATTGGAGTGCAACAACTAGAAGCTTCATTTGCTAGAGGCTAGGAGAAGAAAAGGAATCAAAGGGGATTCCCTCAGAAGACTGCAGCTTGGCTGCAGAAGGGGAATCTATTTTTTTTTTTTTTTTTTTTTTGGTTATCAAGTCCCATGAAGGATGCCTTACCCTATGCCCCAAAGGAGAAAAGTACATTAGTGTCCCAGCAAGTCTTGTCTTCTGATCGTCAAGGAGAATACAGGCATCCCCCCCCCCCCCCCCCCTTGTGAAATATACTACCTTACAAGCAAGAAAATGGGTGCACTCAAGCGCTGAACTCCTGGGATAGACATGTGGTCATAAATGACACAGCACCATGCAGTCTAGAGAGCAGGTCATCTGAACTGTCACAGGAAGGGTTCCCAGACCTTTCCGAAGGTGATGGTCCTGCAGAACCCAGGGAATATCCAAAGAAGGCCAGGTCAAACATTGACTTATGTAAGGAAATCCCCTCTGTGAGGGTACAATCTGTTCTAGAGAACCAGACCAAGTACTAGATAGCAGGATATGCCCATCAAGAGTGGTCCTCTGAGGGAAAGGAGATGGAACTGACATGCATATAGCACCTGAAAGTTCTTGGTCTAAAGAGACCAACTTGTTTTGTCCAAAGATCAAACTCTTAACATAAGTGCAAATAGAACTGAGAGGGGCTACTACTAGAGGACTAATACTCTATTATTGAGTATTATAGAAAAGTAATACTCTAGTCCAGAGTACTACTACTAGGGACTAATACTAGAGGGACATCCCTCAGTAATCACAACATCCCTGATGGGGGTAACCGGTAAAATTCTGTTACACATTGGGAAGGCATCAAGTGACCACAAAGTGGGCTCCCCAGCGAAGATTTGAGTTGAACATCCCCGCTCAAAACTGATCTAAGAATACCACCAGCATCAGATACCTGGTGATCCATATTTAGACAAGACTTGCAAGAGATTCCGCACTGAAGTACCAGGAAATGACCCTCCTTTTTAATGAGGATTTCCTGAGCATTCCACAATGGGGATGCCAGGTATGAGCACTAGGATGGACATAAGGATCTGGAAAAGAAGCAGTAGAAACTGATCCGTGTGATGTTTTTAGGTTCATAGTTCCCTCAGGAGAAGGAAAGGGATATCAAGCAGCACAAGGGCAATAAGGGTCGTCGGGGGGGGGGGGGGGTATACTTTAGTGGGCATAGTTGCTCATCCAAGTGGTATACCACCCCAAAGACTAGATCCTGGAACGATAGGAATCAGAGGTCTCTGCATGTGGAGAGCACAGACAAAGCTAGGAATGTACACAAAGGTGTAGCAAAACTGGAAGGGTGAAGAGGGGCATCAGAAGTAGATACCCTATTTAGGGATGTAGGCTGAAGGCCACAACTGCGGACTTGGGCACCCAAATGCTGGGGAGGTGAAATACTTGCGTACACAGAACAAACAGCCCCTCAATTGTAAAAGTGTGCCTTCATGCAGAAGGTTAGTAGAGGACCTCTGGATTTGAGCTCTACGGTTTAAGTGAGAGGAAGGCTCTGACTGTCTGTGTTACTATCGCAGTAGTGGGTGAGAGAAAGTTTAGCTCCTTCCACCAACATCCTGTGCTTAAGAAGGAGCACACTAACCGCTGGAGGCTTTGCTAATGATGGTGTCATAAGGTGGGTATAGTTGATTACCCATGAAGGATAACCAAGTCAGGCACTCCTTGGATGTATTATCGGTGTCCCAGGCACGTAGTGAAAGTGTCCTATGCATGTAAACAGACATCAACACCATGCAAGAAACAAGCTTAGATACTTGCAACAGGCTGTCACGGTTGAAGCGCAAAGCTCCAGATATTTATTCCAAGCTTTTAATGAAGAGACTGCCTATGTTAGCAATAGTAGGGACCTCTTTAAAGGGAATTAAACCAAAAATGACAGTTTCACAAAACAAGGTCACTGTCAACACAGGGCAGAAAGTAATTTCAGTTTGTGTAAACTGGGAACCGGGAAGTAGGGAATCTAACTACCTGTCAGTAAGGTCCTGAAAGGGGAGCATGCTTTCAAATTGTTTGCTAGTACACCTTGTTAAGGAAGGTTACTAACGCATCTATGGTGGGTATAGACTACTTGCTAATAGATTCCCTCTCAAAAGGGAAAAGTAGCACCATATTTCCTGAGGGGCCCTACAGGGTGTTCCCAGTCTCCAAAGATGAAAGACTAAGTGGGTGTAATGGAAAGGTTTGCAACTGAGGGAGCTCTAAAAGACCTTTGGTCTAAAACAGCAGGTTTATCGTCTAAATGCAGGATATCATACACATCAGTCAGGTTAGAAATTACCCCTTGCAAATTTTGGGTCATCTGCAGTTAACACAAAAACAGTCTCTCATTGATTAGACTGAGGAATCTGAATCGGAGATGGTACAGAGGACTCTGGATTGCTTTAAATCGAAAGCCCAGAGAGGAGTTAGACTGCTGGGATGGCACCAGGGAGCGTCTCTATGAGCAGAAAAGTAAGAGAGGTTTGTGAGTATCCAAAACCCAAGCTACCAGTTCTAATGAGGGTAGCAGGTGGCTGGAGGTCAATGCAGGCATGCATGAGATCAGAGATTGGATGATACATGTGGTGCAGCAGCTGGATAATGTATCCTTTAAAACTGAAATGGTGAGAAAGGAGTGCCCATGCAACACTCCACCTAGTGGATGACAGGTCAGCCTTTTTTAAACAAACTTTAAGGCCCCTTTCACACAAGGCGGACTCCTTTTCTACGGAGCCCGCCTCGGTCCGCCGGCTTAGTGGGAGATCAGTCCGTTGATCTCCGCTGAGCCGGCGGATGACAGGTCCCTCTCTGCTCACTGAGCAGGGAGGGGCTTGTCAGGCGCCGCTGCCGCCTATGGAGGGATCGGATGAAAACGGACAGCATGTCCGTTTTTCATTAGATCTCATCCGGTCTGCCAGCGACGGACCTGGACGTAGGGCCATCCATCTGCTTTTAGCGGATCAGACGGGGTCGGATGTCAGCGGACATGTCTCCGCTGACATCCGACGCTCCATAGACTAACATGGAGCGCCCGTTCAGGTCCGCCGTCAAAACTGACAGGCGGACCTGAACGCTCCGATCGTGTGAAAGGGGCCTTAGTTTTCTAGCAGAAATACAGATCCACCAGATATCAAGCCGTATTACAATATTGGTCACCTTTTTTTGTTGTTGTATTTGGTTATATTCTCCTGGTATTCTTTAAATAATACAATTATATTGAAACAATGTTGGTTACCTTCAACAGCACACAGGGGTTTATTTACTAAAGCTGGAGAGTGCAAAATCAGGCTCACTTCTGCAGAGAAACCAATTTGCTTCTAACCTCAGCTTGTTCAATGAAACATTGGCAATAAAACCTGGAAGCTGATTAGTTTCTATGCAGAAGTGTGCCTAATTTTGCACTCTCCAGCTTTAGTAAATGCACCCCATAATCCACATAAAGTAAGTGCGTTCAACGGGTACAAAAGAACAATTTGCCCTTCAAACAAAGGGATAGTTACCCAGCCAAAGTGTAAATTATAGAGCATTGTCCTTGCCTTGTGAGAAATAAAGGGTTCACCTTAGGCAAAATCCGACATGCAGCTTGTACCCAAGTTTATCGATGGATCGACTTGGGTACAATCAGCCTGCTCATAGATAGAATCCAGCAGGGACCAGCCAAGGTTTGATTCATCTGTGGCTGGCTTTCCCCTCAATTCTTAGTGCGAAAAATGGTAGTTGCGGGAAATTGAAAACGGTACCAACTGTGAGGTAGCCCCCAGCGCTTTAGCCCAACAGGCCTTACTGTCTGCATGAGTCTTCAGACATAGGGTCATACCATGACTTTGCACCCATAAAGCATTTTGTGGCTAACTAACACCATAGACAAATGTCTGGAAAGAGCCCCAATGCAGAGCAGAAGGTCACATTCCAAGCTAACCCAGCAATCCTCTAGTTCAGCGTGGTCTGGGTACAGCCTTTAAAGCTGTTGGGGAGGATACACTAATCAATGGCTGTATAAATTATCTCAAGCAGTGGAGTAGAAATCTTGAATGAAGTTGCCAAAGAAAGAATTATATTTGCAGTGTAATGCCCTGTACACACGGTCGGACTTTCCTAAGGAAAATGTGTGATCGGAGCTTGTTGTCGAAAATTCCGACCGTGTGTAGGCTCCATCTGACTTTTTCCATCGGAATTTCTGACACAAAGTTTGAGAGCTGGATGTAAAATTTTCCGACAACAAAATGTGTTTGCATAAATTCCTTTTGTGTGTAGACAATTCCAACGCACAAAGTGCCACACATGCTCAGAAACAAGCAGGAGAGCAGCACTAACTATTGAACTTCATCTTTCTCGGCTCATTGTACGTGTTGTACGTCACCGCGTTCTTGACGTTAGGAATTTCTGATCAACTTTGTGTGACCGTGTGTATGCAAGACAAGTTTGAGCCAACATCCATCGAAAAAAAATCCGATGGATTTTGTTGTCGGAATGTGCAACCGTGTGTACAGGGCATAAGGGTCTTGAATGAAGTCATCAAAGAAATAAAAAATCCTGAAAGTAAAAAAGCTAGCATAATAAATATATGTGTGTGTGTGTATATATAATAAATATATATATATAACGTATAAATACACAGGACTTTTTTTTTCAGCGTGAACGCAGTTCCTGCACCTTCAGCCATTGACTGTATGGAATGGCATGAAAAGCTGGGGTGTGCTGCTTGCTCTATTGATTGGGGGATCTAGTTGGAGGAGGTCTATTGTTTCTGAGGAGGTCTAATGTTGCTGGTGGGGGAACTATTGTTGCTGAGGGTGGGTCTTATATTGCTGGGGCGGTCAGATGTTGCTGGGAGAGATCTACTGTTGAGGGAGGGATCGATTGTTGGCTGACGGAGAGTCTGTTGATGCTGGCTGCGGGGAGATCTGTTGTTGCTGTCGATAGTCTATTGTTAGTAGAGGGGAAATTTTGTTGTGTATGGTCCATTGTTGGGAGGGGGATTCATTGTTGCTGGCATGGGGCCCTATTGTTACTGACTGCAGGGGATCTATTTGACTGCTTTTCTTGCTATCATTACCAATTTACTAAGCACCACAAAATTATATGTGGTTCTGTATTCTTTAAAAGGGGTGGTACTGGGAGGTGGATAGGGGGTGGAACCTAGGAATAGGGCTCGGGGGTGGGTAGAGGTGGAGACAAGGGATGACTCGGAAAGGGGGAGTTCCTGCACCTATTCTCTGAGGAAAAAAAAAAAAAATATATATATATATATATGCTATAAGACAAATCATTTCAGAAATTATTCCACCTTTTTAATGTGACCTATAAACTGTACAACTCAGTTGAACAACAAACTGAAATATTTTAGGTGGAGGGAAGTAAAAATAAAAAAAATAAAATATGGTTGCATAAGTGTGCACACCCTAAAACTAATACTTTGTTCATGTTCAGCTTTCTAGCAGAAGCCTGAAGGTTTTGTGCCAATATTGACTGGTATTTGGAACTGTTCATAATTCCATCTACCTTATCTAAGGCCCCTATTCCAGCTGAAAAAAAACAGCCCCAAAGCATGATGCTGCCACCACATGCTTCACTGTGGGTATGGTCAGGGACGATCCTGGGTGGGGTGCAGTGCACCTGGGCGCCACAGAGGTGGGGGCGCTGTAGTGCCAGAGTGCTCCCCTTCCTCCTCCTCTCCTTGTCCATAGGCAGCTCTCTCCACCGGTCACCGCGGCTGTGTTTCTTGCCGAAGCCCATCCCTCCTCCCTCCTCCTGTCAGAGGAGGAGAGCGGAAACAGCTGGAGATCGGAGCGGCTCTGTGTCTGTGTGCAGAGAGACCAGCCGCGCAGTGACGTCACGGGGGGGGGGGGGGGGCGGTCCGTGCCCGACGTGTTCCAGTTCTCCTCCTCCTGTGTAACTCCCGCAGACTGCCATGCCCTGTTCGCCACACTGTCCTCTCCAGTTGCTGCCCGGGTGTTTTTTAATTAGCTTAATGGAGGGGTGGGGGTGGTTTGTCGGGGATCTATACTAATGGAGGGGGGTTTGTCCTGGGGGGGTCTATACTAATGGAGGGAGGGTTTGTTCTGGGGGGGTCTGTACTAATGGAGGGGGGGGTTTGTCCTTCGGGGTCTATACTAATGTAGGGGGGGTTTGTCTTCGGGGGGGTCTATACTAATGTAGGGTGGGTGGTTTGTCTGGGGGGGTCTGTACTAATGGAGGGAGGTGGTTTTGTTCTGGGGGGTTTGTACTAATGGAGGGGGGTGGTTTGTCCTTGGGAGGTCTGTACTAATGTAGGGGGGTGATTTGTCTGGGGGGGGTCTGTACTAATGGAGGGGGGTGGTTTGTTCTGGGGGGTCTGTACTAATGGAGGGGGGTTTGTCCTGGGGGGAGTCTGTACTAATGTAGGGGGGGTGGTTTGTCCGGGGGAGTCTGTACTAATGGAGGGAGGTGGTTTGTTCTGGGGGGTCTGTCCTAATGGAGGGGGGTGGTTTGTCCTGGGGGGTCTGTACTGATAGAGAGGGTGGTTTGTTCTAGGGGGGTCTGTACTAATGGAGGGGGGTTTGTCCTGGGGGGAGTCTGTACTAATGTAGGGGGGGTGGTTTGTCCGGGGGAGTCTGTACTAATGGAGGGAGGTGGTTTGTTCTGGGGGGTCTGTCCTAATGGAGGAGGGGTGGTTTGTCCTGGGGGGTCTGTACTGATGGAGAGGGTGGTTTGTTCTAGGGGGTCTGTACTAATGGAGGGGGGATGGTTTGTCCTGGGGGAGTCTATACTGATGGGGGGTCTGTACTAATGGAGGGGGGTGGTTTGTTCTGGGGGGTCTGTACTAATGGAGGGGGGTTTGTCCTGGGGGGAGTCTGTACTAATGTAGGGGGGGTGGTTTGTCCGGGGGAGTCTGTACTAATGGAGGGAGGTGGTTTGTTCTGGGGGGTCTGTCCTAATGGAGGGGGGGTGGTTTGTCCTGGGGGGTCTGTACTGATAGAGAGGGTGGTTTGTTCTAGGGGGGTCTGTACTAATGGAGGGGGGTTTGTCCTGGGGGGAGTCTGTACTAATGTAGGGGGGGTGGTTTGTCCAGGGGAGTCTGTACTAATGGAGGGAGGTGGTTTGTTCTGGGGGGTCTGTCCTAATGGAGGGGGGGTGGTTTGTCCTGGGGGGTCTGTACTGATGGAGAGGGTGGTTTGTTCTAGGGGGTCTGTACTAATGGAGGGGGGATGGTTTTGTCCTGGGGGGGTCTATACTGATGGGGGGTCTGTACTGAGGGAGGGGTTTATACTTAGTGGTGGGTCTGCACTGACGGAGGGAGGTCTATACTTAGTGGAGGGGGGTCTTTACTGAGGGGCAACTATAGTTGGTGGAGGGGGGTGATACCAGGGAAGTAAACCCAGGACTCCAGAGGGAGAGGACAGTGAGGAGAGAACACCATCAGAGAAAGAACCCTGCTGCCCTATGCCACCAGAGGGAATGCAACACAGCCTGGCACCATCCCTGGCAGAGAAAGGAATGGAGTCATTGCCAGAATACAGATCTGGGCTCTACCCAGCGGAGTCGCCACGGGCAATTCAGAGTGAGCTGACTCCTGATCAGAGGAACCGTTGCTGTATCGCTGGGTCAGGTGAGAGGGCTGATCGGCCATTATCTACTAACGTCCATAGGAACTGCAGTCTCTGACCATCTCTTGTATCATGCCTGCAGTCTCTGATCATCTCTTGTATTATGTCTGCCGTCTCTGACCATCTCATGTATTGTGTCTGCCGTCTCTGACCATCTCCTGTAGTATGTCCGCATTCTCTGACCATCTCCTGTAATATGTCCGCATTCTCTGACCATCTCTTGTAACATGTCTGCAGTCTCTGACCATCTCTTGTAACATGTCTGCAGTCTCTGACCATCTCTTCTAACATGTCTGCAGTCTCCACTATCTCCTGTAGTATGTCTGAAATCTCTGACCATCTCCTGTACTACGTCTGCAGTCTCTGACCATCTCCTGTATTATGTCTGCAGTCTTTGACCATCTCTTGTATCATGTCTGCCGTCTCTGACCATCTCCTGTAGCATGTCTGTCGTCTCTGACCATCTCCTGTAGTATGTCTGCCATCTCTGACTATCTCCTGTAGTATGTCTGCCGTCTCTGACCATCTCCTGTAATATGTCTGCATTCTCTGACCATCTCCTGTAATATGTCTGCATTCTCTGACCATCTCCTGTAATATGTCTGCATTCTCTGACCATCTCTTGTAACATGTCTGCAGTCTCTGACCATCTCTTGTAACATGTCTGCAGTCTCTGACCATCTCTTGTAACATGTCTGCAGTCTCTGACCATCTCTTGTAACATGTCTGCAGTCTCTGACCATCTCTTGTAACATGTCTGCAGTCTCTGACCATCTCTTGTAACATGTCTGCAGTCTCTGACCATCTCTTGTAACATGTCTGCAGTCTCTGACCATCTCTTGTAACATGTCTGCAGTCTCTGACCATCTCTTGTAACATGTCTGCAGTCTCTGACCATCTCTTGTAACATGTCTGCAGTCTCTGACCATCTCCTGTACTATGTCTGGGGGCTCTTTCTAACAGAAGCCCTCTCTGTGTGCATCAGAGAGACTCCCCTCCAGGTCTCATTAGTGTACCCTCTTCCTGTATTTTCTTTTTTGTTAAAAGATCATGGGAGGATCCCAGGGTAATGAAGACTTCTTAGGGGAGCATCTCTGTGTTTGAGTCGTTGCCATAGTAACATTTGTAAAGGGGAGGAGTTGGTAAGATGACCACGCCCACGTGGGGGTGCCAGAAATATTTCTGCACCCAGGCGTCTGTGACCCTAGGATCGGCCCTGGGTATGGTGTTCTTTTGGTGATGTGCAGAGTTGTTTTTGTGCCAAACATATCTTTTGGAAATATGGCCAAAAAGTTCAACCTTGGTTTCATCAGACCACAACACATTTTCCCACATGCTTTTGGGAGACTTCAGGTCTGTTTTTGCTAGATTTAGCCGGGCTTGGATGTTTTTCTTCGTAAGAAAAGCTTCCGACTTGCCACTCTACCCCATAGCCCAGACATATGAAGAATATGAGAGATTGTTGTCACATGTACCACACAGCCAGTACTTGCCAGATATTCCTGCAGCTCCTTTAATGTTTCTGTTGGCCTCTTGGCAGCCCCCCTGACCAGTTTTCTTCTTGTCTTTTCATCAATTTTGAAGGAACGTCCAGTTCTTGGTAATGTCACTTTTGTGCCATATTTTATCCACTTGATGATGACTGTCTTTACTGTGTTCCATGGTATATCTAATGCCTTGAGAATTCTTTTGTACCTTTCTCCTGACTGATACCTTTATACAAAGAGTTCCCTCTGATGCTTTGTAAGTGCTCTGCGGACCATGGCTTTTGCTATAGGATGCCACTTAGAAAATGTCAGGAAAGACCTACTAAAATAGCTGAACTTTATTTGGGGTTAATCAGAGGCACTTTAAATGATGGCAGGTATGTACTGACTCCTATTTAACATGAGTTTGAATGTAATTGCTTAATTCTGAACACAGCTACATCCCCACTTATAAGGGGGTGTGCACACTTATGCAACCACATTATTTTAGTTTTTTATTTTTACTTACCCCCCCCCCCCCACTAAAAGATTTCAGTTTCTATTTCAATTGAGTTGTACAGTTTACAGCTCACATTGAGGCTGGGTTCACACTAACGCAAATTGAATGCGGGTTTCCCTGCATCCAATGCGCATAACAGGAGACTCGCACAGCTCCAGGGTGGCCACTGAGCAGATTGCACAAGGGTCCTGTCTTTGGTTCAGTTTCAGGTCCAAATTCAGGCAAAAATTAGGGCCTGAAACAGAGAACAGGGACCCCTGCGAGCCGCAGCCGTAGACAGTGTGAACCCAGCCTAAAGGTGGAAAAAGTTCTGAAATTATTTATCTTTGTCTCATTTTTAACATCACAGAAATCTGACATTTTAACGGGTGTGTAGACTTTTTATATCCACTGTGTATATATATATATATATATATATATATATATATATATATATATATGTGTGTGTGTGTGTGTGTGTGTGTGTGTGTGTGTGTGTGTGTGTGTGTGTCAGTGGGGACGGAAAGTATTCAGACCCCCTTACATTTTTCACTCTTTCTTATATTGCAGCCATTTGCTAAAATCATTTAAGTTCATTTTTTTCCTCATTAATGTACACACAGCACCCCATATTGACATTTTTGCAGATTTATTTAAAAAGAAAAACTGAAATATCTCACATGGTCCTAAGTATTCAGACCCTTTGCTCAATATTTAGTAGAAGTACCCTTTTGATCTAATACAGCCATGAGTCTTTTTGGGACAGATGCAACAAGTTTTTCACACCTGTTTTTTGGGATCCTCTGCCATTCCTCCTTGCAGATCCTCTCCAGTTCTGTCAGGTTGGATGGTAAACATTGGTGGATTGCCATTTTTAGGTCTCTCCAGAGATGCTCAATTGGGTTTAAGTCAGGGCTCTGGCTGGGCCATTCAAGAACAGTCACAGAGTTGTGAAGCCACTCCTTCATTATTTTAGCTGTGTGCTTAGGGTCATTGTCTTGTTGGAAGGTAAACCTTCAGCCCAGTCTGAGGTCCTGAGCACTCTGGAGAAGGTTTTCGTCCAGGACATCCCTGTACTTGGCCACATTCATCTTTTCCCTGATTGCAACCAGTCGTCCTGTCCCTGCAGCTGAAAAACACCCCCACAGCATAATGCTGCCACCACCATGCTTCACTGTTGGGATTGTATTGGACAGGTGATGAGCAGTGCCTGGTTTTTTGGGGTGCTGTGTGCACATTAATGAGGAAAAAAAATGAACTTAAATGATTTTAGCAAATGGCTGCAATATAAGAAAGAGTGAAAAAATGGAAATATAGACCCCTTTCACACTGGAGCATTTTGCTGGCGCTATAACATTAAAAATAGCGCCTGCAAACCGCCCAAAAACAGCTGCTATATTCATTCCAGTGTGAAAGTTGAGGGCTTTCACACTGGAGCGGTGCGCTGGCAGGGCGTCAGAAAAAGTCCTGCCAGCAGCTTCTTTGGAGCGGTGAACTCACCGCTCCTCCACCGCTGCACCCCATTGAAATCAATGGGGCAGCGCTGCGATACCGCTGGCAAAACGCCACTCTAGCGGCGTTTTGCGGGCAGATTTAACCCCTTTTCGGCCGCTAGTGGGGGGTAAAACCGCCCCGCTAGTGGCCAAATAGCGCCGCTAAAACGACGGTAAACGGCGCTAAAAATAGCACCGCTTTACCGCTGATGCCTGGGCGTCGGCAGTGTGAAAGGGGTCTACTGTCAATAGAGATAAGACAAACCACCTAGGACACTAAGGCCCCTTTCACACTGGGGCGGGAGGTGCGTCGGCGGTAAAGCGCCGCTATTTTTTCTCGGCCCGCTAGCGGCCGAGAAAGGGTTAAAAACCACCGCAAAGCGCCTCTGCAGAGGCGCTTTGCCAGCAGTAAAGCTGCGGTGCCCCATTTATTTCAATGGGTAGGAGCGGTGGAGGAGCGGTATACACACCACTCCAAAGATGCTGCTAGCAGGACTTTTTTTTAACATCCTGCTAGCGCACCGCTCCAGTGTGAAAGCCCTCGGGGCTTTCACACTGGACAGGGACAGCAGTGGCTTTTTCAGGTCGGTTTGCAGGCACTATTTTTAGCGCTATGGCGCCTGCAAAACGACCCAGTGTGAAAGGGGTCTAACAAAAAACTGAATCATGCATATGGAGAAGCTATACAGGGTTGGCTCAACTGTAATTACATTTTTTCTTGTTTGCAAGTCTCCCAATCTCCTGTAAGCAGCTGACTGCATTATATATCCTAAATTCTGTTGTCCCTCAATATAAAAAAAAATTACTTTGTTTCCATTTATATGTTTAATTTCTTCCTAAATATATGGTTTAAAATTATTCAAAACTTAATAGCAGAAGAAACACAGTACACATAGTGACCTTGTATTCCAAATTAAAGCGGGAGTCCGGCGACCAATCTTTTTTTTTTTTTTTTTTTTTTTTTTTAGGTCATTGAGACACTTTGCTAACCCCAAAATAATACACAGTTTGGGTGTAATATTTCCGCCTCTGTCTGTTTTCGTACTGAAGAATACCTTAAAAAATGTGATGCTGGCTGTTTCCATCTTGCTTGTGGGCATGTGAAGCCCACAAGCATTGATTTCCGGGATGCGGTGAATGATGTTCATTCACAGCTTGTTCACGCGCATGATCATTGTTTCCGCACTGAATCTTGGGAAGCCTGACACTAAGCTCCCAGGAGACAGTGCGGTGCCGGGGAAAGGCAATAAACATGCCTACTCCCATGGGAGGAGAGACAGGAAGTGCCAAAAAAAAGTACAATATAAAGGTAATTACAGCGATAAAAAAAATTTCGTGCGGCTTTTGAACATCTATGCAATTAACTGAAGGGGGTAAGATTAAGTTAGAAATTTGAGTGGAACCCTGCTTTAAGTGTTTATGATTGCTGCAATCCTGCAGTATCCTTTATTAGTGCTGGACCAATGGACTCTCGGGGCAATTCTACAATAAAATATACAATTTTTTATGGGAAATTAACATAGTGGCATACTACTCCATACAAACTGAACACACTCATCATTTCTTCTCTCTTTTTGTTATCACCGAATAATTGCAAATGCCCACTGAGCATCTTGTGTTTTGAAATTTTGAGTCCAGCTAAGAGATACTTCCCCATCTCATACAATGCAACAGTCATGATCACTGAGCACCTATATCATTGAAATCTGTAAATTATTATACAGGATTTATATAGCACCAACAGTTTATGCATCGCTTTACAACATGAGAGCAGTACAGTTACAATACAATTCAATATAGGAGGAATCAGAGAGCCCTGCTCATTAGAGCTTACAAAATAATTATTTATTTTATGAGCCACGCACCCCCCCAAAAATATTTAAGTGGTATTTGCTAACATGGTACCCTAGAGGGATTAATTTAGAATATAAACATAGAAGCTGCCATTGTTTACTTGCTTTTGAAGGTGCGAGCTCTGGAACTATAACAATCCTGGATACTAGGTATCCCCCCATCTGATCATCATGTCAATGATTCAAGTAGTACAATCAGGCAGTGGCAGAACTACCAGGGTCACAGCAGTCACATTTGCGACTGGGCCCTGGCGTTTTGATGGTTGGGGGGGCGCCCTTTCTCCACTGTCAGGAGGCCCCTTGGCAAGTGCGAGAAGTTGTGCTTAGCTACTGTCGCCCATCCCTTCGTTTCGCCCGCTAGCCACTGAGGAAAGGTTGCTATTGCTGGAGAGGGAAGCCATGTAGGGAGGCAGACGCTGGAAGAGAAACTCAGCTTACCAGCTGACACCAATGGAGTGAAAGGGGAGGAGCTCTCCCCCTCTGCAGGAGACCCCATGACACAGGAGCATCCCTGGAGGCACAGGAATAATGGAGGGGAAGGAATCGATTGACTAAAGCCTCGTACACACGATCAGATTTTCGGCAGGGAATTGTGCGATGACAGGCTGTTTGTCTAATATCCAACCGTTAGTACGCTCCTCCAGACCATTGTTGTCCAACTTTCCGTCAACAAATGTTGGATGGCAGGCTAGTAAACTTTCGGCGGAGAACAGTCTGTGGTCAGATTTTCGTATTGTGTGTACACAAGTCCATCACACAAAAGTCCAAAGTACAAACACGCATGCTTGGAATCAATGCTCACCAAACACGACATTAGCAGAAGGAGCCCAAAGGGTGGCGCTCAAGAGCTGAAATTCCACGTAGTACGTCACTACGTTTATGTTTGTTGGCCGTCAATTGTGTACCGTTTGTATGCAAAACAAGTTCCTGGCACATGGCCTTTGGACAAAAGTCTGGCGCTCTGTTGGCCAACAATCGGATCGTGTGTACGAGGCTTAACTGACAAAGTAAATGACAAATTGTCAGTACAACTGATCCCAACCTCTGTCTACTGACCCCCCATCACCACAGTTCTCATCCCTATTCCCCCCATCACCTGTACAACAGGCGATGGGAGGGATAGGGATGACATCTGTGGTGGGGGGGGGTGGGATCAGTAAGAGACAGAGGTGGTGGTGGATGCCACCGCCACCACTGATCCCACCACTGCCACTGATCAGACCCCCCTTACCACCACCACTGCCACTGATCTAACCCCCCTCACCACCACCACTGATCCCATCCCCACACCACCACTGCTGCCACTCATCCCATCCACCCTACCATCACCGCTGCCACTAATCCCATCCCCCCCGCCACTGCTGCCACTCATCCCATCCCATTCCCCTATCACTACCACCACCGCTCGCTGCCACTCATCCCAGCCCCATGCTCCAGGGGGCCCATGCCTCACCCCTGTACACCTGGATAAGAGGGACGGCTGGTGGCATATAGAGGAACCAATACCCTCCATTTTCCTCCTGCAGTCACTGAAAGCCTACTTCTCTCCCTCCCGCCGAAATTCAGCGACTGCAGGAAGAAAATGGAGGGGATTGGTTCCTCTATATGCCGCCCCTGCCGCTCCTCGTATCCAGGTGTACAGGGGTGACACATGGGCCCCCTGAAACATGGTGCTGGGTCACCCCAGGTGTCAGAGGGGCCCTTCATGGTTTCTTGCACTGGGGCCCTGAAGGTTCTAGTTACACCTCTGCAATCAGGATATGCACATTCAAAAACAAGCTAAATTTCTTTTAAAGTAAAATAATTTGAAAGGAGCAGATGTCTTAAGCTAAACATCTGAAAACATTGCAAAGCCTGGCTAATAAAAGTCCATTACAACATGGCAGGATTTAGTCCACATAGATATGGCAGTGGTGCAGCTTACACGGGGTATTATAACAATCTTCAGATATCTGCATACACAGGTATATGGTATCATGCATGCCTAAAGGGTTTTGGAAATATATGATGTGCCAACACCATGCTAATACTTTGCTATCTTTGATGAGCCATGTACTAACATCAATATGTTTGTGGAGCATACTGTATATGTTTTTGTCCAGCTTAATAAGTATTTAACCACTATGTTTGCGAAGCCTTTTGGGGCCTTAGCACACAGCTCTTCAAAGATAACTTTGGTGTATCCATATTGTTACATTGTTACTCACAATGTTTTCTGAACCATACTAAAAAACCTAAACTTCTGACTTATTGTAAAACTCTGCATAAAGTAGTATTAAACCCTCAGTGTTTTTTAGTTTAACACATTGAGCACAATAAAAATAATCATTCCCAAGTAAACTATGCGTTACTGCTAAGTTTCCTGAACATTCGGTCTCCACAGGTAAGAATTAACAGTGGATAGGGAGGAGCAGGGGGATTGTCTTGCTCTCCTAGGCTATGGGTTTCTATTGATGCACACCATGTAGGGAGACACAACTCTAGTCCTCGCATACAGGGGTGGATCCATAATATAGTACAAGAGAAAGGAGCCTCCCAGAAACAGGAAACCTGGGGCAGCATTCATTGCACCAGCTTAAACTAAATATAGCCAAGGATTAAAAGATAAAAAAAGCTGCATTTTCAGTAAATGAATAAATCAGTTGCCCAAAGTGCTTAAAAACTGAGGGTTTTAAGCCACATGGTAGTGATTCCAATCTGCGTTAGCTAATTAAGGAATTGGAAAACTGCTAGTATAATATTTATCACTATTTAAATTATCCTGAAATCTAAGCCCTCATTCACATCAGCACAATTTGACAGGTCAAATAGCATTTCAAATCGGAGCCTATTGCCGGCAATAGGAGCGTCCCAATCGGTACAACTCCGACTTTGCACTTCCACATCAATTTCCAAAAGTAGTTCCTGTACTACTTTTGGCGACTTCGGGGGCGATTTTAATAGACATCCGTGCATGAACCCGCACAGATGTCTTTCAAGTCACCCCCGAAGTCGGAACTTAAATGCGGCTTTGAAATCCTGCGAATTCAGATGAACTCGCAGGATTTTAAAGCCTTGCTCAGTGTGAACGAGGGCTAAAGGTTTGGTTTTTAAAGTACTCGCAGGACATCTGGTCATCCCAATCCACTTATGATTCCACCTCACACTCATACACACCAGGCAGAAATGCTGAGCAAACAAGGACATTGCTAAATAAAACTGTGACTGAGTGTTCACCAAAAATGATGGCTTTATTAAAGGTAGAATAATTATTATGTTTTATGTTTATTTTACATTGATAGACCAAATCTAGAATAATATTCACAATGTGAAAAGTTACAGTTGGTCCTGAGCAAGATATAGCACTTAGAATCACAGACAAAACATGTAATCATTCCAAGAGTATCCAAAGAGGTATGTTTGAAACACTGCATACAGTAAGTACACTTAACTGCTTGATCCCAACCTTTTTTATATAGTAAAAGTACCCACATTTTTGGGTAAAATTTAAAATACTGTCTGTAAATAAACACACTGCTTTAGAAAAGCCTGTGTTAAAAATATAAATATTTATTTCTTGTTTTCTGTTTCAACTACTATACTAAAAATGAACTATAATAAACTGATAAAATACAGTACACTCAATAACCAGCTATTTTTTAGTTTGACCTAACTTGCCATCTTAACCAGCTATTCTCTAGTTTGACCTAACATGCCATCTTAAAAGGGAACTTCAGTAATTTTTTCATCTTTCCATCTATTAAATATTCTGCCCTTGTTGATTTAACTTTGGATAGTAAAACATTTTTTTTTCTGCCAGTAAATACCTTATACAGCCCACTTCCTGATTCTTGTCTGGAAAAAAGCCTAGGCATCATGCACAGCTCGCTTTCGTGAGAGTTTGCCAGGAAGGGAGGGGGGATGAGTCATAAGAGGGGAGATAAGTCATAAGACGGCCAATGAGAGCTGCAGAGCTGGAGGTGTGTCTGTGTAAATCCAGGAAGTGAACAGGCAGCAGTTTCAGCTGCCCACAGTTAAAATGATTGCAGCCAGAATCGGTGGAGGGAGATTTCTGCAGCATATTTGGCAAGTACAGAATCACAGTATATATAAAATAATATGTAAATTGGTTGGAGGGAAGCTTCAGAATGGCAAAGATGTTTTTATTACAAATTATGTGAGCAGACTGCAGTTCCTCTTTAACCAGCTTTTGTATCATTTCAACCAACTTGGTAGCTCCCTAAATTATTATTATTTAATCCAAAATGTCACTGTGTCAATGTTAAATATCAAAGGGCTTCATTTTTTAACATGTTCCAGAAAACCATAACTGGAATAGTTTTAAATAAAGCTCATATACATAAAAAAAATAAACATATGATTGTAGATATATTCCACTTGACCTAAAAGGAAACTCCCTTTGTGAAGCATTGCTTATTCGCCCATGTTCAGTTACACACAGAAATTTATATGGTATCAACATCACCTATCAACCATCTCACCAAACCAAATGCATAGTAATTAGTCTTTTATACAATGGGTGTCTATTGGTAGATACAAACTAGGATGCCCTGGATTGAACATTCTCTGGTAAAATATTTAATTAAATAAAAAAATGTGTTTTTCTGTAAAAAACTTAGACATTATAAAGAGAGGAACTATCAGAATTTTCTTTTTACCAAAATTATTCATGTGCTGTCATAAGTTAACATTGGACACCTGCTTCCTTTTTAATATGTGTTTACAGCTTTTCAGCTTATCCCTTTAAATCAAATGAATGCTCATTAAATAAGGGCAGTTCTTTACAGTGCCTGCTTCTGGAGTACTAGAAGCATGGAACGTGAATGCAAACAACCATAATTAGGTGTAATACTGGGAACAAATAGTTTGCAACATATCTTCTTTTTAAAGGAGATATACATTTACAGTTGTACATGCTTCTGTATTGGCAATAGGAACTACATTGCATTAGTATATCAGTTTTGTTGCCCACTTTAGAAGAAGAAAGATCTCACCATGTAAACCAGAACTATCACTGATATTGCCTTCCAATAGTTTGTAAAACATAAGCACCACAGTTTACTTCCCAGTGCCATTTTAGATCATGAAAATTGACTTATCCTGACTTCAAGGATAATTATCTGCTGTTATAAGCCAGATGCACAACAGTTTCCTTGTCTTTATAATAATACTATCACACTGCATTAAACTCCACATGGTTGTGTGTCTGGAGCCTGTTGTGATTCTTGACTTTCACAAGGATTATTGGTTGCTGTTCCACATTCAGCTGGAGTGGGATTCACTTCTTCTTTTCCACTTGCTTCTTCTGGGGTACTTGGGACATCTGCTTTAGCTTCAGCTGGGGCTTCCTGAGATTCACCTGCAGGTGGAGCTTCCTGTGTAGGATCAGCTAGAACCTCCTCAGATTTGCTTGTGGGTTCAGTTTCTTCTATTTTTTCAGCCGGAGCCTCCTGAGAATTATCTATAGGCTTAGCTTCTTCTGGTGAACCAGTTGGGGTCTCTTCCACTTTGTTGCCAGGAGTTTCTTCTTGGGGTTTGGAACTCTCTGGGGACTTTTCACTTGTGGCTTCCTGTGGATTTTCTTTATGGGAAAGATTGCAAGTCTTTTGAGATCCTTCACAATTTTTTTGCTCCTTAATACTACAACCCTTGGTTGGAGACTTAAGGTTTTGAGTGGCATTAAGAATATCAGCTTGTAGCTGGTTGCTTGAACTTACCACATCTTCCACCTTTTCATTATGGGGTTTCTCGGGAATCTCATTAAAAGCGCTAGGACCTCCATTTTTGTCATCATGGTTTACATACTCTTTTGGTGCAAAAGATGAAGGATAATAAGCAGATGCTTTGTGTCTGTGACTCATAATCACTGCAGCACACATTATAAATATAAGCAGGGCAACCAGAGAACCTACCACAATTACAAGTAGCAAGTACTCCTTAAAAAACTGTTTTATATTTTCCAAGACATTTAAGGAAGTGGTTGTGCCATTTACATTCTTCACAGAGTTCTCTGTAGTAGATCCAACAATGTCATAGCTCTGAGTATTGGAAACAACCGCTGTCCCATCTCCTTCTCCACTTCCAAGCTCAGGTTCAGTAGTGTATCGAGCCAGGGATACAGGATACGTTAAGAACAGGAACATACATAAGGTCAAAATGTGGCCCATTTTTCTGTGGAGGTTCAGTATCTGTAAAAAAAAATAGCTGACATATCATGTCTGGTAAAGGCAAGTTTTGAAGAGAATAAAAAACAGCAACCATACACCTGCAATAATAGCAAATACATACTATATATTAACATAAAACATCAGGATACATGGATAAAAGTAAGGCACATACAGTATGGGTATATGTAAAGAAGTTCTGGCCTTATATAAATAGTACATACTATATATATGTACAGAAAGCATCTGGTTATATAAAGAAGGTTTTTTTATCTTTTCATCAAATTTCATGGCAAAGGCAACTGGCACATCACTTTAATGTCGTAAAAATAGGAAAAAAGTTTACAAGATTCTAAACAAGCAGCGTATGCCATTTATACCAATGTGTTGTTAGATACATTGCAGGTTCAGGGCTAACTTCATTTTTCAGAAATACACATGAACAACGCTTTTCAGTCTCCTAAAAGAATTTCACATATGTCAGTTGTAAAAATAGACTTTGCATTTGTATAAACTAAACTCACGCAGAAAAATATCATGGACAATGATATAGTTGTGTCTCCTCTCACATCCTCTCGTTATCCCTTGACATAAAACAAGGGTTAAAATTGGACTGCTGGATAATGAGGACAGGCTGGGTGAGCTCTAGTCCAGCAATGGATATATGCAAACTGCATTTATGTGCAAAATACAAATATCAAAGTACAAAAACATGGGATGTACTGTAGCTATATTTTACTGAAATGAAAAGGAAAGGTCTAATATATATATAGGATTTGCTACTGCTCATTTTTTTGGCTCAGCATAAAATGTTACAAAAAAAAAAAAATATATATATATATTAATGTACTTTAATGTACTTCATTTTTTAACTCAGCATAAAACGTTACAAAAGAAAAATATATATATATATATATATATATATATATATATATATATATATATATTTTATTTTATTTATCCTTTTCTTTTGTAACGTTTTATGCTGAGCCAAAAAAAAATGAAGTATATATACTTCCTTTTTTATTATATTATTTATTTATTTTTTGTAACGTTAAAAACATTTTATGCTGAGCCAAAAAAATGAAGCACAGAGAAGTAGCAAATCCTGTGCTATCCCTAAAAACATGATGCAGAGGTTGGAGCCCTGCCCCCTTGTGTGTGCCTACCACATCTGGGCTCCGTCTGCCTCTTTGTTATAAAGTATAGAGTCCCCTGGGACTCCAGATCCCAGGCTCACAGGTTAGAAAGGAGAAAATGTTCCACATCTGGAGGAAACACTAGTAAACTCAAGAGCTAGGTCTTGCTTTTCTTCTAAGTTCAGCTTTTCTGCTTAAAAATAAAAGCTCTCCACGGGAAGGCCATTAAGCAACATGCAAATCACATTTTATAAACCGAATAAAAAAAGTGAGCAAAGGAAAATATGGCTGCTGCCATAGCAACCATTCAGATAGATGTTAGCTCAGCTTTTCTAACTTGTACTTCATAAATGGCAGCTGAAATCTGATTGCTGTGGTCAATAGCTTCACCTTCAAAATAGCATTTAAACTCATAAATTATCATATTAAAACCCTTGCAAACTTCAGCACAATTGTGCACAAATAGATAAAGTAACTAAATGCAGCACAAATAAATTACTGTTATAGACAGTGAGTTATATTGGAAAAACATGAACACATTATATTCAAGCATTAAATATAACAGACACTGTAACTAAATAATAATTAACTAGTACTTTCACATATAAATGTTAAGGTAACTAGTACATTTCTAGTTGTAAGGACATGGTATATGCAGAATATAGTTAGTTACATTATTACTGTTTATAATATATTGTGAACTCCTTATGTGCCCAAAGGTTTCCTAAAATGGTTAAAAGCATAACACTAAAAGGCTTCTTACCAAATGCTCTTAAATTCCAGATCGTAAAGAAAATTGCCTGCAAGCTACACGCCAGCTGTGTCCTAGGACATGTACGTTAAAAAAAAAATTAAAAATGCAGCTAAACGTATAGACTTAGGACCTTCCCTATGGCTGTGTGATTTGTTATAGGCAACAAGTTAGAGTACGGAGAGTTTGGTAACTTACTGTTATGTCCCAAGCTTGTAATTTCCTGCAGACTCCACTGCTGAGATGTCTCCTAACTCAGTCTAATGCAGACTGTTTTCATTATGGAAAAGAGAAGAGGGGGGCAAGCTCAGCCCTTAAAATAAAATCCCTCCTGCCTTTTCTGTGCATCCTTCTGGATCTAGAGGCGGGGAAATTTAACCCCATCACTATTGGGGGGGGGGGTACAATAATCACATTTTGGACCAGGAATGTATTATTTTTTACAAAAACCAACTGTCCGTGCATAAACATATGCTGCTGCATATACAGTACTAGATGCTGTTAAATTAAAACAGGAACATTTCTACAATACTCAGCTATGCTTCACATAAAGAGTTGTACAGAACTTCTACAGTGACACAAAAGAAAAATCGTGAATTGTATTACAATAGTTGCATACCTGGTGGCAGTCACAATAATAAAACAATTTACAAAGAATATTTTTTAAGTATACAAGGTTGTTATGTAGTATTTATTTTTTTAGCAATATTCCTTATTATTTTTATGCCAGTACTTATGTAGCTCATATTTTTATAGCAAGTTATAAAACCATTCACATCAGTCATCGTCCTACAAAAGGGATCACAATCTATTATCAGTATCATATACAGTAGAGCCAGTTTGGGAAGTAGCCAATTAAACCTCCAATGTGTTTCTCAGCTGTGGGAGGAAATTCAAACAAACATTAACCACTTCCGGACCGCCTCACGCCGATGTACGTCCAAACTTTGGCGGCGGATATCGTTGTTATGGCAGCAGCTAGCTGCCATAACCCCGGTATCCCCGTTTTCGTGCGGCGGTCCTCTTTCTGATAAAAGTGGTCCCTGCGGCGGATTTGCCGCGAGCAATCATTCTAGCCCTAGACCTCCTCTGTAACGCAAAACATGCAACCTGTAGAATTTTTTAAACGTCGCCTATGGAGTTTTTTGAGGGTAAAAGTTTGACGCCATTCCACGAGCGGGCACAATTTTGAAGCGTGACATGTTGGGTATCAATTTACTTGGCGTAACATTATATTTCACAATATAAAAAAAATTGGGCAAACTTTACTGTTGTCTTATTTTTTTATTAAAAAAAGTGAATTTTTTCCAAAAAAAGTGCGCTTATCAGACCGCTGTGCAAATACCGTGCAAAAAAAAGTATTGCAACGACCGCCATTTTATTCTCTAGGGTGCTAGAAAAAAACCATGGATAATGTTTGGGGGTTCTAAGTAATTTTCTAGCAAAAAAACCTGTTTTAAACATGTAAACACCTAAAATCCAAAACGAGGCTGGTCCTTAAGTGGTTAAGAAAACATGCAAACTCCAGGCTGGTAGTGTCCCAAGTGAGATCTGCAAGAGAAAATTATTAGGTTCTCAAAGAAAATCTACGGGTCAGCATACATTTTCATTTTAGAACATCTGCATTGTAATAGCAATACAAACAATATTTACAGTTGTGTAGCGCTTACCTCTGCAGGAGGCACTGGTGATGATGGGTCCTCTGTCCTGTCATAGCTCTATTAACTGCTCTGTCCCCACTGATACACTTGGCCATATACTGAAGCCATCTACACAAATGGACTTAAGGGTTAGCAGTCTACCACTCTTTAAGGAAGCAAAGGAATGAGGCCACAAACAGCTTAGTGGTAGAGTTGGGCGAACAGTTTGAACTGAGCCGAGAATATGCGGGGCACTTGGTGGGATGTTGGCTCGCCGAATGCCCCACAATGCACTGCGTGCCACATAGTGCATAGCTGGTTGTTAAGGAGCAGGCCGAGAAGCTGGCCGCTGCGTCCTTAACAGATGAGTCATCAGCTGTCAACGGGCGTCCCCACTGACAACTGAATGAAAAAAACAAAACATTGCCTGGAATAAAATAAAGTGAAAAAAAAAAACAGTGTGAGGGTCCCCCCCAATCCATACCAGGGCCTTAGGGTCTGGTATGGATTTTAAGGGGAACCCCATGCCAAAATATAAAAGAAAAACTGGTCCCCACCAAAAATCCATACCAGACCCTTATCTGAGCATGCAGCCTGGCAGGACAGGAAAGGGAGTGGGGCAAGCGAGTGCCCCCCTCCTGAACCATACCAGGCCACATGCCCTCAACATGAGGGGAGGCTTTGTGGCAGGGGGCTCTGCCCCCCCACAACACCTTGACCCCGTGTTGACGGGGACAAGGGCCTCTTCCCAAAAAAACCCTGGGCTGTGGTTGTGGGGGTCTGTGGACAGAGGGCTTATCAGAATTTGGAAGCCCCCTTTAACAAGGCCCCCAGATCCCAGCCCCCCCATGTGAATAAGTAGAGGGTACATTGTACCTCTACTCATTCACCCAAAAGAAATGTCAAAAATAAAGACAGGAGGCAGTATTTTGACGATTCCTTCAAAACAATGTCCCCCGATGTAGATCCATCATCAATCACGACGCCCGGCCACACTGCTGGACCCGAAAAAAGAAAAGAAAAACGATCTGCGCGCGATGAAGGCTACCTGCCAAATGCCTGCTCCACCGTTTGACAATTCTTAAATAGATAAGGGGCAGGGCCACCTGGTGACATCACCTGGTGGCACTGCCCCTTGTGATGTCAATGACCCAGCATGCACCGGTTGGTGATGTCGCAAGGGGGCGGTGTCACGAGGTGGACCTGCCCCTTACCTATTTAAGAACTTTCAATCGACAGTTAGCCTTCGTCACAGGCAGAGCATTTTTTTTTCCGGGTCCAGCAGTGCGGCGGACACCATGGTTGGCGATAACTGTACTGTTTTTTTCAATAAACGAATTGTCAAAAACTGCCTCCTGTCTTTATTTATTTTTAAAACTTTTTATTGGTGAATGAGTAGGGGTACAATGTACCCCATACGCATTCACATAGGGAGGGGGCTGGGATCTGGGGGCTCCCTTATTAAAGGGGGCTTCCAGATTCCGATAAGCCTCCTGCCCGCAGACCCCCACAACCACCACCCAGGGTTGTCAGGAAGAGTAGTAGAAAAATGTAGCGCATAGTATATATGTGTATAAATAAAAATTAAAAAGAGTGTTACTCAATTACATTTCTATCCAAAAAATGTTAAAGATAAAGGGCCATTTATCTTTCTCCGTGTTGCCTACTCTTTTTACCTTGTTGTGATCACATTTTTATTGTAAAGTTTTTTTAGCAATAAAAAACATCCCCTTTTTATCTGCACTATGTGGAGGCATATTTTTTTCTTTTCACATACCATCTGAATGGGAGTGAGTGTTTACTTCAGTCCCATGAGGGATACTTTACCTTCCAGATCCATATTCTGGCCATCTACTGCGGGGACTTGCCTGGTGACCCCCGGAAATCTATGCAGAGTCCAACTGAGAGGATTTGATTGTTGGATTATCCTTCTTTATGCCCTGGGTGGCACACTGCTTTCCAGACTCCCTGTCACTGACAATGGAGTCCATAGGACCTGGTAAGAGCTTATACATACCACCTTTTCCATGATGTCCTTGTCTGGTTGATGGGTCTTCTCTCCATGGACCTATATACCATTTGCCACTATTGGAACATCATCTCCCTTTGGGATTTCATCCATAATTTCATGCAGTGGGACATTATACCCCTTACTCACCATTTATTGGTTTATTGACTTTGTGTTTATTATACCATATTTGGTCAATGATTTACTAACATTTTTTGGATAGAAATGTAATTGAGTAACACTCTTTTTATTTATACACATATATACTATGCGCTACATTTTTCTACTATTGATTCATTGTATTTGTCATACTGTATGTAGCTGCTCCCCTTCTTTTCGTCACCAGTTAGCGCAGTGTTTTTTTGTACACCTTTTCATTGTCAGGAAGAGGCCTTTGTCCCCATGAACATGGGCCTGGTATGGATTGGGGGGAAACCCCCACACCTTTTTTTTACATTTTTGTATCACCGGCAATAGTATTGTATTGCCAGCAATTTAAATTTAATTTATTTTTCTTTATAAATGTCAGTTTTGCTGCATCAGGTTCTATACATGGTACATATGTGCCATTTTACAGACAGACTAAGGGGACCCCCAGGGCACTATATTTAAAGGGTTTTTTAATTGTTATTGTTTTACTTTATCAAAAATTGAGGTTCTTTTTTTCCCACAAATAGAGCTTTCTTTTGGTGGTATTTGATCATCTCTGCGGTTTTTATTTTTTGCGCTATAAACAAAAGAAGAGCAACAATTTTGAAAAAAAAAAACACAATATTTTGTACTTTTTGCTATAATAAATATCCCCAATTTTTTTTTTTTAAAGCAAATTTTTTCCTCATTTTAGGCCGATATATATTCATCTACATATTTTGGTAATAAAAATCGCAATAAGTGTATATTGATTGGTTTGTGCAAAAGTTATAGCATCTACAAACTATGGGAAACATTTATGGCATTTTTATAATTATTTTTTTTTACTAGTAATGGCGGACAGATTGGACACTTTTGACACATTTTTGGGACCATTGACATTTATACAGAGATCAGTGCCATAAAAATGCACTGATTACTGTGTAAATGTCACTGGCAGGGAGGGGGTTAACACTAGGGGGCGATCAAGGGGTTAACTGTGTTCCCTCGTGTGTGTTCTAACTGTAGGGGGATAGAACTGACTAGAGGAGATGACAGATCGTTGTTCCTAGCTAGACCATCTGCCTCTCCTCTCCTAACAGAACAGGGATTTGTGTGTTTACACACACACACACGTCCCTGTTCTGGCTCTCGTACCCATGATCGTGCGTGGCCCACAGTCACTGCGACCGCCAGCCATGCGCATCGGCACCCCCGCAGTGCAGCGGGTGCGGGCCTGCCTCCGGCGGCGTGCACGCACCTGCTATCCCCACTTAAAGGGCCAACATACAGCTACAACGGCTCGCTGGAACGTGCCAACCTGCTACAGTATAATGACGGCAGCTGGTCGGCAAGCTGTTAAACATCATTAAAATCACTGCTCCTGTAAAAATTATCTTTTGAAAAAACATTTTTTTGCATTGATACAAGCCCCCCAGGGCAGTACCCAGGCCCCCATACCCTTTTATGGCCAATAACTTGTATATAAGCCTTCAAAATTGGCACTTTTTCAATTAAGGGTCCCCTAGACTTTAATAGGGTTCGCAGTTCGGGTCCGAAATTTTGCAATGTTCGAGAGTTCTGCCGCAAACCAAGCCGGGGGGGTGTTTGGCACAACTCTACTTAGCGGTAAATTAATTGCACATATTATGGCAATTCAAAGCAACATGGTATTAATCAGCAAACAGACAATTATACATTCAAAAAAAGGGCATTATGGTCAATGACCCACTAACTGGTGCTCAAAGGCTTTAACAACATTAAATTTAACTACAACAGCTGAAACTACACTAGTCTCTTTAATGGCATCATGTAACTAACAAAAAGTAAATGTGCCCTTGAACACACACTATACATGTAACCCCTATGGTGCGTGGCTGAGAGTACCTGGCGCCTGATATTCAATGTTGGTCGGCTTTCAGTGGGGCCCTTCCTTAGGTGGTGCACTGTCCCTTTAAAAGTGTTAGTAGATAACAGAGGCTAAGCTGATAAGTTGGAGCAATTGCTGTTTGAGCTAACAGAGTGTAGTGGGCATTTAGGACATGTCGTTCAGCTCACCACTTCCTGGCAGGCAGCTAATCTGGTCAATGGCTTTGAAATCAGCAATTCGCAGTGATCAGGACCCGGATCCTCACTCAGACCGCAGTCTCTCAGCTCGGATTCTGAAGACACAGCGACCCTCTCTCTCAACTCAGTCTCTGAAGGCAGCTCTAGTAGGCTCAGGTGCAGGCCGTCCCCTCACCCTGATGTGGGGAACAGGCACAGCAATGAGTCCTCTTATCCCCTCTCTAATGGCTTCGGTCCCTCGGATGTGAGGCACAGACCCTGACAGCAGGTCTGTATCGGTCACTCTCTTCCCAGGAGTGCTGCAATCAGAATCAGTTTGCCTGGGAAAACAGTGAAGCTCTACGCCTTTTAGTTCAGTGGTTCATGGGAATTAAAAGTTCACAGCCTGCCAGCCTCCATAGCATGGTGCAGCTCCCCTTTAAAAACTACAATTCCCTTTGTCCATAATAAGAGAGGGGGGAGCAGAGGAGTGAGCAAGAGTCTGTGCTTGTAATACAGAGCCCAGTAGGGAGAGAAAGCCACACAGAGCCTGCAGCCATTCTGTAGTTCCAACACACACACACAGCTTCCAGTGACAGGGGGGAGCCTGCACACATGAGCCACTCCTACAACACAGCGGCAGTGATGGGAGGAGCTGGCTCTAATGCACACAGCCCGATGTTTCTCACACACAGCTCCACTCTAGGGTGGGGGGGGGGGGTAACAGCAGGAACTTCAGATTAATAAGAGTAGGCTGAAATAACTGAAATACAATGTGGTAATAAATGTAGTATTTTACATTTTACCTATACAGTGGGAACGGAAAGTATTCAGACCCCCTTAAATTTTTCACTCTTTGTTATATTGCAGCCATTTGCTAAAATCATTTAAGTTAATTTTCCCTCATTAATGTACACACAGCACCCCATATTGACAGAAAAACACAGAATTGTTGAAACTTTTGCAGATTTATTAAAAAAGAAAAACTGAAATATCACATGGTCCTAAGTATTCGACCCTTTGCTGTGACACTCATATATTTAACTCAAGTGCTGTCCATTTCTTCTGATCATCCTTGAGATGGTTCTACACCTTCATTTGAGTCCAGCTGTGTTTGATTATACTGATTGGACTTGATTAGGAAAGCCACACACCTGTCTATACAAGACCTTACAGCTCACAGTGCATGTCAGAGCAAACAACAATCATGAGGTCAAAAGAACTGCCTGAAGAGCTTAGAGACAGAATTGTGGCAAGGCACAGATATGGCCAAGATTGCAAAAAAATTCTGCTGCACTCAAGGTTCCTAAGAGCACAGTGGCCTCCATAATCCTTAAATGGAAGACGTTTGGGACGACCAGAACCCTTCCTAGAGCTGGCCGTCCGGCCAAACTGAGCTATCGGGGAGAAGAGCCTTGGTGAGAGAGGTAAAGAAGAACCCAAAGATCACTGTGGCTGAGCTCCAGAGATGCAGTCGGGAGATGGGAGAAAGTTGTAGAAAGTCAACCATCACTGCAGCCCTCCACCAGTCGGGACTTTATGGCAGAGTGGCCAGACGGAAGCCTCTCCTCAGTGCAAGACACATGAAAGCCCGCATGGAGTTTGCTAAAAAACACTTGAAGGACTCCAAGGTGGTGAGAAATACGATTCTTTGGTCTGATGAGACCAAGATAGAACTGTTTGGCCTTAATTCTAAGTGGTATGTGTGGAGAAAACCAGGCACTGCTCATCACCTGTCCAATACAGTCCCAACAGTGAAGCATGGTGGTGGCAGCATCATGCTGTGGGGGTGTTTTTCAGCTGCAGGGACAGGACGACTGGTTGCAATAGACGGAAAGATGAATGCGGCCAAGTACAGTGATATCCTGGACGAAAACCTTCTCCAGAGGGCTCAGGACCTCATACTGGGCCGAAGGTTTACCTTCCAACAAGACAATGGCCCTAAGCACACAGCTAAAATAACGAAGGGGTGGCTTCACAACAACTTCGTGACTGTTCTTGAATGGCCCAGCCAGAGCCCTGACTTAAACCCAATTGAGCATCTCTGGAGAGACCTAAAAATGGCTGTCCACCAACGTTTACCATCCAACCTGACAGAACTGGAGAGGATCTGCAAGAAAGAATGGCAGAGGATCCCCAAATCCAGGTGTGAAAAACTTGTTGCGTCTTTCCCAAAAAGACTCATGGCTGTATTAGATCAAAAGGGTGCTTCTACTAAATACTGAGCAAAGGGTCTGAATACTTAGGACTATGTGATATTTCAGTTTTTCTTTTTTAATAAATCTGCAAAAATGTCAACAATTCTGTGTTTTTCTGTCAATATGGGGTGCTGTGTGTACATTAATGAGGAAAAAAATGAACTTAAATGATTTTAGCAAATGGCTGCAATATAACAAAGAGTGAAAAATTTAAGGGGGTCTCAATACTTTCCGTCCCCACTGTAGATACGAGTAAATCACTGTGCTGCCTGACAATCTACCAAAAATCTTGGAGTGGGCCACTAACTAACTTATATGAGCTCCTTTTGCCAATCGATTAACACAATAATGTGACTATATTGTTTAAGACATCTCATGTTTATTTTAAAAAAATTCATTCAGTGTATATTTATGGTGTAAATTGTACACAGCTGAGCCTATGGTGGATTGGGGCATCTAGTAATATCCTTTTCAAAACATTCATTAAAGCACTACATGCAACAGTTTTTCTACAAAGCACATTAACCCATAGCAACCAGTCAGTTGAAGATGCTTTTCATTTCGTAGCTATGGGTTACCACACTTTTCACATGATCAGTGCTGTTTGCACTACAATTCTGAGTGAACCGTTTGGTGTCAGGGCCCTTTCCGAACAACTACTTGCATAACTAAAGTTAACACCCATTCTACAAAATGAGGACAGAAACCTTTTGAAGATGCTTTGCCCTTTGAAGCAGACATAGAACTTGTCTGCTGCACCTCCCATGTGGGATGCCCATTTCTCAAAACACTTTTCCACCCAGCATATGATCCTTATAATTCCCAGAACCATTAGTCACACCAAACCCACATACTGAAAGTTTAAAATCTACAACCATAAGTTGTAAGTAAATCTGTAAGTAAATACTGTATTGTCATGTTACAACAGGACAAATGTGCAGTAAATGTAAAACTTTTAGATTACCGGTTGAGCCATTGAAGACCAGCTTCAGCATGTTCTTCATGTTACTGTGTGGCAGCTACTCTACAAGTTGAAATCAAGTTTTCCATTTATAATTTGTGGTTAGCTTTCCTTTCTGAGAAAAGCTGAGAATGCAAATGCAACATTTCTTCTCAACAAAGACAGTCGTGCTGCAATATATGAATATACTGTATGTATCAGTCAATTCTAAAAGCATATCATTTGAATATATATAGGTATATATGTATATATATATATATATATATATATATATATATATATATATATATATATATACACAGTATCTCACAAAAAATATTTTATTATATCTTTTCATGTGACAACACTGAAGAAATGGCACTTTGCTACAATGTAAAGTAGTGAGTGTTCAGCTTGCATAACAGTGTACATTTGCTGTCCCCTCAAAATAACTCAACACACAGCCACTAATGTCTAAACCGCTGGCAACAAAAGTGAGTACACCCCTAAGTGAAAATGTCCAAATTGGGCCCAATTAGCCATTTTCCCTCCCTGGTGTCATGTGACTCGTAGTGTTACAAGGTCTAATGTGTGAATGGGGAGCAGGTGTGTTAAATTTGGTGTTATCGCTCTCACTCTCTCATTCTGGTCACTGGAAGTTCAACATGGCACCTCATGGCAAAGAATTCTCTGAGGATCTGAAAAAAAGAATTGTTGCTCTACATAAAGATGGCCTAGGCCAGTGATGGTGAATCTTGGCACCTCAGATGTTTTGGAACTACATTTCCCATGATGCTCATGCACTCTGCAGTATAGTTGAGCATCATGGGAAATGTAGTTCTAAAACATCTGGGGTGCCAAGGTTCGCCATCACTGGCCTAGGCTATTCCAAGATCCTGAAACTGAGCTGCAGCACGGTGGCCAAGACCATACAATGGTTTAACAGGACAGGTGCAACTCAGAACAGGCCTCGCCATGGGCGACCAAAGAATGTGAGTGCACATGCTCAGCGTCATATCCTAAGGTTGTTTTTGGGAAATAGACCTATCAGTGCTACCAGCATTACTTCAGAGGTTGAAGGGGTGGGGGGTCAGCCTGTCAGTGCTCAGACCATACGCCGCATACTGCATCACATCGGTCTGCATGGCTGTCGTCCCAGAAGGAAGCCTCTTCTAAAGATGATGCACAAGAAAGCCCGCAGTTTGCTGAAGACAAGCAGACTAAGGACAGGGATTACTGGAACTATGTCCTGTGGGCTGCATGAGTACTGCCAGCACTGGGGAGCTACAGTTCCTTGAGGGAACCATGAATGCCAACATGTACTGTGACATACTGAAGCAGAGCATGATCCGTAGAGACCATTGTTGTATTCACCTGACAGTTTCAACAGTCCATTGTTTCTACAGCTACAGTAAACAGGTATGTTTTGGGGGCGTGGCCAAGATGGCGTGGTGAGCGGCGGCTTTTGAAAGGAGCTCCGCAGATCCGTAACTTTAATCCGGATCCATCGGCACTAACCACCCTATTTAATTATCCCTGCTGACCGAGGGGGAACTGGGGAAGACCTGTCTGTTGTGGGGAGAGGAGAATTGGCTGTCCCAGGGCTGCGATCGGCATCCCGCTGACGCTCCGGGCCTACCTCGGAGGACTAGGCCGAAGCCACGGCCTTTCCTGGCGGGCCGCGCCGCGGACCGGGAGCTCCTTTCGGCGCTCGGATCTGCTGGGGAGGAACATCGGCTGTTGGGGACCTCGGATGGGGCCGGGACAGATGACCCTGGACTTTTATTAGGCTGCGCTTGGGGCCTGAAGACTCTGATCCCCCCACGTTTTACTAGGCCGAGACCGCGGCCTTTCCTAGACATCCGGAGCCGCCGGACCAGCGCAGGGGGGGCCCGAACCCCGTGGCCTGGAGGAAGTGTCCCTGAAACGGCTGGGGACAGCTGCCTGGACAGTGGGGGAACCCCTGGGCACTTCCACCCCTGTCATTTTCCTTGTGCAGGAGAGCGGCTGAACCAGAGACCCCCTGTCAGCCTGTGGTGCATGGATCCTGCTCTATACAGTTCCAGGTGAGAGGGGGGTTGTTGCTGGGCCACACGCTGCACCATACATTTCACCTGACTACCCCGGACCCAGCAGGGGGGCTCCCACGGCCAGTTACTGACCACTATCCAGATATAGGCCCCAGGCACCTGAATGAGGCGCAAGAACTCCAGCGCAAAGTACAGCAAAGGGGGTAAGAGGTTGACCTTTCCGCCACAGTCGGACTCACCTCAGACACCCACCTGCCCCCCCCCGGAGACATCTTAATACGTGCAGTCCCCACAGAGCAGTCCCCATGGAGTCGGATGACTCTCGGCCCCCCTGGCTGGCTGACGTCATGGCGGCTATTGCTACTTGTCAATCCACGTTAACAACAAAGATTGAAGCCGTTCAGCTGGACATGGGTCTAATCCGCCAAGATATTGACAAAATCAGGTCGCGAGTCACTGAAACAGAGCAAAGGCTGAGTACCACCGAAGACTCCATTGCGGAACATGAAGCATCACTCCGTACGCTTCAGACCAAGGTAAAGGCCCTTGAATATAGAGCCGAAGACGCGGAGAACAGGAATCGGCGCAATAATCTCCGCATTGTTGGTCTACCGGAGGGGGCGGAGGGGAATAATCCTACCTCCTTCATAGAGGGTCTGCTGCGTGACCTCCTACCCGATGCCCGATGGTCACCTTACTACGCGGTTGAGAGGGCGCATCGCATCCCCCCGAGGCCAGGGCCTCCTGGATCCCCCCCCCCGCACCTTCATTCTCCGTCTCCTTAACTTCAGAGACAGAGATGAAGTTCTCCGTGCCTCTAGATCTGTGGGGGACCTCAGATTCCAGAATACCAGGATGATGATCTTCCCCGACTACTCGGTTGAGACCCAGAAGCTTAGGAAATCTTTTGACCAGGTTAAAGCGGCGTTGCGATCACGCAACATCCGTTACAGTGTACTCTTCCCTGCCTGCCTGAGAGTTCAGGACGGCGAGACAACTCGCTTCTTCACTACACCGAGAGAGGCCTCTGCCACAGAATCGCTAATGGTTTTTCTGGTATGTGCTCCATGACTTTTTTCATTGGTCCCTCTCCACAGCTTAAATCTGGGTCTGAGTTATCACACGAACTACTACATGGATGATTTTGTTATGTTACACAGGTTATGCCCAGTTCAATCCAATGGAGTGTGCGGATCTGTGGGGGGAGCACTGGTTATCCTTATCAGGGAAACGTTAAGTTAATGCCCCTGCCAAAGAACTTGGCCAGGAGACTGTTGGAAAAGAAGTTCCACTGCATCTGTTTGACTCCACGAGGAGCGTTGGAGTCTTTGTTCTGTATCTTCTACTATAAGATGGATCGTAACTACTGTGAGGTCGCATTACCGGATACTTCCTTATGTCTGACTTTCCACATCCTCACAGCCTGCTGCATTACAAAGCGGAGATCTCACTTGTGTAGGGCCGCCTGAACTGCTGCTTCACCCCCCCGTGTGAAGTCTCGGGGGGTGGGCTTGCCTCTTCCATGGACCCCCCGTTGCAGCCGGCGAGCTGAATAAGTTTCGGATTGATGCCCGCCTCAGTTTTGAGGGGTTGGGTGGGGTGGGGGGTGGGGTGAAGAAAGTTCCCCGGGGCTTGTTTCATTTACTTTGGATACTGGTATCCTTTATCTGTTTTTAGTTGGGTTTATTTGTTTTTGTTTGATGTTTATACCAAAAAAACTTAACTCATCAGCATTGCATTGTTTCCAGATGTGTCCGTTTTGGGTCCCAGGGTCCAGTCCAAGAGCCGTGATCTCCATTGATCCTAATATTATTAAAATTCTTGACAGATATGTCCTCCCTTAATATTATCTCCTGGAACACCAGGGGACTAAACTCCCCGGTCAAGCGCTCCCTGGTGTTCCAATTTATTAAATCTTATAACCCGCATATATGTATACTCCAAGAAACACACTTAACAGGACGAAGGGTTATGGCTCTTAAAAAACCTTGGGTGGGCCACCACTATCATTCCACACACTCCTCTTTCTCTAGGGGTGTTACTATTTTGGTATTGAAGTCACTCCCCTTTCGGCTCTTGGATTTGGCCCTCGACCCCGATCGTCGGTATGTCATTATGCATGCCAAAATATATTCTTTAACGTGGACCATTGTGGGCTTGTATTTGCCTCCCCCGGCTTCCTTGGTGGTGCTCAACCAGATCACTAGCAAGATAGCCGATTTTGCATCTGACAATACTGTTATACTCGGTGACTTTAATCTGGTCCCTGACCCGGATTTTGACAGGCTAACTCCTGCGGGACATCATTGTTCTGGGTTGGCTGAGTGGGCAGATACCTATGGCTTGACGGATGTCTGGAGGTGGCGTCACCCCCAGACCAGGGCATACACATGCCACTCGGCCTCTCACAGAACTTTTTCCCGTATAGACTTGGTCTTTGCAGGGAGCCAGGTACTCCCACGGGTCACAGACATACAAATTCTCCCTAGGGGTATTTCCGATCACGCACGCTTGCTGTTGTCTTTGGATCTCTCCCTAGGCCCAGTGACAAGGGTATGGAGGCTCTCCAGATTTTGGATCTCAGACACTGCAGTAGATTCCCAATTTAGGACGGAACTCCTAGACTTTTTTGCAGTAAATGTGGGCTCGGCAGACCCCACAGTAGTGTGGGACGCCTTTAAGGCCACAACACGGGGGCGGTACCAGACCATCATTGCCAGAGTCCGACGAGAGCGTAGGGCAGATTTGATTAAGGCTGAGCGGGATGCGGGCAGTGCGGAGGCTCTTTTTGTTCGTACTCGAGACCCTGTGCACTATTCGCATCTACAACTCATGACGAAGGAGGTGGTGCGTCTTCGCACCTCTCTCACCCAGAAGAAAATGTTGGCTCAGTCTCAGCGGATTTTTGAGCAGGGGGAGAGGTCAGGCCGTCTGCTGGCCTGGCTCTCCAGGGAACAGGCTGGTGGGATGAGTATCTCATGTATTAAAGACCTATCGGGACAGCTGATCCATACACCGGAAGGGATAAATGGCTGTTTTGCGGAATTCTATGAATCCCTCTACAGCTCCAGGGCAGACTATAGAAGAGAAGATCTAGGAGCATACTTAGATGATATTGACATCCCAACCCTTACAGCTACGTACCGCGACAAGCTCGACGCCCCAATTACGTCTCTGGAAATACTCCGGGCACTTAAATCAATGCAGTCAGGGAAAACACCGGGTCCTGATGGCATCCCAGTGGAGTTTTACAAACAGTACGCAACAGAACTAGTTGATAAATTACAGGACCTCTTCTGTGCGTCGGGGCGTCTTGAAAAACTCCCGGACACAATGAGCGAAGCAATTATAGTGGTGATCCCTAAGCCGGGGAAGGACCCCACGTTATGCTCCTCGTATCGCCCCATATCCCTTCTAATTGTCGATGCAAAGGTGCTGGCGAAAGTGTTGGCCAACAGGCTTAATTTGGTCATTACTGCCCTCATCCACAGGGACCAAACGGGCTTCATGCCCGGAAGGGGAACTGACATTAATATCAGACGCCTTTATACCCACATAGATAGAGCGGATGAGGCGACTAAAGGAGTGGTGGCCTCACTCGACGCGGAGAAGGCTTTTGACTCCGTCGAGTGGGGTTACCTATGGGAGGTGCTCTCGCGATTCGGGTTCGGCACGGGTTTTACAAACTGGCTCCGCATGTTATATCATGGCCCCTCAGCTAGAATACGTACCAACGGATGCTTATCGGGGAAGTTTAGACTCTTTCGTGGCACTCTCCCCGGGTCTATTTGCTCTGGCGATGGAGCACCTGGCTATATTGCTGAGGAAAGATCCGGGTGTGAAGGGTCTCCAGGTAGGTCCAATTGAGGAGAAATTATCATTATACGCGGACGATGCTCTGCTCTATTTAGCGGATGCGTCATCCTCTTTACAGACTGCACTGGACCTGATTAACCGATTCGGTGGGTACTCGGGGATACGCATTAACTGGGACAAGTCGGTTCTTTTCCCGCTCCACCCCTCGACCCCTAGGTTGCCACACCCACAGCTCAAATGGGTAGATGACTTCAAATATTTGGGGATCCAGGTTAGCGGCAAAGTCCAAGACTACATGGATAACAATTTACGACCACTCATGACACAGCTTACGGCTAGATGTGCTGCTTGGCGTTCCCTTCCACTGACACCTGTTGGCAGAGTTAATCTGCTAAAAAATGATCTTTCTTCCCAAGTATCTCTACTTCTTCCGTAATACACCTATACACATACCTGGGACTTTCTTTCGAAGGTTGGAGAGTCTGCTAAAACATTTTGTCTGGGCCGGGAGGCCACCTAGGGTGGCTAAGCAGATTTTATATCTCCCGCTCTCGGGGGGGGGATTGGCCCTACCGATCTTTCAAATCTACTATTGGGCAGCTGTTCTGGTCAAGATTCGGTGGTGGTTCTCCCAGCCCATACAGAATCCGGCGGTCACTCTGGAGGCAGCTATTTTGGGTTCCTATGCGGCCCTGAGCAATCTCCCGTTCCGTGGACTTAGAGCCAGCCTGACCATGACAACACTGATGCGAACTACCGTGAAGGTATGGCAGGAGGCTAGGAAAATATATGGGAAGCCCAATTTCATCTCACCCCATATGCCCCTATGGGGTAACCCTATGCTCCCCCACTTTTACAGCATACCGGATCCCTCGCTTTGGGCAAAAAAGGGAATTCTCACATTAAAACATATAGTCAAAGAGGGTAGACTTATGTCTTTCCAAGCCCTGAGGCAATCTTTCGCTATTCCGCTCTCCTTCCAATTTAGGTACTGGCAGCTGAAACACACCTTTGAAACTCAGTTCCCTGCCCCCCTCATTCTGGAACCGGACTCCATTGAACGGCTCTTGACTTCCAGCGTGATGGGGAAGCCCCTCTCAACATTATATCTTTACCTTACAGTGGAGTATGATGCCAAATTAACCAAAACCTGGGAAAAGTGGAGGGTCGATATTCCCTCTTTGAACGAGGAGGAATGGAAGGAGTGTTTAATCTCCTACATTCCCTCCATGATAGCTGCAAAAGATAGGTTCATACAATTTAAGTTCCTACACAGAGCGTATTTCACCCCACAGAGACTGGCGCGCATTTACCATCAAAGAGATCCCAACTGTGAGAGATGTAGGCAGGAGGAGGGTACTTTCTGGCACATGGTCTGGTCCTGTCCCAAACTTCACCCCTTCTGGTCAGCAGTGGCCTCCACAATGAGCAGGGTCATAGGCTCACACTTGCCGGTTGATCCTCAGGTACTACTGCTTAGTCATTTGGAGGAAGTGGAGGGAGATAGATATAGTAAATTGTGTCTAACCTTTGCACTATACTATGCCAGGCGTGAAATATTATTGCGATGGAAACTAGTGGAGCCTCCTACTCTGGCCTCGTGGAGAAGGTCGGTGAATATGGCAATTCCTCTTTATAGACTGACATATGAAAGTAGACAATGCCCAGGAAAGTTTGATAAAATCTGGTCCTCTTGGGTTGATGCCTCCGGGGATTCTGAACCCCCATCCCCATAACCAAGAAGTGAAACATTTTAGAGGACATCCTACATCTCATGTTCATTTTTCTGATGCTCGCCCCCCCCCCTCATCCCCTTCCTTCCCCCTCCCTTGGTCCCCTCCCACCCCCCTCTTCCCCCGTCCCCCCCCCCCGCCATTCCTACTAGGTTTGACTGCATATTGGTTGCCTACTTTATTCCACCTGAAGAGGTTATTACGCTTTAATGCCATAAGAAGTATTGCTAGGTGTAATTTCTGACGTTTGCATAACTGACATGTCTGCTAAATAGTGGCTTTTGATTGAAGGCAGATCCTGTTGTCACTTTTCTCATCGCATTGACTGTACTAGTTTATTGTATTGTAATGCTGATTTGTTCAATAAAATCTTCTGTTAAAAAAAACAGGTATGTTTTCTGTTGTATGGTAACTATGGTAAACAGCCTGACACATAAAAAGGGGGATTCAGGCATAAGCTAGGGAGACACACACATCATCATGCTTTAAGATCAGAAGCCACTCATGGTACAAAAATGGTGCCTGGTCTCCAGAAGAATCGTTGCCAATGGAGATCATGAACATACAGTAACAGAAGATAAGTAACTTTTAAGTGTATTCGTACTGTTATAGACCATAGGCTGTTCATTTGCTAGGCATTTTGCTTGTTATAGATATCTGTCAGTCTTGTATTGTATTCCTAATATTGTAATAGTTTTGTATGTACAGCATCTTTGTATAGTAAAAGCACATTTACACACTGCAGAAGTCTCAGCTTCCTTTGCATATACCACAAAGTAACCTTGGGCTGCAGGGCAGTATTCCAACATAACGACCCCCAAACATAGCTCCAAGACAACCACTACCTTGCTAAAGAAGCTGAGGGTAAAGGTGATGGACTGGCCAAGCATGTCTCCAGACCGAAACCCTATTGAGCATCTGTGGTGCATCCTTAAATGGAAGGTGGAGGAGCACAAGGTCTCTAACATCCACTAGCTCCGTGATGTCGTCATGGAGGAGTGGAAGAGGACTGCAGCGGCAACCTGTGAAGCTCTGGTGAACTCCATATCCAAAAGGGTTAAGGCAGTGCTGGAAAATAATTGTGGCCGCACAAAATATTGACACTCTGTTCCCAATTTGGACATTTTCACTTAGGGGTGTACTTATTTTTGTTGCCAGTGGTTTAGACATTAATGGCTGTGTGTTTTGAGTTATTTTGAGGGGACAGCAAATTTACACTGTTATACAAGCTGTACATTCACTACTTTACATTGTAGCAAAGTGTCATTTCTTCAGTGTTGTCACATGAAAAGATATAATAAAATATTTACAAAAATGTGAGGGGTGTACTCACTTTTGTGAGATACTGTATATACAGTTGTGCTCATAAGTTTACATACCCTTGCAAAATGTATTATTTCTTGGCCATTTTTCAGAGAATATGAATGATAACACAAAAACGTTTGTTTCACTCATGGTTAGTGTTTGGCTGAAGCCATTTTTTTTCAATCAACTGTGTTTACCTTTTTTAAATCATAATCACAACAGAAACTATCTAAATGACCCTGATCAAAAGTTTACACACCCCAGTTCTTTTTTTTTTTTACAAGAAAAACACACCCCAGTTCTTAATACCGTGTATTGCTCCCTTTAACATTAATGACAGCTTGAAGTCTTTTGTAGTATTTGTGAACGATGCTCTTTATCTTCTCAGATGGTAAAGCTGCCCATTCCTTCTAGCAAAAAGCCTCCGGTATGTAAATTCTTGGGCTGTCTTGCATGAACTGCATGTTTGAGATCTCCCCAGAGTGGCTCAATGATAATGTTGGGAATGTTTTCTTACTAGATGTATCACCAGTATATGTAATTCATATAATTCATGTAATTCATATATATTATCTGCTATCGACACCACTGGCGCGAAGGTTTTTACTATTTTCTACTCAATGATAATGAGGTCAGGAGACTGAGATGGCCACTCCAGAACCTTCACTTTATTCTGCTGTAGCCAATGACAGGTCGACTTGACCTTGTGTTTTGGATCATTGTCATGTTGGAATGTCCAAGTACGTCCCATGCGCAGCTTCCTGGCTAATGATGGCAAATGTTCCTCCAGTATTTTTTGATAACATATTGCATTCATCTTGCCATCAATTTTGACCAGATTTCCTGTGCCTTTGTAGCTCACACATACCCAAAACATCAGCAATCCACCTCTGTGTTTCACAGTAGGAATGATGTACCTTTCATCATAGGCCTTGTTGACTTCTCTCCAAATGAAGCATTTATGGTTGTGACAAAAAGCTCAATTTTGGTCCCATCACTCCAAATAATTTTGTGCCAGAAGGTTTGAGGCTTGTCTCTATACTGTTTGGCATATTGTAAGCGGGATACTTTGTGGTATTTGCGTAGTAATGTCTTTCTTCTGGCGACTCGACCATGCAGCCCATCTTTCTTCAAGTGCCTCCTTATTGTACATCTTGAAACAGCCACACCACATGTTTTCAGAGAGTCCTGTATTTCACCTGAAGTTATTTGTGGGATTTTCTTTGCATCCCGAACAATTTTCCTGGCAGTTGTGGCTGAAATTTTAGTTGGTCTATCTGACCATGGTTTGGTTTTAACAGAACCCCTCATTTTACACTTCTTGATTAGTGTTTGAACACTGCTGATTGGCATTCTCGATTCCTTGGATATCTTTTTAAATCCCTTTCCTGTTTTATACAGTTCAACTACCTTTTTACACAGATCCTTTGCCAATTCTTTTGCTTTCCCTCTGACTCAGAATCCAGAAACGTCTGTGCAGTACTGGATGGAAAATTCAAGGGTCTGTCAGGAGTCCAGAAACTCATTGACCTTTTATACAACCACACACTAATTACAAGCAAACAGATCACAGGAGAGGATGGTTACCTTTCTTTCCAATATTTTTATTGAAAATAGTATTTAGAAAATATACAATATACATTCCTTGAATATAAAAGGTAATGGAAAAAGAAGACCCATCTCGGCCAACATGGCCTGCAAAAGTTACATTAGCAAATTATAACATCTCTACTTTGTTTGCACGAGGTAAGAATGACTATCAGGTTGTTCTCAGCTAAGTCTATCCCTGTCATTCCTGTACTAATGCATTCAGAATATAGATTGTCCTAACTTTGGAGATATATCTGTTTATCTTTATATTTTGGTTTCCCCAAAATCATTTCCTTATCGCTTATGTGTTCCTCGGAGAGAAGGCGCGACGCCGGGGACCCACCCGTCCACCCCATTTGGGATCTACACTGTGGACGGGAGGTCCCCAGCCCCCCCCGACTTATAACTAATAAATCTAATATCGCATCTTGATCCTCTGCAATTATTGCTAGGGCAATGACCTAAGGCAAGAAAACCTGCAAAGACTAGCAAAAAGAAAAAAGGACAGGATAAGAGAAAGGAGGAGAAAGGGGGAAAAGAGAAGGGGTGGGGGAAGGGTTGGGGTTGAGTGCACCCCTAAGGATCTCCTCTAAGATCCATTATCTCTCGAAGCCCGTGGATAGATAGGTCCACCATGGTTCCCAAATCCTGTGGAAAGCCCGCTGTTTATCCAAAATAATCGCAGACAGGCGTTCATTAATCATGATCCACGTCAGCTTCGCTCTTACCAATTCAAAGGGGATCAGAGGCTTTCTCCAGGATCTAGCAATCGCGATCCTAGATGCTGTGAAAATAAAAGATATGAGGTTTTTTGTGTGCCTAGGCACTCCTTCCACTGGACCCCCCCAGTAGCGCCTGTTGTGGAGATTTGGTTAGATTAACTTGGGTCAGTGAGTAAATAAAATTATAAATGCGTATTCAAAATCGTCTGACTTTAGGGCAAGTCCACCAAGTATGATATATTGTACCTTCCCTGCCGAATCCCCTGAAACATAGTGGGAAAGCGCCAGGGATGTATGTAGCAGTTCTAGTACTCCGTAGTAAGACTTTATAATTCGCCTCTATCCGGAAGGTATTTATATAACCTTTTGAGGCTAATTGTGCCATATTAAACCATGTATCCATTTCCATCGTTACCTCTATATCCTGTTCCCACTTTTGCATATAAAATAGTTTTTCTGTCTTAGAGGTCAGGATACTATAAATTTTGGATTTTATAGCCTTTATGTTTATCAAAAGACCCGCATAAATATTCCATTGGGGAGGAAGTCGTGATATCGGACTTGCGCTGTAGAGTTTTCAGGAAGTGCATCTGAAGGTAGTGATAGAATTCTGTATTAGGTAACTGATGCTTTTCTATAAGAGATTAGCTTTGATAGTATACCTCTATGATCACATAGGTCAGCTATACGAATCAGGCCCTTGTTGGTCCACCATGATAATCTTTGAGGATTAAGACCCGGGGTGAAATCTGGGTTGCCTGTTAACAGGGCTAAGGGAGCATGAGTAGAGCGAAAAGTAAAAGGTTTTTGTAATCTGTCCCACAAGCTTAATGAAAAGGATAATGTGGGGCACAATATGGTCGGTCTATCTTTCATATGAAGCCACAACAAGTGGCTAATTGGTTTTGTGGGATATGGGGATGATTCCAATTTCATCCAGGATGGTTGAGGTAGCCCTGAGTGGGAGCGGATTAGATGGGCCAATTGGGCTGCCTCAAAATATTTGGCCAAATTTGGGACCCCCAAACCCCCTTTAGTTTTGGGGGTGTAGAGGGTTCTCTGATTCACCCTAGGTCTTGTATCTCCCCATATGAACGTCATTATCTTTTTCTGAAAAACCTTAAGATCAGATCTATTGATTGCTATCGGAAGAGTTCTGAATAAATACAACAGTCTCGGCAAGAGGTTCATTTTGATGGAGTACAGTCTGCCGAACCACGACGGAGGGCTTTTAGCCCATGACAATAGGTCTGCTGTCAGTTTCCTATAAAGAGGGGGGTAGAAATTTCTCCGCTTTGGTTGTGAGGCTAAGATTCAATGCTATTCTGGCTGTATCTATTTTATGTCGCAGATCCAGATGAGGGTTAGATTTTTGTTCCTGAACAATTTTTTGTAACTCGTCCTCCTGTTGTTGAATCTTCTGTGCATTATCCCTTTTTTTTCCTAGAGGCCACTTGAATCAGGTTGCCGCGAATGGTGGCTTTATGCGCCGCCCAATTAATGCTAGGGGACGTGTCGCTAGCTCGATTATCTATAAAATATTGTTGGATGGCCTTCTCTATCTCAGTGCATATAATGGGGTCATTGAGTAAGGAAGCGTTAAGTCGCCACGTTGAGGGTTTTGGTCTCATCCATAAATCAGTTAGTGTCATTTGTACTGTTGAGTGGTCTGACCATGAACTGGGCACTATTTTAGCTGATTCAATTGAGGGTAAGAGTCAAGATTGTGTTAGTAAATGGTCTATACGCGAGTACGTTTTTTGGACCTGGGAGTAATGGTTGTAATCCCTAGTAGTGGGATGGAAGTCCCTCCAAATATCTATGAGATCATAGGAGTGTAAAGTTTGGGCCAATTTGATACCCTGTTTGGGGGTATGTTTCACTATAGGTTTGTGTACGTTGGTCCTATCAAGGGCTTGGTCTAAGGAGACATTGCTGTCACCGCCCATTATAACTTGGCCTTGTACATGAGGCATCAGTTTTTGTAGCATGGTTTCGAAAAATGGTACCTGACCCATGTTGGGGGCGTAGTATGAGATGAGTGTGATAGGATTTTCATTCTATTTCCCCGCGACCATGACGTACCTCCCCTCCTTATCTCAGATGACTGTTGAGGGAGTGAACGGTACCCTCTTTGCAATGCAAATCGCTACTCCTCGTTTCTTATCTGGGCTGTTCGATAAATAAAATGAGGGAAATCTAGCATTCAGGTATCTAGGAGCTGAAGTACGCGAAAAATGCATTTCCTGGAGGAGTAGGAAATCTATATCTAGTTTATGATAGTTAAGAAAGGCTTTAGCTCGTTTTGTAGGGGAATTTAGGCCTTGAACATTATGTGTTAATACATGAGTGTGTGAATGGGGTACCTGAGATCTTAGCATTATAGTCCGGCAGACTGTACTCGCCTGTTGTAGATGGTCATCATTACTCTCGAGTAGGAGATGGTTCGATGGACTTCTTCAAATTTCGGATGTAGGGGTGCACTCAAGGAAAAGGGGGAGATAAAAGAAAGAGGAGATAAGAAATCAGTGTTGGGATAAGATGAACTGGACCAGTGTCCATCTATCACCTCAGAAATTAGGTACATAAACAACTGATATAACAACATGAACATATTCGTAAAGGTCCCAGAGACTATGGTCTCCACTAGGTTGGGCGAGGTTGTCACCATCTGGTTGATGACGACAAGCTTGTCTAGGAGTGGCATGCGTTTCCGCCTCGGAACTTTCCGTATAAAACATTTTATTGATAGAGAGGGGAGTCAAGCAAATCTAGCTAACTCAATATATTACGTTCTCTCAAGTCCAACTGAACAAGACTAGGCTAGACTAGTTTAGGGGGTTCAGGGTCTACTGTATCTATATAACCTTCATAGTAAAACAACAAACATAGATAAATCAGCTCTAATCTCCCAATAATGAGAGGGGGATTTCATCCCTCCAGAAATTAGGCAGTCTCATTGGCGTCACGAAAATGAATTAAACTGGCTGAACTATAGCCAACAGTTTGAGTTTCAGACCGCTGAAAGGGAGTCCTGTATGGGTTTACAGTGATATCAATTATCATTGTGTGGTGGATACTTCTCAAAAAAAAAAAGGGCTCATCTCCATCATCCGTCCGGTCCAGCTACTGGGTGTCGTCTTCTAGAAGAATATCCCTGGCGTTGTTCCCATAGGGGCGAGATTGGGCGATCCAATTCCTGTTGTGCTTTGGGGGCTGATGATTCCCTGGATATCAAGCCAAGGCCCAAGAGAATGTCTTCTCCATCTGAGAAATTTGCAAAGGAATATGTCTTTCCCTTTAAGGTAAACGATAGTCGAAAAGGAAATGACCAACGGTATTTGATTTGGTGATTATTGAGCTGCGCCAATAATGGTTTCAGGGCTCGTCTTTTTTGGATAGTCATTTGCGAAATGTCCACGAAAATTTGTATGGGGTGGCCCATGAGGTCAATTTCGCCCCTAGCCCAGGCTGTGGACATTATCTGTTCCTTGATTCTGTAGAAATGCGGGTTGACTATAACGTCTCTAGGAGGGCCATCTTGTCTTGGTGCCGTCAAAGCTCGATGCACTCTATCAATTTCCATGTGCTGTGGTGAAATGTCTGGGATCAAATCTTGCATGAGAGTATGTACTGCATCCTCCAGGACAGTCACCGCCTCAGGTAGACCGCGAATTCGGAAATGATAGCGTCTGGATCTATTTTCCTGACCTTCAATTTTGGCGTTGGCTTGATCTAATTGATCTTGTAATGAGGCTATCATGCTTGAGTTCTGATTAACCCTCCGCACTGTGCCATCCATTTTGGATTCGATAGTGTCCAATCTGTCTCCTATGTCATTAAAATCATGTTTCATTTCAGCTGTGATTAGTTGGCAAGCCTTAGTCAGCTCTTGCTGTAATAGTGCTGAAAAGCGAGCGAGGAGGACAGAATCCCCTGAATATGGGGGAGGTTGTTCACTCCCTATGCTGTTTTGGCTAAGGGCAAGTTCAGCTATTTCAGCCATATTCCTCTCCATGGAGGAAGCTGGGGAATCGGCACCATCCATTCCCTCCCCCTGATAGGTATGGGAGGGGGAGAGAGAGAACCGTGGGGACCCATCCTTCTGTGGCCGTATAATATCTTCCTGTGACTGAGAGGAGAAGGGGTCCCGCTCTCTGTCTAGTCCGGCTGCCGCTATATTATGGGGAGAGGTTCCTTGTGCAGGGGGGGGATGATTTCTCTGGGTCCCGCTCACCTGCTTTGCAGCTTCTGTCTCTGTCCTCCGGCCCGACCCCATCTTGGAAGGGGGAGTCCCTGCTGTAGCGTTCCCCGAATGGAACGAATAGCTGGATGTCGGGGGTTTCTTTTTGGATGTCCCACCTCCTCTTCGGTTCATAGTGTGGATCCCGCGGAAGACTGCAGTCGTTGTGGCTTCTCTCTGGCTTAATCAGGCTTGGAAAGGCCGGTGGCGTGCGGAGCAGATCAGAACATGTCCGCTCCCGTGCCCGCGCGCATGGTTACCTTTAATAGCCATTCAAACCCCTTTGTGTCAACTTGTGTGCATGTTAGGCCAAAATCACCAGGGTAGGTAAACTTTTGATCAAGGTAATTTGGGTAGTTTCTGTTGTCATTATGATTTAAAAAGAGTAAATACAGTTGATTGATAATAATGGCTTCAGCCAAACACTAACCATGAGTGAAATCACTTCTTACTGCTATAACCTTCTCATATTAGGTAAAAGTGCGCAGTCAGTGCAGGCTGACAATTTTCTCAGTCCATGCAATCAGCAGCCGAGCCAGATGACAGGCAGAAGAAACCTGCTGTCTGGGATTACACAGAGGGGTGGTGTTTCCCTGTGTATCATCCCCCTCCAATTGTCTCTCCCTAGTGCAGAGACACAAAAGGGTCCTTTTAGGGGTTGAATTGCAGATACTACTGTTTCTCACACAGCCCAGTCTTTTACTATTGTCTGCACTCATAATAGTAAGGGATCATTCAGTGCTGGGAGGGCTAGCAAGAGCACTAGCATAAACAGAGAAACCCGCTCCAGGTGTCTGAGCCACAATATCTCCTCCCCCAGCACGTACGGGTGTCGGCTCAGTATGCAAATAGCATATTGCAAAGAAGATAATCCGGATGACCACACTCCAACAAAAATCTCTTTATTAATAACAGTCTATACCTCAAAAAGGATAAAACAGATCGCTAATGCGTTTTACACCGTAACTACTGGTGCTTACTCATAGCTAGATCTTAAACTAATAACAATGACTTATATAACCACATACCAATACATACAACATGGGCTTGATTGAAAGATTGGCATAGACCCATGGCAGGTGGCAATCTGGCTTAGATCAACACTAAGATAAACACTGAGATAAATCAGCTGAAACCAAGATCTTCATAGATGCCATGACAGTCTCATTCTTGGTGATGCCGTTTAGATGATAAACCCCAAATCCTTACTTTGATACATACGTTTCATAATATAAGTATTTGCCAGTAAAAAGCACCTCACCTAAAAATAAAAAATTGACACTAAAGCCATCAGAAGAAGACAAGGCACATGTATTGACATGTGTACATATGTACATTGAAGCTGGGGGATGTGCAGCACTTGTAAAAAGAAACCCTCACATAAAGTTATATGGGTAACAAAAATATCAAAATATTATACTTATGTGTATTTCATCGGTGCATGAAAATTAGCCCGTAGGGTTTTCAGCACAAAGAAACCCCCCAGCCAAATGCAGAACACTCCTGTCACATACCTTGTGGACGAGCCCGACTTGCAGGGGATGGCCTCTCTTGCGGCTCCGACTCGAGGGCCCTGGTAGGATATACAGGAAGCACAAGAGTCAGGAGTGGCACGAGTGCCTGGCAGGATCAACAGCAGGAAGTGGGTCTGGAACTTAGGGAGCGCTGTGCAGTAGAACTTTAGACTGAGCCGGAAGATAGACTGGAACCTGGAAGGAGCTGGATCAGCAGACTGGTGCAGCAGACTGGAACCAAACAGCAGACTGGAACTGGATAGCAGACTGGAACACTGGTTCAGCAGACTGCAACCAAACAGCAGACTGGAACTGGACAGCAGACTGGAACCGGATAGCAGACTGGAACCGGATAGCAGACTGGAACCGGAAAGCAGACTGGAACCGGATAGCAGACTGGAGCTGGATAGCAGACTGGAACACTGGTGCAGCAGAATGGAACCAAACAGCAGACTGGAGCTGGACAGCAGACTGGAACCGGATAGCAGACTGGAGCTGGATAGCAGACTGGAGCTGGATAGCAGACTGGGACTGGACAGCAGACTGGAACCGGATAGCAGACTGGAGCTGGATAGCAGACTGGAACACTGGTGCAGCAGACTGGAACCAAACAGCAGACTGGAATTGGACAGCAGACTGGAACCGAATAGCAGACTGGAGCTGAAGTCAGGATACTAAAGCTGGAGAGTCAGACAAGCCGGATCGGTAGCCAGGTGGACTGTGGATAAGCCAGAGGGTCAGGCAGAAGAGTAGTCAGACAAGCCAGGGATAACTGCCAGGCAGAAGACAGGGATGGTCAGAGACAAGCCGGGATCAGATGCAGGCAGATAACAAGGATAATCAGGAACAAGCCGGGTCTTAGTACAGAAACAGGTTCTCAAAGATCAACACACGTAACGCTGTAGAGCAGACAGCAAGATCCCCATGTGACAGCTAGGTTTAAATAGCCCACCTGGTGCTAATGGGTGCGCGTGAGCACACGTGCGCGTGCGATCGCACAACTGCACGCTCAGGATGCCTGTTACTGGCAGGATCTTCCTGACATTACCCCCCCCCCAAGGGGCAGCCTTTGGATGCCCAACCGGGTCCATTTCTCAGGATGGGCTCTCCTAAAGGATTGAACTAAGTTTTTAGCATGAATGTTCTCCTCAGACTCCCAAGAGTTCTCTTCCGGGCCATACCCTTTCCACTTGATCAGGAATTGGGCTTGATTATTCCTCTTCCTGCAATCAAGGATGGCTTTGATTTCAAATTCTTCCTCTCCATCCACTATTACAGGATCCGGGGGATTCAGATTCCGTTCAGGAAAAGGGTTGGAGACAAAAGGTTTCAACAGGGAAACGTGAAAAACAGGATGAATCCTGAGTGAGTCCGGGAGTTCCAGCTCATAGGCTACCTCATTAATTTTCCTTTTTACAGGAAAAGGACCCAGGAATTTAGGACCCAACTTCTTGGAGGGACAAGTCAATTTTAGGTTTACAGTGGATAACCATACAACGTTACCTGGTTCAAGTAGCAATTCCCCTTGTCTTTTCGAGGCGAAAGTTTCTTTGTTGCGTGCTTGAGACTTCGTCATGGTTTCCTGTAATATTTGGTTGTTGGAAGAGAAAAAATGTATTGTTTCCTGGACTGCTCCAGGAATGGAGTTGGGCAAAAAGGATGGATGAAACCCGTAATTAGCAAAAAACAGACTTTGTTTTGTGGCAGAATGGACAGCATTATTATAGGCAAATTCAGCCAAGGGAAGCAGAGAGAGCCAATCATCCTGAGAAAAGGAAGAAAAACAACAAAGATATTGCTCAAGAGTCTGGTTGGTCCTCTCAGTTTGGCCATTCGTCTGGGAATGATAGGCGGTGGAAAATGATAGTTCAATTCCTAGGGCTTTACACAGGGCTCTCCAGAATCGGGAAGTAAATTGTACTCCTCGTCAGAAATGATATTAGCCGGAATTCCATTGAGTTTAACTACTTCTATGATAAACGTTTGTGCAGTTTCAGGAGCAGTGGGAGTACCCTTCATCGGAATGAGCCATTTTGGATAATCGATCCACCACCACAAAGATGGCAGTGTGCCCCTCAGCCGGAGGCAACTCGACAATAAAGTTAATGGACAACATCTTCCATGGCCTGTCTGGGACAGGTAGAGGTTTCAGTAATCCCCAGACCCTGGTTCTACTGATTTTATTCTGAGCACAGGTCGTACAGGATTCCACGTATTTCTTGCAGTCTTTAAGTACTTGGGGCCACCAGAAGGTGCGCAGGACAAGACCAGCCGCCTTGGTAACACCAAAATGCCCTGCTAGTGCGTGATGACAAAGTTCTAAAATTGTGTCCCGTAGGCCTTCAGGTACAAAGATCTTACTTCCGAACCAAAACAGACCATCCTTCGCTTGTAGTTCTGTCCCTATAGCAGGTACCGACCCTACTGAGGCTTGCCTAATCCGGGAGAGTAGATCTTCTTGCAACAGGAAAAATTTTCCCGGGGAAAGGATCGTATCTGGAGGTGAGGTTTCTTGAGGCTTGTGGAACATCCTAGACAGAGGGTCAGGTTTTATGTTCTTAGAGCCTGGCCGATAGGTCACATGGAAGGAGAACCTGGAAAAGAACAGGGCCCACCTGGCTTGTCGTGGTCTCAACCTCTTTGCGGATTTCAAATATTCCAGGTTTTTGTGATCTGTCAGAATAGGATGAGGATTCTTCCTCTCCATCCACTATTACAGGATCCGGGGGATTCAGATTCCGTTCAGGAAAAGGGTTGGAGACAAAAGGTTTCAACAGGGAAACGTGAAAAACAGGATGAATCCTGAGTGAGTCCGGGAGTTCCAGCTCATAGGCTACCTCATTAATTTTCCTTTTTACAGGAAAAGGACCCAGGAATTTAGGACCCAACTTCTTGGAGGGACAAGTCAATTTTAGGTTTACAGTGGATAACCATACAACGTTACCTGGTTCAAGTAGCAATTCCCCTTGTCTTTTCGAGGCGAAAGTTTCTTTGTTGCGTGCTTGTGACTTCGTCATGGTTTCCTGTAATATTTGGTTGTTGGAAGAGAAAAAATGTATTGTTTCCTGGACTGCTCCAGGAATGGAGTTGGGCAAAAAGGATGGATGAAACCCGTAATTAGCAAAAAACAGACTTTGTTTTGTGGCAGAATGGACAGCATTATTATAGGCAAATTCAGCCAAGGGAAGCAGAGAGAGCCAATCATCCTGAGAAAAGGAAGAAAAACAACAAAGATATTGCTCAAGAGTCTGGTTGGTCCTCTCAGTTTGGCCATTCGTCTGGGAATGATAGGCGGTGGAAAATGATAGTTCAATTCCTAGGGCTTTACACAGGGCTCTCCAGAATCGGGAAGTAAATTGTACTCCTCGTCAGAAATGATATTAGCCGGAATTCCATTGAGTTTAACTACTTCTATGATAAACGTTTGTGCAGTTTCAGGAGCAGTGGGAGTACCCTTCATCGGAATGAGCCATTTTGGATAATCGATCTACCACCACAAAGATGGCAGTGTGCCCCTCAGCCGGAGGCAACTCGACAATAAAGTTAATGGACAACATCTTCCATGGCCTGTCTGGGACAGGTAGAGGTTTCAGTAATCCCCAGACCCTGGTTCTACTGATTTTATTCCGAGCACAGGTCGTACAGGATTCCACGTATTTCTTGCAGTCTTTAAGTACTTGGGGCCACCAGAAGGTGCGCAGGACAAGACCAGCCGCCTTGGTAACACCAAAATGCCCTGCTAGTGCGTGATCATGACAAAGTTCTAAAATTGTGTCCCGTAGGCCTTCAGGTACAAAGATCTTACTTCCGAACCAAAACAGACCATCCTTCGCTTGTAGTTCTGTCCCTATAGCAGGTACCGACCCTACTGAGGCTTGCCTAATCCGGGAGAGTAGATCTTCTTGCAACAGGAAAAATTTTCCCGGGGAAAGGATCGTATCTGGAGGTGAGGTTTCTTGAGGCTTGTGGAACATCCTAGACAGAGGGTCAGGTTTTATGTTCTTAGAGCCTGGCCGATAGGTCACATGGAAGGAGAACCTGGAAAAGAACAGGGCCCACCTGGCTTGTCGTGGTCTCAACCTCTTTGCGGATTTCAAATATTCCAGGTTTTTGTGATCTGTCAGAATAGGATGAGCAGCTCCCTCCAAAAGGTATCGCCATTCTTCAAGAGCGGATTTTATGGCCAGTAGTTCCCGATCTCCTACATCATAATTCCTTTCTGCAGTTGATCATTTGTGAGAAAAGAAGGCTACTGGGTATAACAAAGCTTTGGTCCCTTGTCGCTGGGAAAGAACCGCTCCAACAGCACTCTCGGAAGCGTCCACTTCCAGGACAAACGGTAAAGAGGAATCGGGATGCTTCAAAACAGCAGCGGAAGTAAACAGTCTTTTGAGGGATTCAAAGGCGGATTGAGCTTCTGGCGACCAATGAAAATGAACTCCTTGTTTGGTCAACTGAGTGATGGGGCCAATGATGGCTGAAAACCCCTTAATACATTTTCTATAGAAATTGGCAAAGCCAACGAAACGCTGGACTCCTTTTTTGTCAGTGGGGGCTGGCCAGTCAAGGATTGCAGCATCTTGATCCCTTCCACGGAAATGATTAGTCCCAAAATGGAATACTCTCTCGCTCTAACTCGCACTTTTCAGCCTTAGCATACAAGCCATGTAGCCGGAGCCGAGCTAAGACAAATGTCTGCGGTGGGAGTCCAGGGAGGAAGAAAAGATGAGAATGTCATCTAAGTAGACTATGACGAACAGATCCAAGTAGTCCCAAAAGACATAATTTATGAAATACTGGAAGGTTGCAGGGGCGTTGCATAGTCCAAAGGGCATTACCATGTACTCAAAGTGCCCGAAGCGAGTGCGAAAAGCTGTTTTCCACTCATCCCCTTCCCTGATATGGACCAGGTTGTAAGCCCCTCGGAGGTCTAATTTGGTGAAAATAGTAGCAGTCCCCAGTCTCTGGAATAACTCTGGTACCAAGGGGAGAGGGTAACGATTCTTAACAGTTATTTTATTGAGTTCCCGGTAGTCTATACACGGGCGAAGAGAGTGATCCTTCTTTTCTACAAAAAAGATGCCTGCACCTGCTGGGGATGTGGAGGGCCGAATGAAACCCTTTTTTAGGTTTTCATCGATGTACGCTTTCAGTGTTCCTTGCTCCAGCTCAGTCAAAGGAAAAATCCTGCCAAAGGGGACTTCGGCTCCGGGAAGGAGCTGGATGGGGCAGTCGTAGGCCCAATGAGGAGGAAGGGTTTCAGCCCCTTTTTTACTAAAGACATCTAAAAAGTCATGGTAGACCTCAACGACCGACTGGCATAGCTCAGAATCGGTGTTTAGACATAACAGAGCAGGAGATTCACAAGAGTCCTTCAGAATGCAGAACTGTTGGCAGTACTGAGAGGGAAACGTAACTTCTCCGGTAACCCTGTTTATAGTAGGGTTATGGGCTTGTAGCCACGGCATATCAAGAATAATAGGAAACAAAGGAGAAGCAATGATGTCCAGGTGAAGTAGTTCTTGGTGCAAGTTGAAGATGGTGACTGCAAGGGGAGCGGATTCTTGTATAACTGGCCCAGATTTTATTGCAGTCCCATCCGCCAGGTGAATAGAGAGTCCATGGGCCTTGTATTGCAGTGGGATCTGGTGTTTAGCTGCAAAAGATGAGTCCAGGAAGCAGCTACAAGCCCCGGAGTCAATGATAGCGGGAACCTTAAAGTCTTTCCTGGGAGCTGCAAAGATATAGAAAGAGTCAGGTGAGAGGAAGTCTTAGGCCAAGCAGTCACATCATCAGAGGAGACAGACAGGCACTTACGGAGTTTATTAGGATAGTTCCTGACATAGTGTTCAGGTTCCCCGCAGTACAGACACAGGTTATTTGCCCGGGGACGTTGGCATTCCTTCATCGTGAGAGAAGGGCGGAGGACTCCAAGTTGCATGGGCTCAGAGGTATCAGGTGTAGCGGCTGGACTGGAGGTGGGTGCAGGATGAGTGTAGCTGGGGACCCTAGGTAACATCCAGGTTGGGCGAGTGGGCCCAGCACCTCTTTCTGCTCTTCGCTCCCTCAATCTGTATAGCAAGGTTGATCAAGGGATCCAGAGTCTGAGGAAGTCCCACTCGAGCCAGTTCATCTTTTAAGGAATCGGAGAGTCCCATACGGAACTGGTAGCGGAGGGCAGCATCATTCATGTCTGCACTCCATCGGCAGAATTCTGCAACATAGTCCTCTACTGCCCTACGCCCTTGTTGAAGGGTGTGCAGGGCGGCTTCTGCGGTTGCAGATAGCTGTGGGTCCTCGTATAGTTGGGCCATTGTGTCAAAGAAGGTAGTTAAATTAGTCAACACCTCAGCTTTCAGTTCCAGAAGGCGGTGAGCCCATGTTTGAGGGTCACCCAGGAGTAACGAAATCACAAAACCCACTTTGGCTTCAAGCGAAAAGGTGCAAGGTTGAAGGGCGAAGTACAGTTCGCATGAATTTCCGGAATGCCCTGAATTTACTTTGTTCCCCAGAAAACTTCTCAGGAGTGGGAACTCTTGGTACTTAACAGCCTGTGTGTAAGGCCGGCCAGGTGCATACAAAGTTCTTCCATAGGAGAGGCTCCCTGCTCGGGCTCGGTCATGGCTGTCTGCTACTGTCACGTACCTTGTGGACGAGCCCGACTTGCAGGGGATGGCCTCTCTTGCGGCTCCGACTCGAGGGCCCTGGTAGGATATACAGGAAGCACAAGAGTCAGGAGTGGCACATGTGCCAGGCAGGATCAACAGCAGGCAGTGGGTCTGGAACTCAGGGAGCACTGTGCAGTAGAACTTCAGACTGAGCCGGAAGGTAGACTGGTACCTGGAAGGAGCTGGATTAGCAGACTGGTGCAGCAGACTGGAACCAAACAGCAGACTGGAACTGGACAGCAGACTGGAATCGGATAGCAGACTGGAGCTGGATAGCAGACTGGAACACTGGTGCAGCAGACTGGAACTGGACAGCAGACTGGAACTGGACAGCAGACTGGAACTGGACAGCAGACTGGAGCCGGATAGCAGACTGGAGCCGGATAGCAGACTGGAGCTGGATAGCAGACTGGAGCTGGATAGCAGACTGGAACTGGACAGCAGACTGGAACTGGACAGCAGACTGGAGCTGGATAGCAGACTGGAACACTGGTGCAGCAGACTGGAACACTGGTGCAGCAGACTGGAACCAAACAGCAGACTGGAACTGGACAGCAGACTGAAACTGAATAGCAGACTGGAGCTGAAGTCAGGATACTAAGGCTGGAGAGTCAGACAAGCTGGATCGGTAGCCAGGCGGACTGTGGATAAGCCAGAGGGTCAGGCAGAAGAGTAGTCAGACAAGCCGGGGTCGGATGCAGGCAGAAGACAGGGGTGGTCGGAGACAAGCCGGGATCAGATGCAGGCAGATAACAAGGATAATCAGGAACAAGCCGGGTCTTAGTACAGAAACAGGTTCTCAAAGATCAACACACGTAACGATGTAGAGCAGACAGCAAGATCCCCATGTGACAGCTAGGTTTAAATAGCCCGCCTGGTGATAATGGGCGCGCGCCCACGCATGCGCATAGGCGAGCGCGATCACGCAACTGCACGCACAGGATGCCTGTTACTGGCAGGATCTTCCTGACAACTCCTGAGACCATCATCAGGCTTAATCTCCCATGATGCTGACATTTTAAATATCTTCTGAAGTCAAATCTGCTGCATCCAAAGCATTCTGATTTGAGAATGTGTATGTGCATCGGGGGACAAGGAGAGAGTATATTGTTGTGGTAGCAAAAAATGCCAATATAAAAAGTATGGTGTCTACATATATGCACACACATACAGGTGCACAACATTTTTCAGAAGTGTATTCTTTATATATATTTATTTATATAACCAGTGTAGTGGTACGAATTACCACTCCCACTGGTATGGATCAGAATTAAAGCGTCTGAACGACAATTACCATTGTCTAAAAAACAACTAGTTATGCACCCTATTGGATTTCACATGAAAACCCACTTTTGACCCAAATAGGTCGATGTAAGAGATTACTCATAATAATGAGTGACGTCCCACTCGAAGTTCATACCTGCTGCTATCCTGGTGTTAAAAAAGAAGATCCAATAAACTTCTCTTTTACACAAAATCTTGAACTTGTCTCCTCTTCTAACTGGTGAGACTATTTTTTCAACTGCCTGAATGACTAGATCGGAGACAACTTTATGATGTATGTCATTCCAATGCCTGGCCACATTGGTGCTGTGATCTTTTTGTATGTCATGACTTATTGATAGCGGTGGCTTGAATAGTATCCCCCTTCAAAACATGCGGAAAACATGAACACCCGTTGGACCCACATTGAAAGGTGCCCTTAAACTGTAGCCAGTGTGGTCATACTTGTTTGCTTGTATAAGGACTGGGTGACAGAGTTCTACCTAAGGAGGGGACTCTACAAAATATGTTTTTAACCCCTTTACAGAGAATTTCAGCATAGATTGGATCATTGGAAAAAACCGGTAGATATTTTAAAACAATATTTTTCATTTTATTGAACTCCCAGCTGAAACGGGTGGAGAAGACAGGGGTTTGGGGTGAGGATCCTGCCTCAGTTTTGTTGTGATTAATAATGTGTTTGTTCCTATTTTTATCCTTATTTTTAATTCTGTCACTCGTTTTATTGCCTTTACTATCGTGTAGTAAATGTTCCCGTGGAGTGTTATCAGCAATATTCATGGCTCTATGTAATATTGTTCTAGAATAACCTCTGTCTTCAAAATGTTTAAACATAATCTCTGCCTCCCGTTTATAATCATTGCTGTCACTACAAATCCGTTTCAGTCTCAAAAATTGTCCAACGGGGATTCCTCTTATGTGTTTGGGGTGGCTTGAATCAGCTTGTAGGAGCGCATTGCCAGCCATGGATTTCCTTAAAAGACTTGTTATGACTCTACTGCCTTCTCCTTTTAAACTAACATCCAGGAAATCAACCGAGATGGAGCTACTGTAACCTGTAAATCTCAGATTTAAATCGTTATAGTTTAGAAACGATAACCATTCTTCCAAGCTACCAGCCTTGTCAGAAACAATGAATAACAAATCATCTTTGTAGCGACAGTAGGAAAGGGTGTCTGAACGGCGGGGGCTATCACATGCAAAGATGCGGGACCTCTCCCACCATCCCATGTAGAGATTTTCAAGGGAGGGGGAGAACTTAGCTCCCATCGAGGCCCTGCATCTCTGTAGGTAATAGTCCCTGTCAAACATGAAGTAGTTATGTGTGAGGAGGTATTCCAGACACAATAGAATGAACTCCTGATGAATAGCCACTGTATCTTGACAAGACACCGAACGCAAACCCAAAGAATGGGGGATACTTGAGTTTAAGCTTGTGACATCACAAGTCACTCATCTAAATCCATTATTCCATGTGAAATCCCTAAGTTTAGTGAGGAGCTGTTTTGTGTCCCTAAGGTAGCCCGGCAGGGTGACAACTTAAGGCTGTAACTGATGGTCAATCCAATGACTTAAGCGTTCATTCATTCAATGAGCCCATGCCAGCTACAATTGGTCTGCCTGTTAGGGGGTTACATCCTTTGTGAACTTTGGGCAAAAAATGGAAAATGGGTTTAATGGGGTATTCTGGAATGAAGATATCTTTTTCTATACTTGTAAAGATGCCAACTGCGACTCCCCTGTTTAATATTGATGATAGTTCTTTCATAAATGATTGCGTGGGATCAGCTTTAAAGCATGTGTATGTTTCAGAGTCAGACAGCTGAAGCATAGACTCGACCTTATATGCCTCACCATGATGACCGCTAGCCCTACTTTGTCTGCATTTCTAATGACAATACTGTCATCATCCTTAAGATCTTGTATTGCTATTTTATCAACTGCAGTGAGATTATCCTGCACACAACTCACCACAGACTTACTGGCTAGGTGAGTCAAATCCCTCTCAATCAATCTCTGGAACAAATCCATATCCTTGCCATGTGAACCAACAGGGTAAAAATCTGATCTTAGTTTAAAAGGTATACCTGCAGGTAACAACCTTGGTTCACCACGGCAAGGATCGGATTTGGAGGCCAAATCCATCAAATCATTTAATGCACATGTATCAGGGAACAGGCAGGAGGAGGGAGGAGATGAAGGAGAGGAAAAAGACTCACCCTCCACCGATTCGTCACATGGAGGTTCTGGTACTTGAACACGTTCCCCAAAATAATGTTTTTTCAATGTCAAAGAACAAACAAATTTGTCTTTAGTCTATCCTTCATATTTAACCTGCAAAGAATGGTAAACAATACAACATTCGTGTACATTGCTAAATTGTCACTGACATTCCTCAAAACTGAAAACAACTAAACCCTCTGTAACCCTTACTTTCACGTTCCTACTAAAATACAACAGCCGTGACACTTAGGAGGGCTGCCGCGGTAGGTTCTAAGATATTCTTGTTACTACATACAAACAATGAGAAGACTAAAGCATGAGACAAACATTTAGATACAAATGTGGGGGAGATATTTCATAGTTCCCAAAACAAAAATGAAAAAACGAAACTATCAGACGGAATACTGCCTTCACTCTTTTAGCAATAGAAAAAAATACAATGGGAAAAACATGAGAGCAGCTCGAAACCTTGCATGGGCCATCCACACAAAGCTCAAAAACAGGCATGAGAATTTTAATCACACAAGCGTGTACTACACATCCATCAACCCATTCATCATTACAGATTTCTGAAGCCACAGCCGATCTACATCCAAGGTCTTTTTATTCTGAGGTCTCGTACCTCCAGACATCAAAAGTACCTTCCAAAGGAATACACCTTACTGTACCCTCTGACCATATATGCCAATCTTTAAGGGGTTTAATGGCCTTTTCCTCAAAACTAGACTTCATGTACTGTGCAACCGTCTGACTGTGGGAAGCCTTGCATTCCTTCCCTTGCATGGACTGCTCATTACCCATGGCGATTCAAATCGGCTTATCATCTTACCCCTGTGTCCAGGGAAACCATTGCACCCATTTAGGAGAGCACCACCTGGTGCCTTCTTTTATGGTGGATTGACGGACTAAAACCACTATCTGGTCCAGTCCCCCAACTAGAAACCCTAACCGAGATGTCAACTCTATGGCTTGTTGTCCCAACACTTTTGGCACAGAACTACAGAGCACCACTCTTTTAACAACCAACTATTAACTATGCCAAGTGATTAGCCAACAACCACAGATCACCCCTCGAATTATGTCTCTACCCCTCACAGTGTATGCCTACACAAGCGCATAGCGCTGTACGACCGTACACTGCGTCGCCAGACTAAACCGCACAGCACACTTACGCCCGCTTTCTGTACAGAACAATGTGGCTTCTCTCTGTACCTAGATATTACAACAATAATATGGATGCCTCCTGTTTACTCTCTATCCAAAACTGTATTACAGTATACAACTTCACAAAACAACTGGAATTACATTTAAAAATAAAAATGGTTTCCATCATCCTTCCAAACACAAGTCCCTTTGTCCACATGCTTGTTTTAAAAGACCTTCAGGATGGCTTAGAAATACAAACAGCGATCCTAGAAACTTGAGACCACCCACAGGGTGTAGAAACAGTTCCTATTGTAAGTGCTTCCAGCATTGCATGGCCGCCCTTCCCCCTCTCAGCCACATGGCCACTTGAATATGTGGCAGCCATTTTCAAAAGTAACCACAAAGTTCACTAAACCATTTGTAGGTGAAAAATATTATTACATTTATGGGGACATGTGTCTTGAAACAATATATACTATACACAACTGACTTAGTCCCATACAAAAGTAATAATCACAATTCATACATTTCTATTTCTCATATACTTATTACACAACATACAGTTACTTCATAAACATTGTAGGTTGTATTAAATGGGTTAAAAAATAGACCTATCATTACTGACAAACATACAATTAAAAATCCGCCATTATACCAAAAGATGAAAAATTAGTTCTTTAGCAAAGCAGAACCTACCTAAAGCATCGGACAGAGAAAACGTACCCCTTCCTCAGGACAACAAAGTATTTCAAACAGTTTGATGTCCTGGACTGGGACCTGCTCTCCCATCCTACTGATCCGATTGTGTAGGAGGTCCTGTTCACTCCTACCTGGCACGCCATCTTAACTGTCGAGATTTCGCTATAGGCTATGCGCAAAGCATGTCTCCTGCGCTACTAAGCGCCCTTTCAGCCTTTTGGTATAATGCATCTCAATAAACCTGTGTCTCTCGCATTTCCCCAAGTAAACAGACATAGTCACCTACTTAGCTCCATCACTCGACCAACTGACCTGATCCTGCGAGAAATCTTTATTCATATAACAATAGAGCCTGATGGTTTCACAATCGACCAATCAAGCACAGGCATTCCTTCAAACAAGAGGGGTTATACAACAACCAATGAACACTGACTAGGGGAGTCTTATGGGCATGTCTGGGCAGAGGCAGTGTGTATGATTTCCCGCCCCCTGTCTCTGTAAGCTATCATCTTCAGCTAGACAATGGCTGGTCTTGAAATCACGGACGCTATCCGACCATAACACACCCAAAGGGTCCCATTTTTACCGTTGGTGTGAATCCTTATTCTGCATTGTTCAGAGATCAATGTATACTCTGATTATACTTCCTTTCGTGTGGATGGGAGATTATGTGCAGGGGCACGCCACGGCCCCCCAAATGTGTTGGTCAGGCACACAGGGGTGACACGAGTGTACATCTGCTAAACCGATGTCTTTGCAGAGCGAACACATCCCCCCCAGATGATTGTTCTGTGCATCGCACAGGAGCCCTTCGCTGGCGAACATATCCCCACTCTGCAAACACTTCTCTACATCCCCAACAAGCTTTTCACTACCAAACGGATCTCAACCAGCGCCAGTCAGCTCTTTAGAGCGGGCTGCGGCAGAACTAACACTGGGAGACACTATGACAATACATATTAAATACATCTTCATAAAATTTCCACAACATTATCTACTAGGACCACCAGGTCCTTTTCCATCCTAGATTCCCCCAGAGGTTCTCCCCCTAGTGTATAGATTGCATTCATATTTTTGCCACCCAAATGCATTATTTTACATTTTTATACATTAAACCTCAATTGCCATGTTTCCACATCCTGCAAAGAAGTTATTGCCCTGCTTAGCTTATTATCGTCCGGAAATACAGAGATTGAACTGTTTACACCATCCTCCAGGTCGTTTATGAACAAATAAATAGGATTGGTCCCAGCACAGAACCCTGGGGGACCCCACTACTCACCCTTGACCATTCCGAGTATTCCCAATTTTTCACCACCCTCTGAACTCGCCCTTGTAGCCAGTTTTCAATCCATGTATTCACCCTATGGCCCATGCCAACGGACCTTATTTTGTACAGTAAACATTAATGGGGAACTGTGTCAAATGCTTTTGCAAATTCCATATACACCATGTCTACGTGCCTTCCTTTATCTAGATGGCAACTCTCTTCCTCATAGAAGGTTAATAGGTTAATTTGGCAAGAATGATTCTTCATGAATCCATGCTGATTACTGCTAATGATACCGTTTTCATTACTAAAATCTTGTATATAGTCCCTTATCATCCCCTCCAAGAGCTTGCATACTATTGATGTTAGGCTAACTGGTCTGTAATTCCCAGGGATGTATTTTGGGCTCTTTTTAAATATTGGTGCTACTTTGGCTTTTCTCCAATCCGCTGGTACCATTCCAGTCAGTAAACTGTCAGTAAAAATTAAGAACAATGGTCTGGCAATTACTTGACTGAGTTCCCTAAGTACCCTTGGGTCCCAGTGCTTTATTAACGTTAAGTTTCCCAAGTCTAATTCTAATTCTGTCCTCTTTTAGCCATGAGGGTGCTTCCTGTGATGTGTCACGAGGATAAACACTGCAGTTTTAGTTACTGAAGCCCCCTGATTCCCTCGTGAAGACTGAGGAGAATAATAAATTCAATACCTTCACCATAGCCCCATCCTTTGTAACCAGATGTCATTCTTTATAGGGCCAATATGGTCTGTCCTCCTTTTTTACTGTTTACATACTTAAAGAGTTTCTTGGGATTTTATTTGCTCTCCTCCGCTATCTGTCTTTCACGTTCTATCTTAGCCGCCCTAATTGCACCCTTACATTTCTTGTTGCATTCTTTATAAAGTTTGAATGCTGATGATGATCCCTCAACCCTGTATTTTTTGAAGGCCTTCTCTTTTGCTTTTATATGCATTTTTACATTGGCGTTAAGCCATCCATGGCTTTTGTTCGCACTTTTAAATTTTTTACCTAATGGGATGCACTGGCTAATGCCCTTATTTAATATGCTCTTAATATGCTCTAAGTGTCTTTGTCCCTTATGTTTCCTATTTGTGTGATTTATACTCAAGCCAGTTGACTTGTGATCGCTGTTTCCTAAATTGCCCCGTATTTCCACATCCGTGATCAGGTCTGTATTGTTGGTAATCAGTAGATCTAGTAACGCTTTATTTCTAGTTGGTGCGTCTACCATCTGACCCATTAAATTTTCCTGCAAGACATTTGGGAACTGGTGAGCCTTAGACGAATGCGTGGTTTCCTCTGCCCAGTCTATGTCTGGGTAATTAAAATCCCCCATTATGATAACACTTCCAATCCTTGCTGCTAATCCAAATTGTGATAGGAGGTCCACCTCCCCCTCCTCCCTCATGTTAGGGGGCCTATAGCATACTCCTAGTATTATTTTTCCCTTAGCTTCATCCCTTTGGAGCTCTTCCCACAGGGATTCCACCTCCTCCCTAGCTCCCTTAGTGATGTCATCTCTCATATTTACTTGTACATTATTCTTGATATACAGGCATACCCCTCCCCCTTTTTTACCCTGTCTATCCCAGCGGTAAAGGGTATACCCTTGAATGGTTGCCCGCCAATCATGAGAGCTTTTGAACCAAGTCTCTGAAATTCCCACAAAATCCAAATCCTCCTCATACAACAGTATCTCTAGTTCACCCATCTTGTCCGCCAGGCTCCTGGCATTGGTGAGCATGCCACGTAGTTTAGACCGGTCACATACTATCCTCTTATTGGGTGTTCTGAAATTGCAACTAGGATTTGTTACTATACGTATCTTGGGTTTATGTGCTTTAGTCAACCTACCACTAATGCTCCCAATACTACCCTCTGGACTATGTTCCACGCTGACTATCTCTATATCTGGACCCTCCCCCGTCACCTAGTTTAAAAACCCCTCTAACTTTTTGGCCATCTTTACTCCCAGCAGATCTGCACCCTCCTCATTTAGGTTCAGTCCGTCCCTTCTATAGTACCGGTTACCGACTGAGAAGTCGGCCCAGTCCACCAGGAACCCAAACCCCTCCTGATCTCGGGGTGATGAGATCAGGGTGCTCGGGATCAGGGTGATGGGATCAGGGTGACTGATCAGGGTGATGGGATCAGGGTGACTGGTCTGAGGTGCTCTGGATCAGGGGCAGGGTGATAGGTCTGGGTCGCTCGGGATCAGGGTGATGGGCCTGGGGTGCTTAGGATCATGGTGAAGGGATTAGGGTGACGGGATCAGTGTGTTGGGCCTGGGGTGCTCGGGATCTGGGTGATGGGCCTGGGGTGCTCGGGATCAGGGTAACGGGATTAGGGTGATGGGCCTGGGGTGCTCTGGATCAGGGTGACGGGATCGGAGTGATGAGATCAGGGTGATGGGCCTGGGGTACTCAGGATCAGGGTGATGGGCCTGAGGTGCTCGGTATAAGGGGGATAGGCCTGGGGTGTTTGGGATCGGGGTGGTGGGATCATAGTGACATTTGGCTTGTGGCGGCGCCTTATTCACTGGAATGAGTTGTATTTAGAGGTCGTACTGCTTGGTGGCCTTTTCCATAATTTTTTCCACATCACATCCACAGCGCTGGTTACCAATATGGCCGCTGGATGGTCAGAGGATGGCAAACCTGCAGCTCAACAGCCTATGGTGCTCGGGATCAGGGTGACAAGATTGGAGTGATGAGATCAGGGTGCTCTGGATATGGGTGATGGGATCAGGGTGTCGGATTCGGGGTGATGCGATCAGGGTGACGGGTCTGAGGTGCTCTGGATTAGGGTGATGGGCCTGGGGTGCTCTGGATCAGGGTGATGGGTCTGGGGCGCTTGGGATCAGGGTGATGGGTCTGGGGTGCTCGAGATCAGGGTGACGGGATCGGGGTGATGAGATCAGGGTGCTCGGGATCGTGGTGATGAGATCAAGGTGCTCAGGATCAGGGTGATGGAATCAGGGTGACGAGATCAGGGTGATGGGATCAGGGTGATGGGTCTGAGGTGCTCTGAATCAGGGTCAGGGTGATGGGTCTGGGGCACTCGGGATCAAGGTGATGGGCCTGGGGTGCTTGGGATCAGCGTGATGGGCCTGGGGTGCTCGGCATCAGGGTGATGGCACTGGGGTGCTCAGGATCAGGGTGATGGGATCAGGGGGCTCGGGATCGGAGTGATGGGACTGGAGTGCTCGGGATCAGGGTGATGGGCCTGGGGTGCTCGGAATCAGGGTGATGGGTCTGGGGCGCTCGGGATCAGGGTGATGGGTCTGGGGTGCTCAGGATCAGGGTGACGGGATCGGGGTGATGAGATCAGGGTGCTCGGGATCAGGGTGATGGGATCAGGGTGACTGATCAGGGTGATGGGATCAGGGTGACTGGTCTGAGGTGCTCTGGATCAGGGACAGGGTGATAGGTCTGGGTCGCTCGGGATCAGGGTGATGGGCCTGGGGTGCTTAGGATCCTGGTGAAGGGATCAGGGTGACGGGATCAGTGTGTTGGGCCTGGGGTGCTCGGGATCTGGGTGATGGGCCTGGGGTGCTCGGGATCAGGGTAACGGGATTAGGGTGATGGGCCTGGGGTGCTCTGGATCAGGGTGACGGGATCGGAGTGATGAGATCAGGGTGATGGGCCTGGGGTACTCAGGATCAGGGTGATGGGCCTGAGGTGCTCGGTATAAGGGTGATAGGCCTGGGGTGTTTGGGATCGGGGTGGTGGGATCATAGTGACATTTGGCTTGTGGCGGCGCCTTATTCACTGGAATGAGTTGTATTTAGAAGTCGTACTGCTTGGTGGCCTTTTCCATAATTTTTTCCACATCACATCCACAGCGCTGGTTACCAATATGGCCGCTGGATGGTCAGAGGATGGCAAACCTGCAGCTCAACAGCCTATGGTGCTCGGGATCAGGGTGACAAGATTGGAGTGATGAGATCAGGGTGCTCTGGATATGGGTGATGGGATCAGGGTGTCGGATTCGGGGTGATGCGATCAGGGTGATGGGTCTGAGGTGCTCTGGATCAGGGTGATGGGCCTGGGGTGCTCCGGATCAGGGTGATGGGTCTGGGGCGCTTGGGATCAGGGTGATGGGTCTGGGGTGCTCGAGATCAGGGTGACGGGATCGGGGTGATGAGATCAGGGTGCTCGGGATCGTGGTGATGAGATCAAGGTGCTCGGGATCAGGGTGATGGAATCAGGGTGACGAGATCAGGGTGATGGGATCAGGGTGATGGGTCTGAGGTGCCCTGAATCAGGGTCAGGGTGATGGGTCTGGGGCGCTCGGGATCAAGGTGATGGGCCTGGGGTGCTTGGGATCAGCGTGATGGGCCTGGGGTGCTCGGCATCAGGGTGATGGGACTGGGGTGCTTAGGATCAGGATCAGGGTGATGGGATCAGGGGGCTCGGGATCGGAGTGATGGGACTGGAGTGCTCGGGATCAGGGTGATGGGCCTGGGGTGCTTGGAATCAGGGTGATGGGTCTGGGGCGCTCGGGATCAGGGTGATGGGTCTGGGGTGCTCAGGATCAGGGTGACGGGATCGGGGTGATGAGATCAGGGTGCTCGGGATCAGGGTGATGGGATCAGGGTGACTGATCAGGGTGATGGGATCAGGGTGACTGGTCTGAGGTGCTCTGGATCAGGGACAGGGTGATAGGTCTGGGTCGCTCGGGATCAGGGTGATGGGCCTGGGGTGCTTAGGATCATGGTGAAGGGATCAGGGTGACGGGATCAGTGTGTTGGGCCTGGGGTGCTCGGGATCTGGGTGATGGGCCTGGGGTGCTCGGGATCAGGGTAACGGGATTAGGGTGATGGGCCTGGGGTGCTCTGGATCAGGGTGACGGGATCGGAGTGATGAGATCAGGGTGATGGGCCTGGGGTACTCAGGATCAAGGTGATGGGCCTGAGGTGCTCGGTATAAGGGTGATAGGCCTGGGGTGTTTGGGATCGGGGTGGTGGGATCATGGTGACATTTGGCTTGTGGCGGCGCCTTATTCACTGGAATGAGTTGTATTTAGCGGTCGTACTGCTTGGCGGCCTTTTCCATAATTTTTTCCACATCACATCCACAGCGCTGGTTACCAATATGGCCGCTGGATGGTCAGAGGATGGCAAACCTGCAGCTCAACAGCCTATGGTGCTCGGGATCAGGGTGACAAGATTGGAGTGATGAGATCAGGGTGCTCTGGATATGGGTGATGTCGGATTCGGGGTGATGCGATCAGGGTGACGGGTCTGAGGTGCTCTGGATCAGGGTGATGGGCCTGGGGTGCTCCGGATCAGGGTGATGGGTCTGGGGCGCTTGGGATCAGGGTGATGGGTCTGGGGTGCTCGAGATCAGGGTGACGGGATCGGGGTGATGAGATCAGGGTGCTCGGGATCGTGGTGATGAGATCAAGGTGCTCGGGATCAGGGTGATGGAATCAGGGTGACGAGATCAGGGTGATGGGATCAGGGTGATGGGTCTGAGGTGCTCTGAATCAGGGTCAGGGTGATGGGTCTGGGGCGCTCGGGATCAAGGTGATGGGCCTGGGGTGCTTGGGATCAGCGTGATGGGCCTGGGGTGCTCGGCATCAGGGTGATGGGACTGGGGTGCTTAGGATCAGGATCAGGGTGATGGGATCAGGGGGCTCGGGATCGGAGTGATGGGACTGGAGTGCTCGGGATCAGGGTGATGGGCCTGGGGTGCTTGGAATCAGGGTGATGGGTCTGGGGCGCTCGGGATCAGGGTGATGGGTCTGGGGTGCTCAGGATCAGGGTGACGGGATCGGGGTGATGAGATCAGGGTGCTCGGGATCAGGGTGATGGGATCAGGGTGACTGATCAGGGTGATGGGATCAGGGTGACTGGTCTGAGGTGCTCTGGATCAGGGACAGGGTGATAGGTCTGGGTCGCTCGGGATCAGGGTGATGGGCCTGGGGTGCTTAGGATCATGGTGAAGGGATCAGGGTGACGGGATCAGTGTGTTGGGCCTGGGGTGCTCGGGATCTGGGTGATGGGCCTGGGGTGCTCGGGATCAGGGTAACGGGATTAGGGTGATGGGCCTGGGGTGCTCTGGATCAGGGTGACGGGATCGGAGTGATGAGATCAGGGTGATGGGCCTGGGGTACTCAGGATCAAGGTGATGGGCCTGAGGTGCTCGGTATAAGGGTGATAGGCCTGGGGTGTTTGGGATCGGGGTGGTGGGATCATGGTGACATTTGGCTTGTGGCGGCGCCTTATTCACTGGAATGAGTTGTATTTAGCGGTCGTACTGCTTGGCGGCCTTTTCCATAATTTTTTCCACATCACATCCACAGCGCTGGTTACCAATATGGCCGCTGGATGGTCAGAGGATGGCAAACCTGCAGCTCAACAGCCTATGGTGCTCGGGATCAGGGTGACAAGATTGGAGTGATGAGATCAGGGTGCTCTGGATATGGGTGATGTCGGATTCGGGGTGATGCGATCAGGGTGACGGGTCTGAGGTGCTCTGGATCAGGGTGATGGGCCTGGGGTGCTCCGGATCAGGGTGATGGGTCTGGGGCGCTTGGGATCAGGGTGATGGGTCTGGGGTGCTCGAGATCAGGGTGACGGGATCGGGGTGATGAGATCAGGGTGCTCGGGATCGTGGTGATGAGATCAAGGTGCTCGGGATCAGGGTGATGGAATCAGGGTGACGAGATCAGGGTGATGGGATCAGGGTGATGGGTCTGAGGTGCTCTGAATCAGGGTCAGGGTGATGGGTCTGGGGCGCTCGGGATCAAGGTGATGGGCCTGGGGTGCTTGGGATCAGCGTGATGGGCCTGGGGTGCTCGGCATCAGGGTGATGGGACTGGGGTGCTCAGGATCAGGGTGATGGGATCAGGGGGCTCGGGATCGGAGTGATGGGACTGGAGTGCTCGGGATCAGGGTGATGGGCCTGGGGTGCTCGGAATCAGGGTGATGGGGTCGGGGTGATGGGCCTGGGGTTCTCAGGATCAGCGTGATGGGCCTGGGGTGCTCGGGATCAGGGTGATGGGCCTGGGGTGCTCAGGATCAGGGTGATGGGATCAGGGGGTTCGGGATCGGAGTGATGGGATCGGGATGACATTTGGCTTGTGGCAGCGCCTTATTCACTGGAATGAGTTGTATTTGGCGGTCGTGCTGCTTTGCGGCCTTTACCATAGATTTTTCCGCATCACATCCACGGCGCTGGTTACCAATATGGCCGCTGGATGGTCAGGGGATGGCAAACGTGCAGCTCAACAGCCTATGTTAACCCCCCCCCCGTGTAAATGGGATATTATGTGCCCCTCGTGAGGTGAATACAGGGACCACCTTATTAGATTGAGAGGTCATCCAGCACAGAAATGATGGGGGGTGCCTATTCTTTTGGACAATGTAAATCCTTTACATTCATTATCGATGCCGTATCCATAGAACTATTGGGCTGCTGTGCACTTGCTTGTGTTTGAACAAATTGCAGAAATTGACAGAGTTTCTTACTCATCACACATCATCAAAACAATATAGGATATAGTCTGGACCTATTAAGGCAGAAGTAAACATAAATATCCAAAAGAGTGAAATAAATATCCGGTGTTACCTGTATAGCAATATACTCCGAACAATGTGAATCCCAATATCTCTTTAAGACAGAGGGTATAAATCTAAAATACCAAGAAAACCAGGCATCTCTAAAGCCTCGTACACACGATCGGATTGCTGGCCAACAAAACCGTGGAATTTTGTCCAAAGGGCGTTGGCTCAAACTTGTCTTGCATACACACGTTCATACAAATGTTGGCCAACAATTACGAACGTAGTGACATACTAGATGTACTACGTGTTTTTTTCAGCTCTTTAGCGCCACGCTTTGGGCTCCTTCTGCTAATTTCATGTTAGTAGAAGTTTGGTGAGTGTTGCTTTTCTTTTCGCGTTTTTCATTTAGCGCTTTTAAGTTTGCGCTTTTCATTTTGCGCTTTTCAGTTCGTTTCTGAACGGGCGTTTGTCAACCAGACATGTTGCGAAATCAGAGGAGATAACGTGTTATTTATTATTGGCCTTGGAGTTAATACTTTGAAATTTTTTTTTTTGGTTGAATAATGATTTGATTTGGTATATTTTCTATATTTTTGGATGCATAGAATGCACTTTTTTTAATTTTCTTTTTTTTCTTTTTTTAATGCAAAATTAAAAAATTGTGGGGAATAATACTTGGCTATGTGTTTTACTTCAAATGACAGTTTGGGAGTAGGCAGTTACGTTTAAAAAAATACAATGTAAAATTGACAAGGGACACCAACATAGTTGTATCTTTGATCTTAAAAACTACGGGATAATGGTGTTGTGGTAACTTGCCCCAAAAAAATAAAAATAAAAGCATAATAATATTTTTCTTGATATCACTAGAAAAAAAGCCTTTGAAAATTCGATTGCAATAACTCCATCAGTATCACCAGCAAAGCAGCTTCATTATTATCCCATTAAAGAAGAAGAGAATTGTGCACTGCATTTCGAGATTTCATAATTTGCCGCGTCATGAATCTTAATTCTCTATTACGAACGCTGGTTTACAAGACCGACCCCTTCTGCTTCCGAGCATGCGTGTTTGTACTTTGGACTTTTGTCCAACGGACTTGCGTACACACGATTGGAAAATCCGACAATACACATTTGTTGGTGGAAAATTTGAAGATATGCTAGCCAACATTTGTTGGCGGAAAGTCCAACAACAATTGTCCGATGGAGCATACACACGGTCGGATTTTCCGCCAACAGCCTGACATCGAACATTTCCCGTCGGATAGTCCAATTGTGTGTACGGGGCATTAGGCTGCTGGATGGTCAGGGGATGGCAAACCTGCAGCTCAACAGCCTATTTTAACTACCTTCCCCCCTGTAAATCAGATATTATGTGCCCCTCGTAAGGTGAATGCTGCAACCACCTTATTAGATTGAGAGGTCAACCAGCACAGAACTGATGGGGGGTGTCTATTCTTTTGGACAATGTAAATCCTTCTATTCATTACCAATTCCTTATCCATAGAACTATTGGGCTGCTGCACACTTGTCTGTGTTTGAACAAATTGCCGAAATTGACAATCGTCACAGAGATGCCTGGTTTTCTTGGTATTTTGGATTTATCCCCTCTGTCTTAAAGAGATATTGGGATTCACATCGTTCGGAGTATATTGCTATACACCAGATATTTATTTCCCTCTTTTGTATATTTATGTTTTCTTCTGCCTTAATAGGTCCAGACTATATCCTATGGACCGGTAGGCAAAACATCTGAGACAGATCCTCTATTCCAGAGTAAGAAACTCTGTATATAACACACTTGCAATATATGTATGGTCCTGAAGAAGCGGGAAATCCCACGTAACACGTAGACCAGTTACAAGTACATGTATCTGTAGCGGTAACCCCATGGGGGCTGCTGAATTGGTTATAGCAATTTGCCAATCACCCCGCTTCCGATCTCCTGTCACTAAGTACAAAACACCAAACAGTCAATAGTTACGTTTTCTTGCTCTTTATTTGTGGGAATGCTCTGGATTATCTATTGGTAGATATGAGATGCTCCACCAGATCCCACTGACAATGAGGGTATCATCCATAGCCGTAGCCTTTTGTTACTGGACTCTCCCTTTGCAGAGCCTTTCTTGAATCTATTACTTCCTGTGCTACTCGGACTATCCGATTTGTGAATTCCCCGGTACAATGCTCCCAAATTGAACAAAGGCATTACTCTGAATAATTCCTCTGCTTGACTGATATAGTTTCTTTGGAGCAATGATTCTCGAGTCAAAGGCCTACACCGCCTATTTCCATGACCTACATACTAACGCCCCTCAGTCTTTGGAAGTTACTGTCCATTATTGCTTAGGCTGTGTTCCGTAGTCACACAGCATGGCACTTCACTCACTCCTGCACTTGCTTCTTTAGGTTTCACTGACCTGTTCTCCACGATCAACACTCTGTGTTCCCCAGTCACAGAAAGTCGATCCACCGGTCCACTTCCTCCGCTTAACTCCTACTCCCTCCTCGATTGCACGGCACATCCCCGCATGGGAATGCCCGGCTCCTTCCTCAGCGTTACATGCTGGCTTCTCTGTACCCCAGGCATCTACCCTGGACCTCCCTTGAGGGCATGCTTGAGACTCTCCTCCTCCCAGGCCCCAGGCCCTCGGCCTCCTGGAATTTCTCCCTCCACCGAACTCCTTGACTCCTCCAACTTCCCCAACTCCTCCCCCGGAAGCATATGACCCTACTTATATGTGAGACCTCCTCTCGACCAGGCAAATTAATGATTTGTCAGGACTCTCACACGAGCTTTCTGCCACTCCCAGTCCATCCCCTCCTTTCCAGAACAATCCACCGTCAAGCAGAGGAGGCATCTCTGAGCCTAAGTGTAGGTGGCCACACCCCCCGCTATCCTGACACTCCCACTACTGAATCAAAACAATCAGGCCTAGGAAAGAACCACAGGCCTGGCTAAATTTACCCGTAACTAGGTCTTGCACTACCAAATACCACTATAGCACCTACCCTAAAGTAGAGGGTGCTACATATCTATCAGATTTACATATTTTTGTATTTATCGCAAAGTTTCTTTATGCATATCTATGTTTTTAATATTGTGTTTATGACAATGTTTTATGTGTAATAAAATTGATATAGATTTTTATTCTGAGTTTTTTCTCATTTGGCATATTTAAAGTCCCACTACTTTTGTTTTCAAAAATACCATATTCATTTAAGGGATGATGCCAATGTGAACTTGAGGTTGGATTTTATTACATGTCCTCTACCTTACAACTTTTCTACCTACAACACCCCTTACTATCCACTGCTACCCAACCTTCCACTGACAGTCCAAAGAAGCCCATGCTATCTATAGCAACCCACACTATCAGCATACCAAAGTGGCCCATTCTATCTACAACACCCCAAATCAGTCCATCATATCCAAGGCACCGCAAGAACCCCACACCAGCGGTATGGACTGGAAGTGGACAGGGGGGCAGCAGGATGCACAGGGGGAGGCAGCAGGGTGGACTGGGGAGGCTGAAGAATGGTCAGGGGGGCCACAGAGTAGTTAGAGGGGCAGTGGGATGGACAGGGGGCCAGCAGCGTGGTCAGGAGGGCAGTGAAATGCACAGGGGGTCAGCAGGGGGGCAGTGGGGTGAACTGGAGAGTAGCGTAGTGGACAGGGGGCATCGGGGTGCACGGGGCACCGGGTGGACAGGGAGAGTAGCGGAGTGGACAGGGAGGCAGCGGGATGGACAGGGAGGCAGCGGTTTGAACCGGGAGGCAGCGGGATGGACAGGGAGGCAGCGGGATGGACAGGGTTGCAGTGGGATGGACAGGGTGGCAGTGGGATGGACAGGGGGACAGCGGGATGGATAGGGGGATGGACAGGGGGACAGTGGGATGGACAAGGGAACAGTGGGATGTACAGCTGCATGGACAGGGGGACAGTGGGATGGACAGGGAGGGTGGACAGGGGGACAGTGGGATGGACAGGGAGGGTGGACAGGGGGACAGTGGAATAACAAGTGGGGTGGACAGGGGGTGGACAGGGGAACAGTGGGATGAACAGGGGACAGGGGGACACTGGGATGGATAGGGCGTGGACAGGGGCACAGTGAGATGGACAGGGGGGTGGACAGGGAGACAGTGGGATGGACAGGGGGACAGTGGGATGGACGAAGGGGGTGGACAGGGGGACAGTGGGATGGACGGGGGAGTGGACGGGGATCAGTGGAATGGACAGGGGGGTGGACAGGAGGCCAGTGGAATGGACAGGGGGATGGACAGGGGGACAGTGGTGCTCAGTGGTGGACTTTATACCTGTCTCCTGCTGTCCTGTTCTGTAAACTATGGGTTGCTCCTTGTACTGAGGCTGATCACTGCACTGACTGCACTAGATAAAGTCGGACGATCCTGTCAGCCCAGGAGACACACAGACAGGGAGAAGAGGGGGCCTTTAGCTGCAGGTGGTCTGTCCTGAGAGATGCCTGCTGTTTTTGGCCACTTAAAGCTATGATATGTAAACTCTGCAGATCAGGGAGGGGACAGAAGGCAGCAGTAATAGAGAGAGAAGTGCTGGCAGTGTGTGGTCACTGGAGTCTGGACTTGGGACAGAGATGAGGGGAAGACACATTGCTGACAGGCGCTGGGGACATCTCACTGGGAAGTATGCTGTCAGAATAATGTGTCTGGGTGTCTAGCAGCCGGAAACCGGGCACATGATGCAAAAACCGGACTGTCTGGGTCAAAACTAGACAGGTGACAACCCTATCCTGAGCACGTTGGTGATGGCTTTTTTTCAGCCTGTAAATGCTCCCCTTCTTATACGCCTGTAAAGGCCTAATATAGAGGTACTTTTACAGGCTTAAAAAAAAACCAAACACCTCTAAAAGCAGTGTATTTAAGCTCAATGTGCACGAGACCGTAAAGATAACTAAACAGGAGAAAATAGTTACACTCCAATTGTTGAACAGCTAGGTCATTGTAGCAGTAACTGATCTATCTTACCTCCAGAGGCTAATCCACATATCTCTACATAATAAAATAGCAAAAAAAAGTAAGAAGCAGCTAGTAAAATTGTGAGTCAAAAGTGACTTCAAAGTAAACACTGCTAGAACAACTAAAAAATATTTGCTCCTTGAAAATGTACTGTAATTTTTCTTTTACAACTTATTTTTTGCCATGGAATGTTATACTTTTTAATAACTCTGTAAATTTAGAAACCATATTCTAACAGTCTGCCTAATGTTAGATATTGGATACCTTTAATAATTGCCTTTAGCTAACTAAAGTTAGCAGCTGACAGTAAGAGCACAAAGGCTCCTTCTTCACACAGACTGTTTAAATGTGTTCTGAAATTGCAGGTTATAGTTATATTCAACTCTATGTTTTAGCTTGTTAATTTTTGTTCTGTGCTTTTCACTTGATATTTTGCTGGCTTGCAGGGATTATGTATGTGTGATTTTGTAAATGTATGTTTATTTGTGTGTATGGTGGTTGGGGATAACACTGGGAAGGATAAACTTTGTGGAAATATTTATTTCCAGTATCTACAGTATATAGCACCAACATATTACACAGTAGTTTACAGAGTAAAGCAGCCCATAGACAAGTCCGTTTTTTCCGTTCAACCAGCGTGTTGGAAAACTTCATGCACTCCGTGTGGATAATGTGATATTCCAAGCTGAGCTATTGTATTCTGAAAGTGGAGAGACTTCCCTGCTTTCAGAATACACCAATCAGTCTTGCAGGTTAAAGCCTGCAGCGCTGATCAAGTGGGAAAAATCCAACAGGGCAATTGTACAGAAGTTGTACAGAAGTGCCTATAAATGGGAGCACTAGTGGTAGGTTGACTAAAGCACATAAACCCAAGGTAAGTATAAAGTCCTAGTTGCAATCTCCGAACACCCAATAAAAAGGATAGTATGCCACCGGTCTAAACTACGCGGCATGTTCACAAATGCCAGGAACCTGGCAGACAAGATGGGTGAACTAGAGATACAGAACCAAGTCTATTTCAGAGACTTGGTTCAACAGCTCTCATGATTGGCTGGCAACCATTCAAGGGTATACCCTTTATCGCAGGGATAGAGAGGGTAAAAAAGGGGGAGGGGTATGCCTGTATATCAAGAATAATGTACAAGTGAATGTAAGAGATGACATCACTGAGGGAGCTAGGGAGGAGGTGGAATCCCTATGGGTAGAGCTCCAAAGGGATGAAGCTAAGGGGAAAATAATACCGGGAGTATGCTATAGGCACCCTAACCTGCGGGAGGAGGGTGTCAGGAAAGGCTTGCTGGGAGCAACAGTTCCGGGCGGGCGTGTGTGCGCGTGCGAGCGCACGGTTGTTGGCGCCAGAAGCGCTATTTAAACTCTGTCATGACAGTGGAATCTTGCTGCTTGATCTACAGCGTTCCCTGAGTGATTCCTATGTTCCTGATCTGTTCCTGAAATTACTCGCTTACCTTGTTTCTATGCGCTTCCATCTGCCTGCACCTGACCTTGGCCACGACCTCGCCCCTGTCCAATCCTTTGGCTTACCCGCATCAGTCTGTTACCGACCCGGCTTGTCCAGTGACCTTCCCTCAGCTTTCTGCATCTGTTCCAGTACTGCTCTCCTGTGCATGACCCGGCCTGCCTGACCTTCCTGCGTCTCATCCCTGGGACCATCCACCTGCACCCTGTGAAGTGCCTGCCTTCTAGCTTCAGCTTCCAGTCTGCTGCATCCCACCTGCTGTCCCAGTGTCTCAGCTGCATCCAGAGCATCAGCCCTGCCTACTAGCTGCTGATCCTGCCAGGCACTCGTGCTGTCCTGTATTCCCGTGCCTCCTGTCAGCTCTACCAGGGGCCGCGAATCAGGATTGTAAGGGAATCCTCCCTCTGCATATTGGGATCAATAACCAGGTACGTGACAGTATCAAGCAGCCATGTCTGAGCCCGAGCGGGGAGCCTTACCTATGGATGAACTGTGCCTACGCCTTGCTGGCCTGACTCAGGCTATAAAGACTCTTCAGGAAAGCTATAATCGTCTGGAAGAGTGTGTGCAGGTGCTCTCGCCCCCTGCTGCTCCTCAAGGGACTTCTCAAACCTCAGTCAGTTCCTTTGCTTCCCCTGCGGTGGTGATGTTACCCCCGGAGCCTCGTGTACCCACACCTGAGAGATTTTCTGGAGATCACCGCAAGTTCAGAGCCTTCCGTAACTCCTGCAATTTCTTCTTCGCTCTTCAGCCACCAAAGTGGGTTTTGTGATTTTCCTGCTGCAGGAGGAACCCCAATCCTGGGCACATCGTCTGCTTGAACAGAAGGCTGCGATCCTGACTAACCTGACCAAATTTCTGGATGCCATGGCACAACTGTATGAGGACCCACAGTTGTCTGCAACCGCGGAAGCCGCACTCCACTATTTACAGCAGGGTCGCAGAGCCGTGGAGGACTATGTTGCCGAATTCAGGGGTTGGGCCGCTGACACCAACTGGAATGATGCCTCCCTCCGCTATCAGTTTCGTATGGGACTGTCAGATCCTCTCAAGGATGAACTGGCTAGGGTAGGGGCACCATAGACCCTGGACGCACTTATTGTTTTGGCCATACAAATAGACCGATGTCTGCGAGAACGCAGGTCCGAAAGAATTATGGGTCAATCCCATCTTACCTGGATGCTACCAAAGGTTCCCAGTCCTTCCTACCCTGCTCCTTCTGGGCTGCCTGATCTAACTCCAGACACTTCCGAACCCATGCAACTGGGTGTTCTCCGTCCTTCTCTCACTGGAGAGGAACGTCAACTCGGACGCATGAACAATCTATGCATGTACTGTGGGGAATCAGAACATTATGTAAGAACCTGCCTGGCTAAGTCCAGTAAGTGCCTCCTAAGTTCTACTAACCAAGTCCCTGCTGCAATTAATGTCTCTTCTCACCTCTCTGTTCCTGTTTCGTTGCAGCTGTCCGGAAGGAGCCTTCAAGTAACCGCTATTATTGACTCTGGGGCATGAAGTTGCTTCATGGACTCAACTTTTTCAGTCAGACACTCTATCCCTCTGCTACCCAAGACTCAAGGACTTCTTGTTAACCTTGCTGATGGATAAGCTATCAAATCAGGACCTGTCACACAGAAAACAACCCTCCGTCGGCCACCGTTGCCAGTTGCCATCAGGAGCTATTACACCTTGATATCATCACTTCACCTCTGTTCCCCATCATCTTGGGTATGCCTTGGTTGCAGGCACACAACCCCCACATCAACTGGGCCACCAAAGAAATTACTTTTTCATCCCCTTGCTGCCATCAATACTGCCTTCCGGAAGTTCCCAACAACTCCTCTTCCTTACTTTGCCTGGGCTCTGAAATCCGCCAGTTAGTCCCTGAGGAGTTTCACGACTTCTTGGATGTGTTTAGTAAGAAGGGTGCAGAGACATTACCACCACACCGTGTGTACAACTGCCCTATTGAACTCCTCCCTGGGGCCAAGATCCCCTTTGGGAGAATCTTCCCTCTCACTGAACAAGAACTAGTTACTCTCAAGGAGTACATCGACAACAAACTGAGAAAGGGATTCATCCGCCCGTCCACCTCCCCGGCAGGAGCCGGCATCTTTTTCGTAGAGAAGAAAGATCATTCTCTTTGACCCTCCATAGATTTCCACGAATTCAACAAGATTACCATCAAAAATCGCTATCCTTTTCCCTTGGTACCCAAACTATTCCAGATGCTAGGGACTGCAACCATCTTGACCAAACTTGACCTTCGTGGAGCCTATAACTTGGTCCGCATCAGAAATGGTGACGAGTTGAAAACGGCCTTCCGCACTCGATTCGGACATTTTGAGTATTTGGTGATGCCGTTCGGGTTGCGCAATGCTCCTGCCACCTTTCAGTCCTTTGTTAACAATATTTTCTGGGACTACTTAGATCTGTTCATTATCATTTATCTGGACGACATTCTGATTTTCTCCTCCTCCATTGACAGTCATCATAAGCACGTTAAATGCGTTCTGAGTCGCCTTCGTCAACACGGCCTATATGCCAAGGCTGAAAAGTGCGAGTTCAAAAAACAAAGTATACAATTCCTAGGACTGATTATCTCCATCGAGGGCATCAAGATGGACCCTAAAAAGATCTCAGCTATTTTGGAATGGCCGCCCCCCACTGACAAGAAAGGGATTCAGCGGATCTTTGGATTTGCAAACTTTTACCGTAAATTCATTAAAGCGGGGTTCCACCCAAATTTTGAACAATATCTGTATGTATTCTCTTCCTTGCCTAGATGCTGACATGCCGTTTAAAAAAATTTAAATCGCCGTAATTACCTTTTATTTTTCTATTCTTCTTTGCACTTCCTGGTTCTCCTCCCGTGGGAGTAGGCGTGTTTCTAGCCTCTCCCAGACTCCTGGGAGCTAGTCTCAGGCTTCCCAGGATGCCACTGAGCATGTGCGGGAACGAGCGGTGAATGCTGGGAGCACAGCATTCACTGCATCCAGGAAATAAATGCTTGTGGGCTTCAAATGCCCACAATGAAGATGGAAACCGCCTGCAGTGAATAAAATAAGTTGTTATTCTTTCCGATGAAATCTGACACAGGCGGACATATTACACACAATATGTGAGTATGTAATGCTGAGAAGAAAAGTTTGTGAATGAACTAAAAAAAAAAAAAACGATAGATAGGTGGACCCCCGCTTTAAGGAGTTTTACGCCATTATCGCACCTATCACTCAGCTCACCAAACAAGGAACTCGTTTTCACTGGACCCATGAAGCCCAAGCGGCCTTCGATTCTCTCAAAAGACTGTTCACCTCAGCCTCAGTGTTGAAACATCCTGATCCTGCTTTGCCATTTGTCTTGGAGGTGGACACTTCTGAAATTGCCGTCGGTGCCGTGCTCTCACAACGCCAGGGCCCTAAGTCCCTTTTGTTTCCCATTGCCTTCTTTTCCCTAAGTTATCTGCTCCAGGAAAGGAACTAAGATGTCGGGGACCGAGAACTTTTGGCAATCAAAGCTGCGCTAGAAGAGTGGCGCTATCTGCTGGAAGGGGCAGCTCACCCGATTCTAGTGTACACAGATCACAAGAATCTAGAGTATCTGAGAACTGCAAAATGTTTAAAACCTCGTCAAGCCAGGTGGGCACTATTCTTCTCTAGATTCTCCTTTCATGTTACATACCGGTCCGGCTCAAAAAACATAAAACCAGATGCCTTGTCCCACATGTTCAGCGAATCTAGGTCAACTGCCTCCCCAGACACAATTCTACCCATGGAAAATTTTCTTCTGGTGCAGGAAGATTTACTTGACTGGGTCAAACAGGCTTCTGTTAATGTTCCCCCCTCTCTTGAAACAAAATTGCTTGCAACGGATGGCTTGCTATGGTTTAATGATAAAATTTTTGTACCTAAGAGTCTCCAGGTCACCATACTCGAACTTTGCCATGACCATGTCCTAGCTGGGCACTTTGGCACTTCCAAGACTGTTGATTTGGTGCAGCGCACCTTCTGGTGGCCCCAGGTAGCTAAAGACTGTAAAGACTATGTGGAATCTTGCCCTATCTGTGCCCGGAACAAGTGCAATCAAACCAAGGCTTGGGGTCTGCTCAAACCCTTATGCGTTCCAGACAGGCCCTGGAAATCTATTTCTATGGATTCCATTGTGGAGCTCCCGCCTGCAGAAGGCCACTCCGCTATATTTGTAGTTGTGGACCGGCTATCAAAAATGGCATACTTTATCCTGTTGAAAGGAACACCATCTGCCCCTGAAACGTCACAGGTTTTCATCAGAGAGATTGTCCGGCTTCACGGAGTTCCTGTCAACATTATCTCGGATATGGGAGTACAGTTCACCTCCAGGTTCTGGAAAGCTTTATGCAAATCCCTTGGTATCAAATTATCCTTCTCCTCTGCCTACCACCCACAGACAAATGGGCAGAGGGAGAGGGCCAACCAGACCCTTGAGCAGCACCTGCGATGCTTCTCTTCATTCTTCCAGGACAACTGGATGTCCCTATTACCCCTGGCCGAGTTTGTATACAATAACTCATTCTTCCATAAAACAAACTCCCTTTTTTCACCAATTATGGATATCACCCATCATTTTTACCCAGCTCTCTTCCAGAATGTCCAGTGCCAGCCGCTTTCGAAACCATAAATTTCTTCTAATCTAACAACAAATTGCTACAGGAAACCATGGCCAAGGTGCAAGAAAGTAATAAAGAAATCTTCGATAGAAAGAGGTGGAGAGAACTAGTCCTGAAACCCGGAGATCGGGTATGGCTATCCACTGTGAACCTAAGGCTTGCTTACCCCTCTAAGAATGAGGTGGCCTACGAACTGGATCTGCCAAAATCCTTTCAGGTACACCCAGTTTTCCATGTCTCCCTACTCAAGCCCGCTGTTGCTAATCCTTTTCCCTTGACTAAGTTCTGATCCCCCTGAACCTGTGGTTGTTAATGGGGAAGAAGAATATGAGGTGGAAGCAATTATGGACTGCCGGAAAAAGAATAATCAGATCCAATTCTTGGTGAAGTGGAAGGGTTACGACCCGGAAGAAAATTATTGGGAACTGGAAAATAACATTCATGCCAAGAGATTAATCCTGTCCTTCAAAAAAAGCTCACCCTGAGAAGTTGGCATGGTTGGGCATCTGGAGGCTGCCCCTTGGAGGGGGGCAATGTCAGGAAAGGCTTGCTGGGAGCAACAGTTCCAGGCAGGTGTGCGCGCATGATAGATGGTTTTTCCAACGTAATTCCACTCAAGCTTGGCTTGCATACACACGGTCACACAAAAGTTCTCTGAACTTTCGACCGTCAAGAATGCGGTGACGTACAACACTACGATGAGCCGAGAAAATTAAGTTCAATGCTTCCGAGTATGTGTAGAATCGTTTCTGAGCATGCGTGTTTTTTTGCGCGTCGGAATTGCATACAGACGAACGTAATTTCCGCCAAGAAATTTTTTCGTCGGAAAAATAGAGAACCAGCTCTCAATCTTTTGCTTGCGGAAATTCAGACAGAAAAAGTTGGATGAAGCATACTATGGATGGAATATCCGACCAAAAGCTCACATCGGACTTTTGCTGGCGGAATTTCCGATCGTGTGTACGGGGCATAAGGCTCGCCAGTTCCTAAATGTCTTGCAGGACAATTTCATAGGTCAGATGGAAGACGCACTAACTAGAAATAATGTGTTACTAGATCTAAGGATTACCAACAATACAGACCTGTACAGGAAAGAGCGATCACAGGTCAATTGACTTCAGTATAAATTACACAAATAGGAAACATAATAAGGGAAATACAAAGACACTGAATTTCAAAAGAGCCAACTTCCCTAAACTACGAACTTTGCTAGAAGATTTAAGTTGTGATAAAATCTTAGGAACAAAGAATACAGAGGAGAGATAGGTCCGCTTTAAGAGCATATTAAATAAGGGCATTAGCCAGCGCATCCCATTGAGTAATAAATTTAAAAAAGCGAACAAAAGTCCTGGATGGCTTAACGCCAATGTAAAAATGCATATAAAAGTGTCGCGGACACTGGCTGCAAGGACCTTTTTCTGTCCACATTAATTCTGAACAATACATGATTCTTGAAAGAGCTGATCACATTGACCTGTGGAGACGAACTGTCTGGTCACCAGGGCTGCCTTAAGTGTTGTGCTAATTAACATGTTAATTATATAATTGTCTTTTAAGCTTTTGCTAGAGGTGGGGGGGATCCATGAGTCAGCCCTACCTCGTTATCTAACGCCTTGTGTTAAATGTGTATAAAAAGGCTGTGTTCTGTCCAATAAAGCATTCAAGATTCTACAAGCTATTTTCGGTGAGACTTGTATTCAATGCAGCTATAATAATATATCTCTCTGATGGTCAGACTGGAGGAAGCAGTATTACTGATGGAAGCACTCAGCGGAGTGTGGGATAGGATCCATCAAAATTGGTGGCAAGCTGTGGGATGCTTCCTCTTGCCTAGGCACACCCAAATCACCTCCGGGACCCCCTGCTCCTAACAGCAGATGGAACATCACTACACCAGACTCAAGCGCAGCACCTTGAAGGATCTCTTGGAAGTCCGTGGAAAAGTCTCCAGCAACAAATCCAAAGCAACTCTCATCACCGAACTAATGGAGATTGACCAGGCCAGCAACCCACCAGCAGATACCTTAGAGGCGACACAGTTCCAGCGTGACGTCCAGTGGCGACTGGCCTTGTATGGTACTCACCCCCCGCAGGAGGTTATCAGTCAAGTGTTACGAGAGGTGTCCCAGCTGCGAATGGCTGAACTCCAGCGGGACCAAGGAGCGTCAGTTATGTTGAACCGGGAAGCTCCAGCAGCCCGCAAAAAGCTACCTTATGCCACCTTCCGCATGTTTCAAGATTGTGAAGATGAGATGGATGTTTACCTGCAAATTTTTGAGCGGCAATGCGGTCTCCAAGGTGTCAATAAAGCAGATTGGGTCACGCTCCTGGTCAGCCGGCTCACAGGAAGGGCTGCAGAGGCGAACAATAATGTCCCTGACGAGAACAGCCAGGACTATGACCGGGTAAAAGAAAGACTATTGGCTCGCTTCGGCATTACTCCAGAGGCACACCGCTTGAGGTTTTGCAACCTCCGCCGAAAGGAGAGAGAGCCTTACACAGAATGGGCTCATCAAATGACCCGAGCAGTGAAGAGTTGGATGACCGGGGTGCCAAGCTGTTACCATGGCAGATGCGCTCCAGCTAATCCTCCTGGAACAATTCTACGATCATGCTCCACATGAAGTTAGAGACTGGGTAAAGGATCGGCGGCCAGTCACAGTAGATGAAGCTGCCTCCCTGGCTGACCAATACGTGGATTCAAGGCGGACTGTACAACCAGAGCCTAAGACCCCAGCTCAGCCTGCCCCCAACATTCCATGGAGCGTTGCCCCTCCACACCAGCCGTCGATCCCCGGCCCCACTCAGCTACCATCTTCACGAGGAAAAGGGGACCTCTGCTACAGATGCAACCAAGCAGGGCATGTTAGGAGGTATTGTCCACAGAATGTTTCCCAGGACACGCGGAACAACATGCCCCTTGGACCTGCCTGGGTTTCTGCACACTGTCTGGAGAGAGATGATGTGACTTACCCAAGTGAGGAGAATATTAAAATTCTACATGAGGCAGACCCTGCGCAAGCTGCCACTACAGATAATAATTTGCACCATCGACAAGCCTCTACATTTGGGCTGGGGGCAGTACTGAGCCAAGTAGGACCTGATGGCGGTGAGCACCCAGTGGCCTACATCAGTCGGAAGCTGCTACCCAGGGAAGTCAGTTATGCAGCCGTGGAGAAGGAGTGTTTGGCGCTGGTGTGGGCTCTCAAGAAATTCCAACCTTATCTCTATGGACGATCTTTTACAGTGCTTACTTACCACAATCCATTAATCTGGCTTAATCGGGTCTCCGGGGATAATGGACGTTTGTTACGATGGAGCTTGGCACTTCAGCCTTACAATTTTACCATACAGTATCGGCCAGGAAAGCAGAATGGGAACGCTGATGGACTTTTCTGGCAAACTGAACTATAAAACTCTCCCGGACAGCCCCAAGCTGACCCGTGGTGGATCTAGTTGGGTCTGCCGGACTATGGGACAGGGGGGGGCACTGTCACGGACACTGGCTACAAGGACCTTTTTCTGTCCACATTCACCCTGTTATTTGGTTGTTAATTCTGAACAATACATGATTCTTGAAAGAGCTGATCACATTGACCTGCGGAGATGAACTGTCTAGTCACCAGGGCTGCCTTAAGTGTTGTGTTAATTAACATGTTAATTATATAATTGTCTTTTAAGTTTTTGCTAGAGGGGAGGGGGGAGAATCCATGAGTCAGCCTTACCTCGTTATCTAACCCCTTGTGTTAAATGAGTATAAAAAGGCTGTGTTCTGTCCAATAAAGCATTCAAGATTCTACAAGCTATTTTCGGCTAGACTTGTATTCAATGCTCTCTGATGGTCAGACTGGAGGCAGCAGTATTACTGACGGAAGCACTCAGCGGAGTGTGGGATAGGATCCGTCACAAAAAGCAAAAGAGAAGTCCTTCAAAAAATACAAGGTTGAGGGATCATCATCAGCATTCAAACTTTATAAAGAATGCAACAAGAAAATCTAAGGGTGCAATTAGGGCGGCTAAGATAGAACACGAAAGATACATAGCGGAGGAGAGCAAAAAAAATCCCAAGAAATCCTTTAAGTATGTAAACAGTAAAAAAAGGGAGGGCAGACCATAGCGACTCCTTAGAAAATGAGGAAGGACATCTGGTTACAATGGATGGGGAGATGGCAAAGATATTGAATTTATGCTTCAAATCAGTCTTCACAAGGGAATCAGGGGGCTTCAGTTACCAAAACTGCAGTGTTTATCCTTGTGACACATCACAGGAAGCACCTCCATGGTTAACAGAGGACAGAATTAGAATTAGACTTGGGAAACTTAACAATAATAAATCCCTGGGACCTGATGGCTTGCACCCGAGGGTGCTTAGGGAACTCAGTCAAGTAATTGCCAGACCAGTGTTCCTAATTTTTACTGACAATCTACTGACTGTAAATGGTACCAGCAGTTTGGAGAAAAGTCAATAAAGCACCAATATTTAAAAAGGGCCCAAAATACATTCCTGGGAATTACAGACCAGTTAGCCTAACATCAATAATATGCAAGCTCTTGGAGGGGACGATAAGGGAACATATACAAGAATTTAGTACTGAAATGGTATCATTAGCAATCTATTAACCTTCTATGAGGAGGTGAGTTGCCATTTAGATAAAGGAAGGTGTATCTGGATTTTGCAAAAGCATTTGACACAGTTCCCCATAAACATTTACTGTACAAAATAAGGTCCGCTGGCATGGACCCTAGGATGAGTACATGGATTGAAAACTGGCTACAAGGGCGAGTTCAGAGGGTGTTGATAAATGGGGAATACTCGGAATGGTCAGGGGTGGGGTCCCACAGGGTTCTGTGCTGAGACCAATCCTATTTAATTTATTCATAAATGACCTGGACAATGGGGTACACAGTTCAATCTCTGTATTAAAAAACTATTATGCCCCGTACACACGGTCGGATTTTCAGACAGAAAATGTGTGATAGGACCTTGTTGTCGGAAATTCCGACCGTGTGTAGGCTCCATCACACATTTTCCATCGGATTTTCCGACACACAAAGTTTGAGAGCAGGATATAAAATTTTCCGACATCAAAATCCGTTGTCGGAAATTCCGATCGTGTGTACACAAATCCGACGGACAAAGTGCCACGCATGCTCAGAATAAATAAAGAGATGAAAGCTATTGGCCACTGCCCCGTTTATAGTCCCGACGTACGTGTTTTACGTCACCGCGTTTAGAACGATCGGATTTTCCGATAACTTTGTGTAAACCGTGTGTATGCAAGACAAGTTTGAGCCAACATCCGTCGGAAAAAATCCTAGGATTTTGTTGTCGGAATGTCCGAACAAAGTCCGACCGTGTGTACGGGGCATTAGATAAGCACCGGAACGACCGCAACAGGGACATACAATGTAATACTGACATATAATCACACACATATGTTGGACTTGATGGACTTGTGTCTTTTTTTAACCTCACCTACTATGTAACTATGTAACATACCAGTATATTTTCGAATTTTTGCAAAAATACAGATCAGAGCAAGCAAAGTTTTACATTTCCAACATTGGTTAGGTCCATGGGGAACTGAAAGTATCATTTAAACCAGTTGTATCATGCTACATTTTGAGGTCCTTATTTGCAGATTAGATTTTACATTATAACTAAGGCCAAAGTTTGTTTTTTTTTCATTTGGATAGAGTGGTAAGGGGTTAGAAACCTTGTCAGGAATTTACTGCTGTCTGTGTCCCCATTAGGGTGATTCACTCTCTCTAATCATCCTGATTACATATGTCACCAGGAATGATAGTGAGTGCAAACATAAAATGTTGAGTTGTAACCAGAACAGTAATAAGGCCTCATGCATACTGGACATTTTTACAGCTGCTATTTTTGGCTTTCCGGTGTTTTTTTTCTGCAGCCAGTGAACTCCCCAGCATGTTATCCTATGTGTTCATGCAGCGTTTTTTAGCAGGGGTGTTTTCTGGCTGGAAAAAAACCCAGAACTAGTGGGTTTTAGGAGGAGATTTTCAGCTGTAAACTCCGATAAAAGCTTAAAGTGATTGTAAAGTCTCATTTTTTTTGGTTAAAAATAACAAACATGGGGGGGGCAGGAGGCGGAGCCTAGCAGAGCAGACATGCATTGTTAGAGCTCCACACCGCTGAGGAGAGAAGAGAAGGACAAAGCGGAGCCTGCAGGCTCAAAAGGTATCCATTTGAACCTTTTTGCCCCAGGAAACAAACTGTGAAAGTTTGGGCAGGAAATATGGTACTGGGAGGAAACCGTGGCAGAAATAAAAATCACCTCACAAAGAGCTCACAGGCACTCACTGCAGCTGAAGCAGCTCCAGTCACCTCACAAGATACAGCATCAGGGCGCTCTCACAGACAGAAAATGTCACAGCAAGACTCTCCATTTGAGTCAGATACAGAACAAATCCTCTCACAAACTTCTCCACAAGCCTCCTCAGTATCCCCAGAAATATTATTACAATTTGAAAAGATGCTTCATAAGGCTTTAAAACAAACCTCAGACCAAATAACAAAAAGCCTAACCAAAGAAATAAGAGAGCTGGGAAACCGCACCGCAGCCTTAGAAATAAAAATGGATGAAATTGAAATTACAACCCAAGAAAATATAACAGAATTGGAACAATTAAAAAAAGAGAATTTATTACTTCAAACTAAGCTCGAAGATTACGAAAATAGAGCCAGACGTTCAAACTTGCGCATAAGGGGAATACCTGAAACTGTGACAGACCTGCAATCTACTATTACTGCTCTATTACAAGAACTAAAGCCAGATATCCCAATTGAACGTTTAGAACTGGACAGAGTACACAGAGCCCTCACAGCCAAAAAGAAAGATGGACCCCCACGTGATATAATCACAAAATTTCATTATTACAGAACGAAAGAACAAATACTAATTGCTGCAAGAGAAAAAAAGGAACTTAATTTTCAAGGACACAATTATCAAATTTTTGCTGACCTATCCCAACTTACTATTACTAAAAGACGATCCATGAAACCCCAACTAATGGAACTGCAACGCCACAACATTATGTATCAATGGGGCTTCCCCTTTTCAGTCAGATTTAGCTACCAAGGTACAATTTACAGAAGCATATCAGCAGATGAACTACAACAAACCCTTTTAAAATTAAATCTGACAGAACCCACAAGCAGCAACTCTCCCACACGCAGAAGAATAGGGTCATCTTCACCTTCAGGCAGCACCCAGAAAATTTCAGAACAAAATGGGAATCATCATTCTCACAAAAGAGGCCGTTATGCCACATCATCCATGGACCAAGAAGATTCAATGGACTGACATCCTAATTCCTGATATCTCTTCATTTATTATACTAAGAGATGGTTCTCTTTAAAAAACCTATATTTATAACTGAATGTAACTGCATTCTGATAGTCACACACTGTGTGGGATCATGTTACATTCCAGTTATATTTCTTATTACTTCTGATTCATATAGCCTTAGAATATATAAGTAAAATAAGGAAATTCTTGTTCAGTTATATATTATCAGGTAATAACAATAGATTTATTACTTTTTAGGACAAATATGTTCAATAATCCAGAAGTAATGGAAGCTTTTTCTTTCTTTTCTTAAAACAAATATATTATTACCTAACTAGTTCCTAGAATTATGTTTTTGTTTATTCTAATCTGAAGCAATACAACCTCAATTTTATGAGTTAACATATCTAAACAGTTGCATATGAATAAAATATGTAATTGTTTACTCTAAAAGGGTTAAAATCCCAAAATAATTCAAACTATCTTCATCAATACCAAAGTTATTAACAGTACCTTTCTAACTGAATTATTTAGCCTAGGGCAAGACTAACCATATACAACCACCCTGGAATAAATAATTTCAACAAAAACTATATTCTGCACTCCAATTAATGAAACATCATTTTGATGTCTTTTGACATAGCACTTCTCTCCTGTAAGCGGAAGATCCGTGTACCCCCATTAGCCCTCCTCATTCTCCCAATCATATTATGTGGGAGTGTGACGAAGGCACCTATTCCCCTGAGAGAGATATTTACTCTCTTTCACGGGTAAATTGTGATTACTTGCAAAAAATAATTTATACAATGTATCATTTAATCTCATATGTTTTTTGTTTACTCTTTACTCCAGAATTCACTGGTTTCTTTTCTATCTATTCATCTCTTCAGTCCACACAGGTTGATCTGCGCAGTCAGCTCTGCATAACAAAAAGTAAGTCAAAACTATTTGATCTATTGCCATGGCACCACTGAATATACTTTCCCTGAATGTTCAGGGAATAAATGTCCCTCAAAAAAGGACCAAAGCCTTCCGTACTTTCCATAACAAGAAGGCTCACATAGTATGCCTCCAAGAAACACACTTCACCAAAGATTCTACTCCAAAATATATTTCTCCTTTTTATCAACAAATTTACACGGCTTCTGCCTGTACCAAGCAAAGGGGAACTCTAATTGCATTTCACCGATCCACACCATTCACCTTATCATCAGAAATTAAAGACCCAGAAGGTAGATACCTGATACTCATGGGTTATATAATGGATACAGCAATCACGGTGATTTCCTACTACGCTCCTAACAAACAACCTACACCATTCCTCTCACATATATTACAAGTGATTAATACACACAAAATAGGAACAGTGATAATGTGTGGTGATTCAAACCAGGTCCTCCTCCCATTTCTAGATAAATCACCTTTTACACCATCCAAAATAACCTCTAGATTACCTTTTTCTCAACTTCTTTCCAAATACAATCTGGTAGATTCATGGAGAGAAAGTAACCCAATGAAAAAGAAATTCACTTATTTCTCGCACCCTCATCAAACCTTCACCAGAATAGATCATATTTTTCTAACAATAGGAATGATACCAGAAATTATTGCATCAGATATAATTCCGATTCCGTGGTCTGACCATAATGCAGTATACACTACTATAGCCTCAGCCATACTAAAAGCGCATGACCCAACGTGGTACTTACCGGACATAATGCTCAAACACCCACTACATCAGATGGCCATTGAACAAGCTTTGAAGGAATACATATCAATTAATAATACAACAGACATCTCCCCAATAACACTGTGGGAAGCTCATAAGCCTGTCTTGCGTGGTACAATACAAAGACAAATGGCACTATTTAAACGGGAACGCAAAAATCTAGCAAAAAAACTAGAACTCAATTTTAATGCAGCCTACATATCATTTCAAGATAATCCATCTCAGAGTACAAAATCTCATCTGGAAAAATCTAGATTGGAATACGATCTATTTCTCACTGAGTCAGTTGATAAATCCCTCAAACGCTCCAAACACAATTTCTACATGAATACAAACAAACCAGGTACATATTTGGATCGGGCATTAAATTCAACTAACAAATCTTTCAAACCAATACGTTTGAAATTATCAAAAAATGTTTACACTTGTAATCCAGTTAAAATAGTCCATAAATTTCACTCACATCTCGCAACTTTATACAAGACAAACAATGAATTTAATCCTACAGAAGCTGAATCCTTCTTCTCAAAAATAAACTTACCTGAGTTATCTCAGAATCAAAAAAGCAGTTTGGATGAGCCTATAACTATAGATGAAGTTGCTAACGCCATAAAAAGACCTAAAACTTAACAAAAGACCAGGCCCAGACGGCTACTCGGCTTTATACTATAAAACATTCTCAGAAATACTCTCTCCCATTCTCACTGAAACTTTTAACAAACTTCTAGATGGACATTCTTTTCGGCAAGAAACACTAATGGCAATTGTTTGTATGATCCCAAAACCCCTTTCTGATGATACTTCCTGTGTGAATTATCGGCCTATCTCTCTGTTAAACCTCGATATTAAATTATTAGCAAAAATAATAGCAAAATGCCTCAATAGCATTATAGGAAAATTAATACATAGAGATCAAGTAGGCTTCATGCCAAATAGACAGGCAGGCGATAATATACGCAGGGCAGTGTTATTGGCACATATTGCTAAAAAACGGAAAATCCCTTTATGTTTTCTATCTCTCGATATTAAGAGGGCATTTGACACAGTATCCTGGCAATATATGCAATATTCATTACAAAAATGGGGTTTTGGACCCCACTTTTTAACATGGATCAAAGCATTATATAATAAACCCAAAGCCTATATAAAATATGCTGGATACAAATCTGAAGCCTTTAATATCGAAAGAGGTACCCGACAGGGTTGCCCATTATCTCCCTTATTATTTGCCCTTATACTCGAACCCATGGCCCAATACATCAGAACAAACCAAACTATAACTGGCATTGAAGTAGGAGGTATTACACACAAATTATGTATATTTGCAGACGATATATTACTTTTTCTATCATCACCACAGGTCTCCGGTCCTAACTTAATACCAGCTCTTGATGGATTTGCAGCCCTATCCGGCCTTATGATTAATCCTAAGAAATGCCTAGTGCTTAATATTTCACTCACAAACATGGAATTGATCCCGGCTAAGGCTGCACTCCCATTCACATGGGCAGAAAAATCAATCCCATATCTTGGAATTCATTTAACAGCATCTCATTCTGACTTATTCTCAACCAATTATCCTCCTGTATTAAGACAGATCACAAATCTAATAAAACAATGGTCGCAACTTCCTTTATCCTGGATAGGGAAAATTAATGCAATCAAAATGACTATTCTACCCAAATTGCTTTATCTTTTCAGAGTCCTCCCTATTCCAATTCCTTCCTATTTTTTGAGAATAGTACAAAAAAGAGCAACTTCGTTTATATGGGGCTCTTCTAAACCACGTATACCTATACACACACTACATCTTCCCAAAAATAAAGGAGGCCTGGGATACCCTAATTTTACTAACTACTACAGAGCAGCACATTTGGCCAGTCTGTCCAAATACCATGCAAAACAGGAAATCCCACTATGGGTATTTATAGAGGCTTCAGAAAATGACCCTCTATTAATATCAAATATATTATGGCTTGATCCTAAAGACCGCTTTAAACATCATAATCCCATAACTAAACACTTCTTATCTCTCTGGGATAAACTAAAAACCAAATATCAGTTACAATCTCCACACAATCCTCTCCTTTCTTTTATCAGAAATCCGGCCTTTTATCCGGCATGGATCTACCCAAATTCTTTTAAAGCTTGGACAACATCAGGCATTCAGACACTAAATGACTTCATAGCATCTAAATCATTCCTTTCATTCCCATCGCTTAGAGAAAAATATGATCTACCAAACTCTGAGATATTTAGATATCTCCAAATCAAAAATTTCTATACACCATTCCTAAAGGGGGATACACCATTATCCCAATTATCCATTTTTGAATCAATCTGTACAAAAGATCCATTTGCTAAAGGTACAATTTCATCACTTTATAATCAATTATATGGAGTAGCAAATCTTAATAGACCCTCTTACGTTCAGAGGTGGGAGGAGGACCTGGGACGAACTTTAGAAGACACGGACTGGTCTAACATATGGCTCACATCTAAGTCATCTTCACCCATCATCTTAGCACTGGAGACAAATTATAAAGTCCTAACTCGCTGGTACCTTGTACCCGCTAGAGTGGCAAAATATTCACCTAATACCTCAGCTCTTTGTTTTCGAGGATGCCCAGAAATAGGCACATATTTACACATATGGTGGACGTGCCCAGTAATCCAAACCTTCTGGAAGGAAGTCTTCGTGATTGCATCTAAAATATTTAAAAAGATAATACAACCAGATCCATATTTAAATTTACTTAATCTAAAACCGGAATGGTTAACACTCTCTCAATTCAAACTTATGATCCAACTAATAACGGCTGCAAAACAAACAGTGGCCAAGGCATGGAAATCTCCTACATTGGTACTAGCAGAAACAATTCACAGAATGAATAATACAATGTCCCATGCTAAGATGGTAGCCATCGATCAAAATCAAATTCCAAAATTTGAAAAACTTTGGCACCCTTGGATAAAACAACAGTTCCTGTCAAATTTCAATGACTCTGTCCTGTTGCCATGGTAACAGATTAAATGACTTACAGAGACACCCATTCTAAGGCTTCAAAGAGAACTAAAAAGAATAATAAACTGACGAGCGGGACAACCTTGTGGACCATACCTCTACCTTTCAACCCTTTTTCTTCTTTCTCTTTCCTTTTCTCCACCTTACGATTAAAGCTCATTATCGGAATTTATTTGACCTATATACACTCTACTTGTAAACAATATGTATAGTAGGTATAAATCATTTAAACACCTACAAAAGTAACTAAGGAAATGATATATATCTTTAATTTAGGTTTACGTGAACCCAATGTTTAATATTTGAAATTTCATGATATTTACCTATATAAACCCTACTGTAAAACAATGAGCTTACTTTATAGATCCTTGTAAACTTACTTTATGTATCTTTATAACATTGTATACTCAATAAACTTCTTTTGACAAGGAAAAATAACAAACATGTTATACTTACCTGCACTGTGCAGTGGATTTGCACAGGACAGCCTGGATCCTCCTCTTCTCGGGTCCCTCTTCAATGTTCCTGGCCCTTCCCTCCTGTCAAGTGCCTCCACAGCAAGCAGCTTGCTACTGTTTGGCCAGCCCCCTCTATCTCCTGATTGGCTAACTGACTTTGATTGACAGCCACGGGAGCCAATGGTGCCGCTGCTGTGTCTCAGCCAATCAGAAGGAGAGTCCCGGACAGCCGAAGGACTCGTAGACATTGCTGGACAGAGAGAAAAGTTTTAACCCCCCCTATACAAAAAATTAAGATCTTTGCATTTACTATAAAAAAAAATTTCAAGTCTGTTGAGGGACTCAGAAATTTTAGATAGCCATATACATTTGGTTATACTGCTGCCTTCAGGAGGTTGGGACATTGGCAAACAAAAGGCATTAAACCTGCCCCCAATTATCAAGCTTCAGTTTTGTGCGCAAACCGAACATAAGGCTAATAACACAGAGGGATGGACCTGTGTCCCTCAATGGACTGAAGAAAAAGATTACATGGTAAGTTGAAAATCTTAGTTTCTTTATCAATCTTTTAAGGATACAGGAATTGTAGATAGTCAATGCGGAAATCATCCTTCACAGCGTATTAACTGTAATGAAGTCTGAATAGAAGACTAGATAGAAAAGGACCAACCAAAAGGGAGTTTCACTAAGAAAAGTGCACCAAAGTAGAATCTGGGACTACAAACCAGGACAGAAAGAGCCTCTAAACTTAACAACTGTACCTAAGAACTGTAGGCCTCAACCAATGTAATGAGGTATCAAGAAAACAACAACATAACTGCCAAGTATTGGTGGAACAATACAACACCTACTGAGAACTAATCCGCATAGCAACATAGCCAACAGTGGAAATAGAAGAAATATCTCTTGAACAATGAAATAAAATGGCTTAAGCCCTGTGTTCCTAACCATTGAAATCAGGAAATGAAGCTTTGAAAACCGGATATAGCCAGGAGAAAGATCAACCAGTGAGCTGCCAAGCTCAGTAGGATATACCTTACCAGCTATTTTTTCATTTGTATTCCTTGGTAATTTTTCCTGTAGGCAAATGAAAAATAGATACTTACTAATCAATGGAGTCTAGCGCTCTCCTCTTCCAACCCAAAGTTCTTTCTCAAGGCACTTCTCCATTTCCTCCATCTTGGATTGATATCCTGGCATGCACAGATATGCTTCAGGCCTATAGAAACTAGCAGAGACCCGTGGTAATTGTGCTAAACCCCCCCTGCACATGTACAGACAGGCCACTGGTCTCTGCCAGTCTATGGGATCTAACAGACACGGACTGAGCACAGAGTGAACTAGTGTAATTTCAAGCATGTACGGACACAAAAAGAATAGCCCATAACGGCCATTTATGGAGTGAGACAGGGCTGAGAGGAACTTTGCACTTTATACAGTGCTATCTGTCATCTCAACTGACTCCTGAAATAAAGTACATGCAAAAATGCAATAATATTTCCAAAGACAGGCATCTACCCATGTTGGAAACAAAGGCTGCATAGTACAGGAGAACCTTAACAATTTGGGAAATCATGGGGACAGTAACACCATGAAACAAAAAAAAAACCTAAAAACCTAACAAGCTGCCAGAGTATACATTTTATATTTTAAGGGAAGCCTTGATTCAGACTGTGAGGAAGGAAATTATCAAAATGTCCCAACTGGGGACTTTTTGTCCCAGTGGCAAAAATGTGAACACTCCTTCAAGCAGAATTGTGGGTTTGAGAGCTGTAGCTCTAGAAGGAAGCAGATGCAGAATGTCTACAAGGTACTACTGCTGTTGTAGATGAAGAATGGTCTGTTTGTCTGTTCTCCACATACCTCCTATGTTGAGGCAGGTACAGAGTGCAAGTACCGGTAGGATCAGGAATGCCACTGTGAAGTGTATGGCCAAAGACACATCCTCCTTAAAATTGCATTCGAATAAGGTGTTCTTTAAATGCATCTTCTACATCCCATGCACGTAGTCAAAGTGCTCTACGCATTAGAAAAGACATCATTCCCCAGAGAGAGACAAGTTTAGATGCCAGTAAAAGGCCGTTATGATTGAAACACAGAGCTCCAGATATTTGTTCAAAAAGGTCCAGAACATGAGGGTGAGCCGTTGTGTTATAACTATCCCTTTTAAGGTGTTTGTTACACCAATATTTCCTATTCTTGATATGTGTCTGTTGTACCATATACTGTACTTATGTTAAAAAGTATCCTGTCCTCTTGTATTGCTTCCTTTTTGTGAAATACCTGATGATCCTGCCAGTCCCCCTGCTTTCCTATTTCTAAATGACCACACTAGGCATGGAAGCTCATCCATCTCAGTGTGGTCAGTTTTTTGGCTGTATTGGGAGCACAGCTTTCCTGTCCTCCAATAATGAGACTTGTGCTGACACCTCCCCCCGCCCCCCCCCCCCCAATTACTTTGTACAGGTATTTAATGGAAAAGATCAGTATACTACTGTTTCTCTGCCTTTTGCTGACACACCCCCTTGCAGTCTGCACTCCCAGCTCTCTAAGCCTTTATGCAGCTGAAAACAGAGATGATGTGATCACTTATAAAACAAGAGAAAAAGTATTTATACTTTTAAAAAAAAATTCAAAAATACACAAACGTTTTACATTCAATTTATTTTTTAAACGGAATGGGTTGCTTTACAAGGTAAGGGTTCACATACACTCTAAGTAGTCAGATCCATTGTGACAAAGTTTTAGAAATCAAAGTGACTGCCAACAGAGGTAGGAAAGCTGTTGTAGTTAACTCAAAATAAGACTTGAATAAACTGTGAAGAGTCCAAAAGTCTGTCGGCAAAGTCTATTATGCCCCGTACACACATTTGGGCATTGATCAGAAATTCCGACAACAAAATCCATGGATTTTCAAGAACTTCAGAGCGTCAAGAACGTGGTACAATACTTATGACGAGCCAAGAAAAATGAAGTTCAATAGCCAGTGCGGCTCTTATGTTTGATTCTGAGCATGCGTGGCACTTTGTGCATCGGAATTGTGTACACACGATCGGAATGTACGCAAACGGATTTTGTTGTCGGAAAATCTGAGAACCAGATCTCAAATTTTGTGCGACGGAAATTCCTATGGAAACTGTCCGATGGAGCCTACACACGGTCGGAATTTCCGACAAGCTCCGATTGCACATTTTACGTAGGAAAGTACGACCGTGTGTACGCGGCATAAAGGTAAGAACACCATCAACCCCTTGTTGTGGGTTAGAGAGTGTAGAATGGAGTCAGAGGGCGACCGTAGCATATGAGAGGGAATAGGGTCCAGGGGACAGGTGGTTAGGTGGGCGATAGAAAGGAGTTTAGCAACTTCGTCTGTAGTAGCAGATTTGAATAGGGGGAGTGTCAGTTGTACCTGTTGACATGGGGTCTTGGGGGAGATGCCTGTAGAGTGGAGATTTCATCACAGATTGTATTAATCTTGTTTTTGAAGTGATTAGTGATTTCCTGGGCATTGAGTGAGTCAGTGGGTGGAGGTGGTAGAGGACAAAGTAGAGAGTTAAAGGTAGAGAAGAGTTTACTGGGACTGGATGAGAAGGTGTTAATAAGAGCTGTAAAATAGGTTTGCTTGGCAGTGTGGAGGAAAGAATAGTATTTTTGGAGGGCAGATTTGTATTGGTTGAAGTCTTTGAGAGACTTATGCCCCGTACACACGGTCGGACTTTGTTCGGACATTCCGACAACAAAATCCTAGGATTTTTTCCGACGGATGTTGGCTCAAACTTGTTTTGCCTACACACGGTCGCACAAAGTTGTCGGAATTTCCGATCGATTCCAAAATTTGAAAAACTTTGGCACCCTTGGATAAAACAACAGTTCCTGTCAAATTTCAATGACTCTGTCCTGTTACCATGGTAACAGATTAAATGACTTACAGAGACACCCATTCTAAGGCTTCAAAGAGAACTAAAAAGAATAATAAACTGACGAGCGGGACAACCTTGTGGACCATACCTCTACCTTTCAACCCTTTTTCTTCTTTCTCTTTCCTTTTCTCCACCTTACGATTAAAGCTCATTATCGGAATTTATTTGACCTATATACACTCTACTTGTAAACAATATGTATAGTAGGTATAAATCATTTAAACACCTACAAAAGTAACTAAGGAAATGATATATATCTTTAATTTAGGTTTACGTGAACCCAATGTTTAATATTTGAAATTTCATGATATTTACCTATATAAACCCTACTGTAAAACAATGAGCTTACTTTATAGATCCTTGTAAACTTACTTTATGTATCTTTATAACATTGTATACTCAATAAACTTCTTTTGACAAGGAAAAATAACAAACATGTTATACTTACCTGCACTGTGCAGTGGATTTGCACAGGACAGCCTGGATCCTCCTCTTCTCGGGTCCCTCTTCAATGTTCCTGGCCCTTCCCTCCTGTCAAGTGCCTCCACAGCAAGCAGCTTGCTACTGTTTGGCCAGCCCCCTCTATCTCCTGATTGGCTAACTGACTTTGATTGACAGCCACGGGAGCCAATGGTGCCGCTGCTGTGTCTCAGCCAATCAGAAGGAGAGTCCCGGACAGCCGAAGGACTCGTAGACATTGCTGGACAGAGAGAAAAGTTTTAACCCCCCCTATACAAAAAATTAAGATCTTTGCATTTACTATAAAAAAAAATTTCAAGTCTGTTGAGGGACTCAGAAATTTTAGATAGCCTCAACCAATGTAATGAGGTATCAAGAAAACAACAACATAACTGCCAAGTATTGGTGGAACAATACAACACCTACTGAGAACGAATCCGCATAGCAACATAGCCAACAGTGGAAATAGAAGAAATATCTCTTGAACAATGAAATAAAATGGCTTAAGCCCTGTGTTCCTAACCATTGAAATCAGGAAATGAAGCTTTGAAAACCGGATATAGCCAGGAGAAAGATCAACCAGTGAGCTGCCAAGCTCAGTAGGATATACCTTACCAGCTATTTTTTCATTTGTATTCCTTGGTAATTTTTCCTGTAGGCAAATGAAAAATAGATACTTACTAATCAATGGAGTCTAGCGCTCTCCTCTTCCAACCCAAAGTTCTTTCTCAAGGCACTTCTCCATTTCCTCCATCTTGGATTGATATCCTGGCATGCACAGATATGCTTCAGGCCTATAGAAACTAGCAGAGACCCGTGGTAATTGTGCTAAACCCCCCCTGCACATGTACAGACAGGCCACTGGTCTCTGCCAGTCTATGGGATCTAACAGACACGGACTGAGCACAGAGTGAACTAGTGTAATTTCAAGCATGTACGGACACAAAAAGAATAGCCCATAACGGCCATTTATGGAGTGAGACAGGGCTGAGAGGAACTTTGCACTTTATACAGTGCTATCTGTCATCTCAACTGACTCCTGAAATAAAGTACATGCAAAAATGCAATAATATTTCCAAAGACAGGCATCTACCCATGTTGGAAACAAAGGCTGCATAGTACAGGAGAACCTTAACAATTTGGGAAATCATGGGGACAGTAACACCATGAAACAAAAAAAAACCTAAAAACCTAACAAGCTGCCAGAGTATACATTTTATATTTTAAGGGAAGCCTTGATTCAGACTGTGAGGAAGGGAATTATCAAAATGTCCCAACTGGGGACTTTTTGTCCCAGTGGCAAAAATGTGAACACTCCTTCAAGCAGAATTGTGGGTTTGAGAGCTGTAGCTCTAGAAGGAAGCAGATGCAGAATGTCTACAAGGTACTACTGCTGTTGTAGATGAAGAATGGTCTGTTTGTCTGTTCTCCACATACCTCCTATGTTGAGGCAGGTACAGAGTGCAAGTACCGGTAGGATCAGGAATGCCACTGTGAAGTGTATGGCCAAAGACACATCCTCCTTAAAATTGCATTCGAATAAGGTGTTCTTTAAATGCATCTTCTACATCCCATGCACGTAGTCAAAGTGCTCTACGCATTAGAAAAGACATCATTCCCCAGAGAGAGACAAGTTTAGATGCCAGTAAAAGGCCGTTATGATTGAAACACAGAGCTCCAGATATTTGTTCAAAAAGGTCCAGAACATGAGGGTGAGCCGTTGTGTTATAACTATCCCTTTTAAGGTGTTTGTTACACCAATATTTCCTATTCTTGATATGTGTCTGTTGTACCATATACTGTACTTATGTTAAAAAGTATCCTGTCCTCTTGTATTGCTTCCTTTTTGTGAAATACCTGATGATCCTGCCAGTCCCCCTGCTTTCCTATTTCTAAATGACCACACTAGGCATGGAAGCTCATCCATCTCAGTGTGGTCAGTTTTTTGGCTGTATTGGGAGCACAGCTTTCCTGTCCTCCAATAATGAGACTTGTGCTGACACCTCCCCCCCCCCCCCCCAATTACTTTGCACAGGTATTTAATGGAAAAGATCAGTATACTACTGTTTCTCTGCCTTTTTCCTGACACACCCCCTTGCAGTCTGCACTCCCAGCTCTCTAAGCCTTTATGCAGCTGAAAACAGAGATGATGTGATCACTTATAAAACAAGAGAAAAAGTATTTATACTTTTAAAAAAAAATTCAAAAATACACAAACGTTTTACATTCAATTTATTTTTTAAACGGAATGGGTTGCTTTACAAGGTAAGGGTTCACATACACTCTAAGTAGTCAGATCCATTGTGACAAAGTTTTAGAAATCAAAGTGACTGCCAACAGAGGTAGGAAAGCTGTTGTAGTTAACTCAAAATAAGACTTGAATAAACTGTGAAGAGTCCAAAAGTCTGTCGGCAAAGTCTATTATGCCCCGTACACACATTTGGGCATTGATCAGAAATTCCGACAACAAAATCCATGGATTTTCAAGAACTTCAGAGCGTCAAGAACGTGGTACAATACTTATGACGGGCCAAGAAAAATGAAGTTCAATAGCCAGTGCGGCTCTTATGTTTGATTCTGAGCATGCGTGGCACTTTGTGCATCGGAATTGTGTACACACGATCGGAATGTACGCAAACGGATTTTGTTGTCGGAAAATCTGAGAACCAGATCTCAAATTTTGTGCGACGGAAATTCCTATGGAAACTGTCCGATGGAGCCTACACACGGTCGGAATTTCCGACAAGCTCCGATTGCACATTTTACGTCGGAAAGTACGACCGTGTGTACGCGGCATAAAGGTAAGAACACCATCAACCCCTTGTTGTGGGTTAGAGAGTGTAGAATGGAGTCAGAGGGCGACCGTAGCATATGAGAGGGAATAGGGTCCAGGGGACAGGTGGTTAGGTGGGCGATAGAAAGGAGTTTAGCAACTTCGTCTGTAGTAGCAGATTTGAATAGGGGGAGTGTCAGTTGTACCTGTTGACATGGGGTCTTGGGGGAGATGCCTGTAGAGTGGAGATTTCATCACAGATTGTATTAATCTTGTTTTTGAAGTGATTAGTGATTTCCTGGGCATTGAGTGAGTCAGTGGGTGGAGGTGGTAGAGGACAAAGTAGAGAGTTAAAGGTAGAGAAGAGTTTACTGGGACTGGATGAGAAGGTGTTAATAAGAGCTGTAAAATAGGTTTGCTTGGCAGTGTGGAGGAAAGAATAGTATTTTTGGAGGGCAGATTTGTATTGGTTGAAGTCTTTGAGAGACTTATGCCCCGTACACACGGTCGGACTTTGTTCGGACATTCCGACAACAAAATCCTAGGATTTTTTCCGACGGATGTTGGCTCAAACTTGTTTTGCCTACACACGGTCGCACAAAGTTGTCGGAATTTCCGATCGATTCCAAAATTTGAAAAACTTTGGCACCCTTGGATAAAACAACAGTTCCTGTCAAATTTCAATGACTCTGTCCTGTTACCATGGTAACAGATTAAATGACTTACAGAGACACCCATTCTAAGGCTTCAAAGAGAACTAAAAAGAATAATAAACTGACGAGCGGGACAACCTTGTGGACCATACCTCTACCTTTCAACCCTTTTTCTTCTTTCTCTTTCCTTTTCTCCACCTTACGATTAAAGCTCATTATCGGAATTTATTTGACCTATATACACTCTACTTGTAAACAATATGTATAGTAGGTATAAATCATTTAAACACCTACAAAAGTAACTAAGGAAATGATATATATCTTTAATTTAGGTTTACGTGAACCCAATGTTTAATATTTGAAATTTCATGATATTTACCTATATAAACCCTACTGTAAAACAATGAGCTTACTTTATAGATCCTTGTAAACTTACTTTATGTATCTTTATAACATTGTATACTCAATAAACTTCTTTTGACAAGGAAAAATAACAAACATGTTATACTTACCTGCACTGTGCAGTGGATTTGCACAGGACAGCCTGGATCCTCCTCTTCTCGGGTCCCTCTTCAATGTTCCTGGCCCTTCCCTCCTGTCAAGTGCCTCCACAGCAAGCAGCTTGCTACTGTTTGGCCAGCCCCCTCTATCTCCTGATTGGCTAACTGACTTTGATTGACAGCCACGGGAGCCAATGGTGCCGCTGCTGTGTCTCAGCCAATCAGAAGGAGAGTCCCGGACAGCCGAAGGACTCGTAGACATTGCTGGACAGAGAGAAAAGTTTTAACCCCCCCTATACAAAAAATTAAGATCTTTGCATTTACTATAAAAAAAAATTTCAAGTCTGTTGAGGGACTCAGAAATTTTAGATAGCCTCAACCAATGTAATGAGGTATCAAGAAAACAACAACATAACTGCCAAGAATTGGTGGAACAATACAACACCTACTGAGAACTAATCCGCATAGCAACATAGCCAACAGTGGAAATAGAAGAAATATCTCTTGAACAATGAAATAAAATGGCTTAAGCCCTGTGTTCCTAACCATTGAAATCAGGAAATGAAGCTTTGAAAACCGGATATAGCCAGGAGAAAGATCAACCAGTGAGCTGCCAAGCTCAGTAGGATATACCTTACCAGCTATTTTTTCATTTGTATTCCTTGGTAATTTTTCCTGTAGGCAAATGAAAAATAGATACTTACTAATCAATGGAGTCTAGCGCTCTCCTCTTCCAACCCAAAGTTCTTTCTCAAGGCACTTCTCCATTTCCTCCATCTTGGATTGATATCCTGGCATGCACAGATATGCTTCAGGCCTATAGAAACTAGCAGAGACCCGTGGTAATTGTGCTAAACCCCCCCTGCACATGTACAGACAGGCCACTGGTCTCTGCCAGTCTATGGGATCTAACAGACACGGACTGAGCACAGAGTGAACTAGTGTAATTTCAAGCATGTACGGACACAAAAAGAATAGCCCATAACGGCCATTTATGGAGTGAGACAGGGCTGAGAGGAACTTTGCACTTTATACAGTGCTATCTGTCATCTCAACTGACTCCTGAAATAAAGTACATGCAAAAATGCAATAATATTTCCAAAGACAGGCATCTACCCATGTTGGAAACAAAGGCTGCATAGTACAGGAGAACCTTAACAATTTGGGAAATCATGGGGACAGTAACACCATGAAACAAAAAAAAACCTAAAAACCTAACAAGCTGCCAGAGTATACATTTTATATTTTAAGGGAAGCCTTGATTCAGACTGTGAGGAAGGGAATTATCAAAATGTCCCAACTGGGGACTTTTTGTCCCAGTGGCAAAAATGTGAACACTCCTTCAAGCAGAATTGTGGGTTTGAGAGCTGTAGCTCTAGAAGGAAGCAGATGCAGAATGTCTACAAGGTACTACTGCTGTTGTAGATGAAGAATGGTCTGTTTGTCTGTTCTCCACATACCTCCTATGTTGAGGCAGGTACAGAGTGCAAGTACCGGTAGGATCAGGAATGCCACTGTGAAGTGTATGGCCAAAGACACATCCTCCTTAAAATTGCATTCGAATAAGGTGTTCTTTAAATGCATCTTCTACATCCCATGCACGTAGTCAAAGTGCTCTACGCATTAGAAAAGACATCATTCCCCAGAGAGAGACAAGTTTAGATGCCAGTAAAAGGCCGTTATAATTGAAACACAGAGCTCCAGATATTTGTTCAAAAAGGTCCAGAACATGAGGGTGAGCCGTTGTGTTATAACTATCCCTTTTAAGGTGTTTGTTACACCAATATTTCCTATTCTTGATATGTGTCTGTTGTACCATATACTGTACTTATGTTAAAAAGTATCCTGTCCTCTTGTATTGCTTCCTTTTTGTGAAATACCTGATGATCCTGCCAGTCCCCCTGCTTTCCTATTTCTAAATGACCACACTAGGCATGGAAGCTCATCCATCTCAGTGTGGTCAGTTTTTTGGCTGTATTGGGAGCACAGCTTTCCTGTCCTCCAATAATGAGACTTGTGCTGACACCTCCCCCCCCCCCCCCAATTACTTTGCACAGGTATTTAATGGAAAAGATCAGTATACTACTGTTTCTCTGCCTTTTTCCTGACACACCCCCTTGCAGTCTGCACTCCCAGCTCTCTAAGCCTTTATGCAGCTGAAAACAGAGATGATGTGATCACTTATAAAACAAGAGAAAAAGTATTTATACTTTTAAAAAAAAATTCAAAAATACACAAACGTTTTACATTCAATTTATTTTTTAAACGGAATGGGTTGCTTTACAAGGTAAGGGTTCACATACACTCTAAGTAGTCAGATCCATTGTGACAAAGTTTTAGAAATCAAAGTGACTGCCAACAGAGGTAGGAAAGCTGTTGTAGTTAACTCAAAATAAGACTTGAATAAACTGTGAAGAGTCCAAAAGTCTGTCGGCAAAGTCTATTATGCCCCGTACACACATTTGGGCATTGATCAGAAATTCCGACAACAAAATCCATGGATTTTCAAGAACTTCAGAGCGTCAAGAACGTGGTACAATACTTATGACGAGCCAAGAAAAATGAAGTTCAATAGCCAGTGCGGCTCTTATGTTTGATTCTGAGCATGCGTGGCACTTTGTGCATCGGAATTGTGTACACACGATCGGAATGTACGCAAACGGATTTTGTTGTCGGAAAATCTGAGAACCAGATCTCAAATTTTGTGCGACGGAAATTCCTATGGAAACTGTCCGATGGAGCCTACACACGGTCGGAATTTCCGACAAGCTCCGATTGCACATTTTACGTCGGAAAGTACGACCGTGTGTACGCGGCATAAAGGTAAGAACACCATCAACCCCTTGTTGTGGGTTAGAGAGTGTAGAATGGAGTCAGAGGGCGACCGTAGCATATGAGAGGGAATAGGGTCCAGGGGACAGGTGGTTAGGTGGGCGATAGAAAGGAGTTTAGCAACTTCGTCTGTAGTAGCAGATTTGAATAGGGGGAGTGTCAGTTGTACCTGTTGACATGGGGTCTTGGGGGAGATGCCTGTAGAGTGGAGATTTCATCACAGATTGTATTAATCTTGTTTTTGAAGTGATTAGTGATTTCCTGGGCATTGAGTGAGTCAGTGGGTGGAGGTGGTAGAGGACAAAGTAGAGAGTTAAAGGTAGAGAAGAGTTTACTGGGACTGGATGAGAAGGTGTTAATAAGAGCTGTAAAATAGGTTTGCTTGGCAGTGTGGAGGAAAGAATAGTATTTTTGGAGGGCAGATTTGTATTGGTTGAAGTCTTTGAGAGACTTATGCCCCGTACACACGGTCGGACTTTGTTCGGACATTCCGACAACAAAATCCTAGGATTTTTTCCGACGGATGTTGGCTCAAACTTGTTTTGCCTACACACGGTCGCACAAAGTTGTCGGAATTTCCGATCGACAACCACGCGGTCACGTACACCACGTACGGCGAGACTAGAAAAGGCCGGTTCAGAACCAAGCGCAGCACCCTTTGGGCTCCTTTTGCTAATCTCGTGTTAGTAAAAGTTTGGTGAGAGACGATTCGCGCTTTTTCAGACTCGTGGCTTTCAGATCGTTTTCTGCCGTTCAGTTTGTGCTTGTGGGTTTGTATTTGCTCTTCAGTTCTGTTACTTCGTTCTGAGCAGCCGACCGTTTTCTAGCCATGTTTCGTATGCGTACTCCTCGTACAGTTCGTGCTGTGCGGGGGCTTGGTGTTGGGGTCCTGACCTTGACACAAGTCCAGTCCATGAACAGGGCGAGGAGGAGTTCATGGACCAAGAATTGGTTGCTTCAGCGTGACCAGTTCTGCCATATGCCTTTGCTCCGTGAGATCCGTGAGAATAATCCTGGTAATTTTCTCAGGATGACTGACCCCATATTTCACCGTTTGTTGGCTTCGCTGACCCCCTATATCAGCAGGCAGGATACCTGCATGAGGCAAGCCATCACTCCGGAGCAGAGGTTGGTCGCTACCCTGCGGTATTTGGCGACAGGGAGAAGCCTGCAGGACCTCAAGTTCTCGACAGGCATCTCCCCCCAGGCTCTTCTTTGTGGACATTTACTGCTTGTGTTTGTTTTAGCTGACCCTGACAGAAATGTGTGGAGTCCAGAAAATGTCGTGATTGTGTAACCTTATACAAAGCACTGTTGGCTGTTATTTACTAAATGCAAAGACACTTTTCACTACAAGTGCACTTGCAACTGCACTGAAACTGCACTTGTAAAAGTGGATTTGCCCTTAGGAAATTACCCCCATTTTCTCATCAAACAACAATTACATCACCCCAAAAGTGTTGTAGCGTTGAGACAATAATCCACACATTCTTGATGAACAATCTTTTTAATACCAGCACAATCACATGTGCATTTACCAAAGGTTTTTCTGACAAACCAACATGTTTGTTGTATAACAATTTTTGTGGTGTCATTATCCAAAATCAAAATGTGCATTTTATAGAAAACAGGCCTGTGTAAAACCCACAAGAAAGACACAAATCTTGATCTTACAAAGTTCACATTTGGTAGAACTGGAAGGCAATATCAGACATGAGTATTTAGGAACTGTGTTTGATATTGCGTTCAGATGGGGGGAAATCACCCCTGGAAAAGCCAAATTTGGAAGATGCACACAAATTTCCCAATGTCAACATGTGCTATCTGCCATCACGGGGGATGAAGGGACGTGTTTTTGGGGAGAAAGCCCTTCCTCACCGTTACTTTATTATTGAGGAAGGGGTTGCACCCCCAAAACGCGTCCATTGATCTCCCGTGATGGCAGATAGCACATGTTGGCACACTGTGTGCATCCTCCAAATTTGGCTTTGGGAAAAATGACAAAAACATTTCGCACATTGTAGCAGACAAAAGAAGAAAGTGATTTTGAGGGGCTTTAAACTCGCCCCAAAACATCAATGATGTTTTTATATTTTGGAATAACATCATTGATGTTTTGCTTGATGTTTTCCAATTGTAAATTACACCCCATGATCTCCCCGTTCAGGATCTGGGCACTTTCGGATGTGAAAGGATCTGGATCCACAACCTCACGATCACCTAAAAAGAAAGGAAACCCAAAATAAATTAGGTCTTAAAAAAAATGCCGCCATCCATCTCTTATCTGAGCCTGTGGTCGCAGACATTCACCTGTTGTGGTGACTAGTTCCACCACGTCTTCATCCTGCTGCTCATCTTGTGTTGGGGGGATTTCCCCTTCTTCCAGAGGGGGGGGCTCTGGTCTCTTCGGATGAGGGGTGTCCTCCGAGTCTTTTCTCCCCTATGTAAAACAAAAATGGTATAATTAGCACACAGATATTTGATGGCAGAACTCTAAAGATGAAACATTGCTTGGAAGTGGGGTACAATTGTCTATTTTAGCAGAGTTCCAAGATGTAGCTTTTTTAGTGTCCTTTGTCAAGCTGCAATACTTTAACCTGTTTTGTACAAGCTTCACAGATGGAGACCCCCCTATAGTATACACTGGAGCACCTGTGTGGCCCCCCTAATAAAAAGGGTGTTCTGGGGTCCCACACTAGTGCTCCAGTATCCAGATGTGAAAACAGCTGCTCAGTGTCCTCTCCTTACACACAATCTAGTTTGCATTTCATTCTAGTAACAAAGCCATCTACACAACCCAATTCTTTGAAGACAAGTATAGGGCCTCAAAATGGTGGCCAAATGCATATGGGCTAAACAATGGTATTTTATAGTCCGAAAAAAAAATGTGTGATCCGAACGAATAATGTGCCCATGAACATGAAAGTTGCCATTTTAAACTGTACAACAGTTCCTAAAAGCACATGGAGCAGCACGAACGTAATAAACACAAGAACAATAGGAACACAGCACAACTACTTACTTTTTTGCAGCACTCTCTGGATCTTTCTGTACTGCTCATGTTCTCGTAATTTCAGGTCCGACCACCGCTTCCTGAGCTGATCTTTCGATCGTCGTACCCTGAATTTCCGGTGCAGACTCCTGACCACTTTCGCCATGATCTTGGCCTTTCGGACATTGTGGTTGGAGTAAGGCCCATACTTTCCATCATAGTCGGCCTTCTTCAGGATGTCCACCATTTCCAACATCTCCCCAAAGGACATATTTGAGTCCTTTAATCTCCTTCTGGATCGGGACGTTTCAGGCTCCGGCCTTTCCTCCTCCTCCTCGTTGCTGTAATTAGCACGATCCTGCTGTCTATCCGAACAAAAAGGGGCGGGGAATAGAATAGAAAGAACGTCAGGGGCGGGCGGAGTTATACGCATGCGCAGTGTGTAGAAATCGTAACGCGCGCGTCTTACGTACGATCTGTGAGCGGAGGAAGGAGCATCGGAGACGCCGATCGTGCTAACGAAGGTAGGATCTAAACTTGGGCCTATACTGCTTCGAAATTGAAGCCTATATTGTAACAAGATTAGGGGAGTTTGGCCTGACATTAGGGTTTGTCTTGTGTTGTGTCTTGCAGAGAAAATGGATGGGTTCAACGACCACAATTTCCTGCCCCTGTTTATTGACAAGTACAGAGAGCTGCCCTGTCTGTGGCAGGTCAGACACCCCCACTATAACCACAAACAGAAGAGGCAGGCAGCGCTGGAGAAACTGCTGGAGTTGGTGAAGCCGGTGGTCCCCACAGCAACCATCCCTTATTTAAAAGCTAAAATTGGTGGCCTGAGGAGCACTTATCTTAGGGAGCGCAAGAAGGTCACAGATTCCCAGAGGTCCGGAGCTGCAGCAGATGACGTTTATGTCCCCAGGCTGTGGTACTATGAGAGACTGCGATTTCTGTCAGACCACACTGAAGTCAGGGAATCCCTCTCTACTCTTCCTTCCACGCTTCCTTCCACACCAGCTGAGGCTTCTGATGTCCAACCTAGGCCTTCCAGCCAGGAAGAAGTGGAGGAGCCAGGCTGGAGTCAGGTATAGCATTCTTCTACAGATTTCTGGGCAATAAATAAATGATGTTTACTAGATGTTATTATTGATCACTAATTGCTGCTTGAAAGTGTTTTACATATCAATACACAGTAGTGGGCACCCAAAATTGGGACAAGAATGCAAAATGCTGGGCTCAGAAGGATAGTCTGTTATATTTGTTAACATTGAATTTTCAGCAGTCAGGAGGTGAAAATTGTGTGTGATTGATGAAAACAATACTAAAACTATGTCCCTTTTTCATACACAGGAAGACCTCAGCCAGGAGGAGGCTGTGGAATGTGGCAGTCAGGAGGAGGCGGGGATTAGTGGCAGCCAGGAGGAGGCGGGGCTAAGTGGCAGCCAAGAGAAGCCAGGGACAAGTCGCAGCCTGACTGAGTCTCAGGTCCCTCCCCTCCGCCTGCCATATAAAAGGGCCAGGAAGGCCACTCCCAGTCCTGTGCAGGATTCAGCGTACAGGCTGATCCAGGAGGCTTCGGCGTCCCTCAGAGCCTTCCCCAGTCCTTAAGAGGCCTTTGCCTGCATGGCTGCCACCAAATTGCAGGGCATGCAGGAGGGCCAACGCAAGATTTCTGAGGACCTGATTTATAAAGTCCTTCGTAAGGGGGAGAGTGGGGAACTGACACCCAAGACGGATGTCATTGAGATGGACCATCCTCCTCCTTCTCCTGCTGCCACAACTCCACCACCACAGCCAAAGGCTGGAAGGAAGCGTGGAAGGAAGACCAAAGAGTGATTACCCTGGGTTCAGTCTGGTCTGACAGAAGATGCAGTCTCTCGTATGACCACAGCCTGGGGACACAGATGTCATCTGCTGCTTTCCGGATCTCTGGGACTTCTGGACCAGACTGCCCTCCCTTAGATATGGACTCCTCAGGCCACCAATTTTGCTTTTAAATAATTGATGTCTGCCCTGGGAGTCCAAGACTTCGCCCACTTCTGCAGTTTCTCCAGCGTTGCCTCCCTCTTTGTTTATAGTTGTGACCCCTTAATAAAATATTTTTAGGTAAATTCTACTCTCCTGTGTGTGTTTTCATCCAAAAAGGACAGTTTGTTGGTGAGTATTCAGGTACATTTCTAAAGTACAATGTGAAATTAACAAGGGACAACAACACCAAACAATCTCCTCCTACAGATTAAATAGAACAACATATCAATGGTGTTGTGGGAACTTGTCACAAAAAACACACAAACATTTTCGGGAGTACAAATCAAAATCACCAAAAAAATAAAAAATAAAAAGAGAAACACAAAAAAAGATTCTACATTAAAGTAAAAAAAAAAAAAAAAAAAAATGTTTTTAGATGTGAGAAATCAAAATATATTGAGGGAATCCCGATAAATAGTAACGAAAAAAGTTTGTGAGAAGTGTGTGTGAATATGAGCATCAAAACGACTTAATTCTTGTCACATTATAAAGAAGAAGAGAGTGCGCTGTATTAAACCATTTTGAACATTGCAGCGTGGCGAAAGTGCTTTATCCATTACAAACGCTAAGTTTACCAGAACGAGCTGTCCCGTGTCGGAATTTCTTCTGAGCATGCGTGGCACTTTGTGCGTCGGAACAGGCCACACACGGTCGGAATTGACGCGATCGGATTTTGTTGTCGGAAAATTTTATCTCCTGCTGTCCAACTTTGTGTGTCGGAAAATCCGATGGAAAATGTCCGATGGCGCCCACACATGGTCGGAATTTCCGACAACACGCTCCGATCGGACATTGTCCATCGGAAAATCCGACCGTGTGTACGGGGCATTAGTCTTGTGCCACAGACGCTCAAGAGCGCGACTACGTTTTTTGAGAATTTTAGTGTCATAAGGTAGAAAAAAGATGAGGTCCAAGCAAGGACAAAATGAGACTGCCATGGATGGCATCAGAGTGTGTTCAGAGATCGCTCCATCAATTGTACACAAACCCATACAGACTTAGAAGTGGGTATAAGAGGCCTTGCAGAAACGGTGCAAGTCTCAGGCTCATTCGGGAAAGGTATAGAAATTGGTGATGACAAGCCTTTAGAAATAAAAGTCTCTGGATCCTAAATATGGGAATTGGTTCCTCAGGCATCTGTGAGAACACTGGTGAACTGTTACCTCACTTATAACAACCTTCTTGACCCCTTAAAGTCTGGCTTCTGCAAACAACACAGCAGTAAATCTGCCCTCCTAAAACTCACTAATGACTTAATACAGGGGGTCGCCTAGTTACAAACATCCGACTTACAAACAACTCCTACTAACAAATGGAGGGAGACAACAGGAAGTGAGAGGAAATCTACCCCTAGGAAGGGAAATTCACTCCTGTAAGAGCTATTATGGGGAAAAGGTACCTACACTGATGCTTTATCACCAAGGCTTGTTTCCACAACAACCCAAAATTTTCAAAATCCAATTGTCATTGGGACAGAAAGTGAGGTGAAATCTTCTGAACAGGGACACACACAGCAAAACAAATGTTACAGGGGTGTTAACCCTTCCCTATGCTATCCAAAAAGCTTAAAAATAGTTTTTTTGGCTGGAGCTACACTTAAAAAATGTACCTGTTCCGACTTACAAACAGTTTCAACTTAAGAACAAACCTACAGTCCCTAACTTGTTTGTAACCCGGGGACCCCCTGTAACAGCTAAAATAAATGGCAACCACTCCATATTTATATGCTTAGACCTTTCTGCCGCCCAAGGTTGACCGCTCGCTTCTTCTGAAAAACTAAACTCCCTTGGTCTCCAAGACTCTTTCCTGGTTCAGTGCACCTTCAGTGTCAACTACAAATCTCTCTCCTCCTCTTTTCTTCCTCTTTCCATAGAGGTTCACCAAAGCCTGCTAGCTGGGTCCGTTGATAACTTCCCATGGTTTCAAATTCCATCACTATCACGACAACACCCAAATCTATTTCTCTACATCTCAACTCACCCCTTCGGTCTTCTCACACCACTTCCTCAAACTCAACCTTTCAAAAACTGAGCTCATATTATTCCCCTTCCCCCCTTGTGCCCTCATGTCAGGCTATCCCTCCTTCAGTCTATCATAAATGCAAATTGCTAGACTCATCCACCTCACCAACTGGTCGGGGGCCGCCCTCCTCTGTCATTCCCTCCACTGACTGGCACTAGCATCATGTATAAAATTAAAAACAGTAACAACAACAACATACTGTATAAAACCAATCACAACTCTGATCCCAACTACATCACCAACCGCATCTCAAATATCCAAACTGTCTCCTCTGCTCCTCCCAAGACCCTCTCCTCCCCAGCTCCCTTGCTTGCCTCTAGAACTTTTCAAGAGCCCTCCCATCCTCTGGAACTCCCTACCCCCACTAATCTGGCTATCTTCCACTATGTCTGCCTATGGGGATCCCTAAACACGCTTTTCAGGGAAGCTTATTCTGCCTCCCCCTAAGATTTCTGCTTCTACTTTCTCCATCAGCTAATCTCTGGCAGTATCACTTGCCCCTTCCTTGTAGATTGTTTACTCTCACTAGCAGAGCCTTCCTAATCCTCTTGAATTTAATTGTATTCTAACTGTACTGTTTCCCATTACATTGTAAAGAGCTGCTCAAACTGGCACAATAAAAATCCTGCACAATAAAAATAATAATAATCGACCACTGAAAAAGTAGGGGAGTATGGGATAAGGTCACTCCTTGTAACCCGTGGTTGCAGGAAAGAAATTTGCACCGTGTATGGCCGGCCTTATTGACCTATGAGCATCTTTGAAAAGACATAATACACTGCTTATCTGAAAAAAAACAACTATACTCACATGCTCACATACTCACAAATCTAAACAATTAAAAGTGATAAGAACAAGAGGTAGACAGAGATGACCTAGTCACTGCTGTGGCCAAAAAGTGTAACAAGTCTGATGATCCAAAAAGTTTTTCCAGGCAGAGGCAGCAGCAGAATGGTGCTTCCTCTAAACCAAAAATGTTGAAAAACACGAATCATGGAGCATGCATGCACAGCACTGCCCTTAGTGAATGATGTCAGCGTGCAGTTCACGCAGACCTAATGGTTGCCTACAGATCCCACTGTAATTGTCTTATCAGACATACGCATTAAACTAGTTCTTAGAGACTTGGTCACACCAAAAAGCAATGTCAAGGCTCTGGATCTGAATAGCACTCTTTCACAACTTATTGCTGAAAGCCACACCAGTTTACATTAGTGACAATCAGGAGATTTATTAACAGAATTAATTATCAGAGACTAGTATACACAATCCAGGATAAGTGCACTAAGGTCTTCAGATTGCCACAATGCAGAGACCTATGCTCAAAGGTCACATTCCAGGCCATTTTCACCATGTCCATAGGTTTTGTTTACAGAGTAAGTTTTCAGAGATGAGATCACACCAGAGGCTGTGCTACAGTTCTCAACTAGGAGAACGCGCTGCAGATTGCTAACACAGTAAACCTTGCATGCAGACTGCTCAAGGTAACACCTACAGTAATATTGACCCTCCATGAATAAAAGATTTGAAAACCAACAAATGAAATAGTGGGGGGTAAAGGGCTAAATGATGCTGAATGTCTTCCAGCTTCTTATTCACACTGAGCAAAGCTCATAGTGTGCAGTTAAATCAGAGTAAGTAACTTCAGTACAGGACAGGAGCTTTAACAACTGTTCAAGGCTGAAGGTATAGATTTGGTCGCTTTAAGAGCATATTAAATAAGGGCATTAGCCAGTGCATCCCATTGGGTAATAAATTTAAAAGAGCGAACAAAAGTCCTGGATGGCTTAACACTAATGTAAAAATGCATATAAAAGCAAAAGAGAAGGCCTTCAAAAAATGCAAGGTTGAGGGATCATCATCAGCATTCAGACTTTATAATCCCAAGAAATTCTTTAAGTATGTAAACAGTAAAAAAAGGGAAGACAGACCATATTGGCCCCATAAAGAATGAGGAAGGACATCTGGTTAGTGGTTACAAAGGATGGGGAGATGGTGAAGGTATTGAATGTATTCTTCTCCTCAGTCTTCACGAGGAAATTGGGGGGCTTCAGTAACCAAAACTGCAGTGTTTATCCTCGTGACACATCACAGGAAGCACCCTCATGGCTAACAGAGGACAGAATTAGAATTAGACTTGGGAAACTTAACATTATTAAATAACCGGGACCAGATGGCTTGCACTCGAGGGTACTTAGGGAACTCAGTCAAATAATTGCCAGACCATTGTTCTTAATTTTTACTGACAGTCTACTGACTGGAATGGTACCAGCGGATTGGAGAAAGGCCAATGTAGCACCAATATTTAAAAAGGGCCCAAAATACATCCCTGGGAATTACAGACCAGTTAGCCTAACATCAATAGTATGCAAGCTCTTGGAGGGGATGATAAGGCGGGCTCTGCCCTCTATTTATGATGTACATACTTTGTTATTATAACTTGTGTTTTTTTTTTCCAATACTATAACTATTATCATTTTTCTGTTTTTTATTGTTTAGAATGGTAATTTCACCTTGTATTGAACGCCCCTGATGAAGGGACCCCACAAGTGTCCTGAAACGCGTTGAGCCGAATGTCTACAATTGCCACGCATGAACTATTTAGTCTTTGTATACTTGCTGTTTTTATTAACTTTGTTTTTGGCGATGTCTCTTTCTACAAATCAATAAATAAAATTATAATTTTTGTAACATTTTCCTTAGACCCCTTTTCCTTGTTGCCTATAAAGTCCTTATTATTTATCTGGGGGATATTTGCTTCATAATATTATATCTAGGATCTAGGATTGGCAACCTCAAGCCCCCTTGTTGGTGGATATTCTTAGCTATTTATACAGAGAGGCAGAATGGGGATTTGTCAATGTAAACAAAACAGATCCCCATTCTGTTAGGGGAGTAGAGAGTGATTAGGAACAGAGATCTCTCTCTTCCTCCATTCAGGACACTGCCCCCACAGTTAGAAACACCTTCCAGGGAATACATTTAACCCCTTGATCACCCCCTAGTGTTAACCCCTTCCCTGCCAGTGACATTTATACAGTAATCAGTGCATTTTTATAGCACTGATCGCTGTGTAAATGTCATTGGTACCAAAAAAGTGTCAAAGGTGACTGATCTGTCCACCACAATGTCGCAGTCCCGCTAAAAAATCGCTGATCACCGCCATTACCAGTAGAAAAAAAAATCCATAAATCTATTCCCTATTTTGTAGACTCTGTAACTCAATCAATATACGCCTATAATATGTAGAAGAATATATATTGGCCTAAACTGATGAAGAAATTTGTTTTTTTTTTATTTATTTTTTGGATAATTATTCTAGCAATAAGTAAAAAATATTGTTTTTTTTCCAAAATTGTTGGTCTTTTTTTGTTTATAGCGCAAAAAAATTAAAACCACAGAGGTGATCAAATGCCACCAAAAGAAAGCTCCATTTGTGCGAAAAAAATGACATAAATTTTGTTTGGGTACAGTGTCATACAACCGCGCAATTGTCAGTTAAAGTGACGCAGTGCCGTATCGTGAAAAATGGCCTGGTCATTAAGGGGGGAAATCTTCCGGCCCCTAAAGTAATTGTAAATCTTTGTTTTTTTGTTTTTTTTTAAACAAACATGTCATACTTACTTGTCATACTTACAGACAGTATGCAGGCAGGCAGTATGTGCAGAGAAGTATCTGAATGCAGTATGTGCTGCAGGAGAGGAGTGTGAAGGATATGAACACAATATGTGCAGGAGAGGAGTGTAAAGGATATGAATGTGTAGCACCCTGGAGTTTAGTCAGGGAGCTCCTCACAAATTTACTTGCCAAGAATAGCTTTCTTGGTCGATTGATAGAGATCTATTGATTCCTCCCTAAGTTTGGCCTTGTTGCACTTTTCTCTTCTACCACTAGGTGGCTGGGTACTTGGTGGTATAGTATATGAAAAGGGCAACCCAAGGTCAGGTTATTGGTTTATGAGGTATCTCAGCCAATGGGCAGGGGTTTTCTTGAATCCCTTGGCCTGCTGGGAAAGCCTAAATATTCGGGTGAGATCAGATGATCTGTGTTCTGTGCCACCTGGACAGCTGTCTGGGTGGACGTGTGTCATATGCCCTGGGCTTCTAGGCCAGAGATTGGGCCTATCTCAGGGGCATTTGGCTGCCAGGCTGTGTGAGGGCCTATCCAGAAGTAAGAGGGCAGCGCAGGGTTGGGGCTGGGGCTTGCATCCAACCAGAAGTGCCGGTTCTGCTGGTCGGAGAACCTGTCAGTGGTCGGAGGTAGAAGGGAAGCTGTCACCACGAAGGGACCAACCACCTTTACCAGGGACCACAGTGAGTAACTTAAGCAAGTACTGGAACCATATTCTCACCGAAAGGGCATGGTGGAGAATCGGGAAACTTTCAGGCAGTGATCAAGTCAGGGACCCAACCAGCGGAGGAGACGCTTGGAGAGCAGCCTTGTGTGTCAAGCCAAGGACCGAGCTGGTTAGCAGCGGTGAAGTCTGAGAAGAATCTGGAGTGCCAAGCTAGGGACCCAGCAGAGAAGCGGGGGTGACGCTTGAGGGGATACCACCGCAAACCTTGGAGGAGCGCAAGGGATTCAGAGTCAGTGAATCAGTGGGTCTAGTGAGAGACTGGGAGCTCAGTATTGAAGAACTACAAGGAGTAGTTGTAGTAAAGCTGAAAGAACTGTTACGTTTGAGTTAGGAAATGTTAAAGGACTATTACCATAGGAGACAGCATTCCTGAAAATGCAAATGTGGCTTCTTGCTGGGGCCTTTCCCTGCACGGCTGTCTTTCTATTGAAGTCTTGGAATCTGCCAATTGAATCTATAACTACTTAAGGGTGTCCTGGTCCTAACCCTCTTTCCCTTGCAAAAATATAAAAAGGACTGTTAAAAGAAATAAAACCTCTTTGCATCCAAGAAGTGTCTGGCGCCCAATGACTTTCACCATCTTTGCACCCACTATGCTTCACAACCCACTACATATTGAAGGATGGCAGCGGTCTGTGGCCTCAAAGGTTCTCATTAGACTGGAAGAGGTAAAAGACTTTGCTACAAATGCAATACGTGCAGGCGAGAAGAGTGAAGGATATGAATGCAGTATGTGCAGGAGAGGAGTGTGAAGGATATGAAGGCAGTATGTGCAGGAGAGGAGAGTGAAGGCTATGAATGCAGTATGTACAGGAGAGGAGAGTGAAAGATATGAAGGTAGTATGTGCAGGAGAGGAGAGTGAAGGATATGACTGCAGTATGTGCAGGAGAGGAGCGTGAAGGATATGAATGCAGTATGTGCAGGAGAGGAGAGTGACGGATATGAAGGTAGTATGTGCAGGAGAGGAGAGTGAAGGATATGAATGCAGTATGTGCAGGAGAGGAGAGTGAAGGATATGAATGCAGTATGTGCAGGAGAGGAGAGCGAAGGATATGAATGCAGTATGTGCAGGAGAGGAGAGCAAAGGATATGAATGCAGTATGTGCAGGAGAGGAGAGTGAAGGATATGAATACAGTATGTGCAGGAGAGGAGAGTGAAGGATATGAATGCAGTATGTGCAGGAGAGGAGAGTGAAGGATATGAACGTAGTATGTGCAGGAGAGGAGAGTGAAGGATATGAATGCAGTATGTGCAGGAGAGGAGAGTGAAGGATATGAATGCAGTATGTGCAAGAGAGGAGTGTGAAGGATATGAATGCAGTATGTGCAGGAGAGGAGAGTGAAGGATATGAATGCAGTATGTGCAGGAGAGGAGTGTGAAGGATATGAACGTAGTATGTACGAAAGGAATGCAATTATATGACAAGAACTATTTAAATAGAGGGCACTGGATTATGCAGATGAAAATGTTCAAATGTGAAAAATAGAGAATATCAGCAGTTGAAGAGCATTCCTCCACTCTGAAGAAGGAGCAGGGCCCTTATACATATTAGTGGAGGTACTGTTTTCTCTAAGCTGCCTACTCAGTCCCATAATAAGGATGCCTGTTCAATCTTTAAGCAATGAGTGGCTTGCCTACTGCCCAGTGAAGTGCAAAACATTTGAAGAATCTAACAGCATTATGTGCAGATGAGGAATGTGGAGGATACAACAGCAGGTAGTGTGTGCTGAAGAGAAGTGTGGAGAGTGCAGGTAATTATGACTTTGAAGTGTGAAATTCAAAGTCAATTATGGCAAATGCAAAATGAGCAATTTAGCTACAAAATAAAGTTCCCACAGAACTTTACGCTCATCACTAGCAGTGATAGGAAGGATTGTAGAAAGGTGATCAGAAAGACTGTGGGTAAGGGACTGTGGAGTGGGTACAGTAAGGATTGTATAGAACAGTGATGGCGAACCTTGGCACCCCAGATGTTTTGGAACTACATTTCCCATGATACTCGTGCACTCTGCAGTGTAGATGAGCATCATGGGAAATGTACTTCCAAAACATCTGGGGTGCCAAGGTTCGCCATCACTGGTATAGAGTCTAGTATGGACTAAAAGCAGGGATAGGTGTAACAGCGATGTACTTGAGCCCTGGTTCACACTGGAGTGTTTTGACATGTCAAATCGCATGTCAAATCGGCGGCAATTGCTGTCAATGGCACCGTCCTAATTGGTGCAACGCCACTTCTCCAGCGCTGCACCAATTTCAAAAAGTCGTTCCTGTACTACTTTTTTGATTTCGGGCTGCGATTTACATCTGAAATCGAGGCCGAAATTGGGACTGACATGAGGGAGTGAAATCATTCCCGCAGCTCACTGTGAACCTGGGCTAAATGAAATGTTCAAGTTGAGCTGTATAAAGCTTTTCCCAGGTGTCCTAATTTGCCCTTTCCCTGGTCCATCTACAGCCACGTGTTGGAAAGGGCCAGGCTGCAGCTGCTGTCATGAAGATTTTTTTTTTGTCTGCCCCTTAGCCCCTTTTTCTGGTCCATCTACAGCCACTATCAGCAGGCAGGGGTGGGAGGAAATGAGACAGTTGGGGAGTAATGTCAGTTTTATTTTTCCTCTAGGTCCACCAAGACTTCTGTCGGGACTTCCATAATTCCTATCAGTACTTGTACCAGTATTTGTATTGATTACTGAAAACTCAGAAAAGTTACTATCAGAAATGGCTACCCCTTGTCTGTGAACTATTCCAGAACTATTCCAGAGTCCTCGCTCTGTCACGATCTTCACTAAGCTATACCTATGAGGAGCTTTGAACCTGAGAAGAATCTGTGAGAGGGACAAGTGAAAGATAGCTTTCCATACCAGATTTGAGCATTTTGAATACCTTGTAATGCCTTTAAACCTTTGTAATGCTCTGGAACCTTTTCAACGCTTCACTTTTCTAGGATTTCATTGACATTATTATGGCCAATTATGGTCATTTATCTGTATAATATTCTGATCTTCTCTGCCTCCCTGGAAGAACCCAAGGTCCACGTTCGGAGAGTCTTGGCCAATAGCTTTCAACTTTATACCAAGCCATAGAAATGTGAATTTGAGAGCACAACTATCTAATTCTTGGGACATAAACTTCTAGAACGCTTAGTCTACAACCGTCTTAGCTCCTACCTCAATGAAAATAACCTTCTTGACCCCTTACAGTCTGGCTTTCGCTCGCAGCACTCCACGGAAACTACCTTACTAAAACTCACTAACGATTTACTAACTGCTAAAACCAACAGCCAGTACTCCATACTCCTACTACTTGACCTCTCTGCGGCCTTTGATACTGTTGACCACCCGCTCCTTCTCAATAAACTACATTCCCTTGGCCTCCGAGATTCTGCTCTATCCTGGTTCTCTGGCTATTTATCACAGCGCTCCTTCAGTGTCACCTACAACTCTGTCTCCTCCTCTCCATTGCCCCTTTCTGTGGGGGTCCCCCAAGGCTCGGTTCTTGGACCCCTTCTCTTCTCTATCTACACCTCCTCCCTTGGTCACCTAATAACTGCCCACGGCTTCCAATACCACTTATACGCTGATGACACCCAAATCTATCTGTCTACTCCTCACCTCACTCCTTCAGTCTCCTCTCGCATTACTAACTTACTAACTGACATATCAGCATGGATGTCGCACCACTTCCTTAAACTAAATCTCTCTAAAACTGAGCTATTAATATTCCCCCCCGCCCGTGCCCCCCTCCATGACTTTTCCATCAAAATCAACAATGCAACCATCAGTCCCTCCCCTCACGCCAGGGTACTAGGTGTAATCCTAGACTCCGATTTGTCATTTCAGCCTCAAATCCAATCGCTGTCAAAAGTTTGTAGAATTCACCTCCGTAACATCTCTAAAATTCGCCCTTTTTTAACAAATGAAACCACCAAGCTCCTCATTCACTCCCTTGTTATCTCTCGCCTTGACTATTGCAACTCCCTTCTCATTGGCCTACCGCTCCATAGGCTATCCCCTCTTCAGTCTATCATGAATGCTGCTGCCAGACTTATCCACCAACCGCTCAGTGTCTGCCAACCCTCTACTTCAATCCCTACACTGGCTCCCAATCACCCAGCGAATTAAATTCAAAATTCTAACCACAACATACAAAGCCATTCACAACTCTGCCCCAAGCTACATCACTAATCTTGTCTCCAAATATCACCCAAATCGTCCTCTCCGCTCTTCTCAAGACCTCCTGCTTTCAAGCTCTCTCATCTCCTCCTCCCATGCTCGTCTCCAGGATTTCTCCAGAGCCTCTCCCATCCTCTGGAACAGGGCAGGATCGCGACTGGGACTGGGAGGGGGAGCATATAGGGTGCTGAATGCAGGGTGCAATATACTGGATTTAGGGTACAGGGCACAGGGTACTGGAAGCAGGTCACAGGATACAAGGCATGGGATACAGGATCGTGCAGGGGCATGGCTCACAGACAGAATACTGAGGCAATGATATCCATAAAGGGGTGGATTATTTACCTTCCCAGCAGCCAGTGTCAGGTGGAGCCTAATTACCAGGATAAGCTGGCTGCTGGGAAACACCTGTGAGGGGTAAGGCAATTTCTGTTTGTCTAGGGAATTGTACTTGAGGACTTCAGTCCTCAAGTACCCCCCAACAGGTCATGTTTTCAGGATTCCCCTCAGATGAAACAGCTGTGGTAATTACTAAGGCAGTGAAACTGATCAAATCACCTGTGCAAAATAATGGAAAGCCTGAAAACATGACCTGTTAGGGGTACCTGAGCAGGGCTGGACTGGGATAAAAATTTGGCCCTGGACTTCATCCAGACCGGCCCACTTTGACAGGTTTCTCCCATGCCGGCCGGACAAACCTGCCCCCCCCCCCCAGCCGGCCAACCCCGATGGCCACCCAAGCCCACCCTCCCCCTTCACTAGCTATTAACCGTTCTACTTTATTCGAGTAGAACAGCTGTTACCGGTGGGGAAGTTAGTCATTATTTCACCCGGGGCAAATAATCAGTTTCTTGCCCCCCTAATGGGACAAGATTAGGCAGAAGTGAGAAACTCCCAGGCCATAGCTGTTGAGTCAGCTGTCTGTCCCCTCCCCCATGCTCCTTTTTGTCCCCCCATGCTCCTCTGCCCCCCCCCCCTTGCTCCTCTGGTCCTCCCCCTGCTTCTCTGTTCCCCCACATGCTTCTCTGTTCCCCCCCATGCTTCTCTGTTCCCCCCCATGCTTCTCTGTTCCCCCACCTGCTTCTCTGTTCCCCCCCATGCTTCTCTGTACCCTCGTGCTTCTCTGGTCCCCCCTGTGCTCCTCTGGTACCCCCACATGCTTCTCTGGTCCCCCACATGCTTCTGCATTCCTCTCCTGATCTTCTGTTCCCCCCAGGCTGCTCTGGTACCCCTGTGCTTCTCTGGTCCCCCCATGCTTCGCTGGTCCCCCCATGCTCCTCTATTCCCTCCATGTTGCTCTGGTCCCCCGTGTTACTCTATTTTCCCCCCATGCTGCGCTGGTCCCCCATGTGCTGCGCTGGTCCCCATGTGCTCCGCTGGTCACCCGTGTGCTGCGCTGGTCCCCGATGTGCTCTGCTGGTCCCCCATGTGCTTCGCTGGTCCTCTACCAGCTCCTATGGTCCTCCATGTGCTCTGTTGGTCCCCCCCATGCTCCTCTCCCCCCCAATGCTGCTCTGGCCCCCTGTGCTCCTCTATCCCCCCCCCCCTTTGCTGCTCAGGTCCCCATGCTCCTCTATTCCCCACCATGCTGCTTTGGTCCCCCATGCTCCTCTATTCCCCTTCCCCCTTTGCTGCTCTGGTCCCCCATGCTCCTCTATTCCCCTTCCCCCTTTGCTGCTCTGGTCCCCCATGCTCCTCTATTCCCCTTCCCCTTTGCTGCTCTGGTCCCCCATGCTCCTCTATTCCCCTTCCCCTTTGCTGCTCTGGTCCCCCATGCTCCTCTATTCCCCTTCCCCCCATGCTGCTCAGGTCCCAATGCTCCTCTATTCCCCCCCATGCTGCTCAGTTCCCCCATGCTCCTATATTCCCCTTCCCCCCATGCTGCTCAGGTCCTCATGCTCCTCTATTCCCCCCATGCTGCTCTGGTCAGACCCCATATGCTCCTCTATTCCCCTTCCCCCTCTTTGCTGCTCAGGTCCCCATGCTCCTCTATTCCCCATGCAGCTCTGACCCCCCCTATGCTGCTCTGGTCCCCCCCGCAGCGCTCACCTCCTCTCCCTGCCTAGTTATGAAGCGGACTGAATAATGACATGCTCCTCGGGAGATCGGCACTGAGAAGCTAATCATACGATCCGGAAGGAGGGCTCAGGGCAGCCACACACAGCTGTGACATAAGCTTCCTCTGCACTCGCAGTCGTTCTCCTGCTCTTTCCTTTCCTGCTCTCCATCTAGATTCTCTGCGGTAGCAGACAGGATGGAGAGTGGGGAAAGGAAGGAGCAGGAGAACGAGTGCAGAGGAAGCTTATGTCACAGCTGTGTGTGGCTGCCCTGAGCCCTCCTTCCGGATCGTATGATTAGCTTCTCAGTGCCGATCTCCCGAGGAGCATGTCATTATTCAGTCCGCTTCATAACCAGGCAGGGAGAGGAGGTGAGCGCTGCGGGAAGAGGGAGACAGAGGAGCGGAGGGGTGGCGGTCCGCTGTCACTGAAGCCGGCCCACTGAGCCATCGGCCCACCGGGAAACTTCCGGTAGTCCCGATGGCCAGTACATGCCTGTACCTGAGGATTGGAGTTGAGAAACACTGGTCTAGGGCGTTGAGGCTGAGGAGGGATGTCTGTTGGGGGTTAGGTGAATAGGGAGTGTGTAGACAGCGGGGGACAGGGTGTCTGTTGGGGAATGGAGGGGGGGGGTAGGTGGGTAAAAATAAATCTCTGAGGTTGGTGGGGCAGCTGGAAAGGTACTGTATGTTTGTTGGGTGGCTGAGGTTGCAGGGAAGATGTGTCTGTCGGGAGGGGCTTTGGTGAGGTATTCATTGTAGAAATGTTAAATAGTATAAAAGTTGAACTCCAGGAACATAATTTTTAATTAAAATGTATTCCACAATAGCCACAATAGGTTATAAGTCTATTTTATGTGCACCAAAATTACTTCGCAAACTTCATAATCACCTCATAAATGTAGCAGTAACATCATCGCTGTGCTACACATAGCTTGCACAGAGAGCAGAGCTGTAAGTGACCCAACAGGCCCACACACTATAGGCTTGTTAGCAGCTGCCGTCAGCCATATTGCCATTAGATGGCTCTGTTCCCATTATACCCTGGTATAGGGAAAGTGGCAATTGGGTGTTAGGCCCCTTTTAGAAGAAAGCCAACCTCTAGTGATGTAATGGGCGTGGTTAGTGCCCATATAAGTGCCAAGATGAAAGGAGCCTAGTGAGATGGGGCATGGGAGCCAAACACCCCAAAGATGTAGTCAGCTACTGAACAAGTCTGCAACTCTGGGTGAGGTCATTTAACACCCAGAAGGGACTGCTGTAGTTGCCCTGCTTCTTTTACAGTCTGCTGTGGGATGTGAGTGGTATGCAAAAAGGGCTAAAGCTGACCATAGACAGATCAGATCTCTGAAATCACAGCAAAGTGTAGAAAATAATTTTCTGGTGTGGACATTCCTTTATTCTGGAATATTAAGGCCTAAAGCCAGGGATGTAGTGAACAGGCCTATGGCCAGGAGTTTGGCACAATATGGTGAAAGGATACAACTACCAGCAGATGGGTAGATGTCCTATCCAAGAAGATGCGGGGCAGGGACTTGCACCATTTGACGCCAACAAAGAGCCAGTTACGGGCCCCCTTACCGGCTGTCTGCAGAAAATGAAAGAGGGGGTAGATACATGACTAGACCTCCCTTAACAGGGAAAAAGTGCAGCAGCGTCTAGTCTTTAAACACTTGCCAACCGACCGCCTACAATGAACTGCGGATGGGCAGCCGCTGTAGGCAAAGCGCTGGCTGCTTCCGGGTTTAGGGTGCGTGCATGCTTGCCCCCTGGCCAGCTCCCATTGTGATTGTACACAGCAGGAGCCTGTCAGCAAGACCTGGCCAATGATTTATGGCCGGGATGTGCTGATTGGCTGTATACATTCCCCGCTGAGAGCTCTGTGTTCAAATTCAACACAGGGAGCGATCTGTCAATTTCTCATCCCTGTTTAATTGAGCGATCATTAGTAAAAAGCAGCACACCTTACACATATTACACATACTTAGGCACATATTTAACCCCTTGATCTCCCTAGATGTTAACCCCTTCCCAGCCAGTGTCATTAGTACAGTGACAGTGTATATTTTTAGCACTGATCACTGTAATAATGGCACTAGTGATGTCAGTAGCAGTCAGTTCCCTCCAGCGTCAGTTAGTGTCAGATTGTTCGCCACAATATCGCAGTCCCATTATAAGTCATTGATCGCCACCATTAGTAGTATAAAAAAAAAATTCTAGTATATACTCCATAGTTTGTAGGCGCTATAACTTTCATGCAAACCAATTAATATACACTTATCTGGATTTTTTTTTTTTTTTTTATCAAAAACATGTACTAGAATACATTTTGGCTGAAGTTAAAGTTAAAGTAGTGCAGTGCAGAATAGCATAAAATGGCCTGATCACAAAGCTGGTAAAATGTTACGGAGTTGAAGTGGTTAAGCCCCATTCACATGTAAGGGGTTAAGTGATCAAGACCAGGTTCAAACAAATGGCACCAACATCCCGTATGTATAAACAGAAAACAATATTTGGGAGGCATATGACTTTAAAGGTGCTTAATACTACAGACACGTATGCCACAATAATTATATAAAAAAAAATCTTTTTATTTCATGAAAAAACATTCATAAAAAGTCAACTTTGTCAATATCCTTGCTATTATTCTACATGTTTCGCCTTGCGGCTTCCTCAGGAAAAGCGTGGACTCTTATCAATTGAATAGGTATAGAGATAAATTAGCAAAACATAATTACAAATTCAGACAGAAAATGATACATTTAGACCATAACATGTATATAAATACATATCTATACATACTTGGGTGCATCCGCATGGGGGGCAGGGATTCCCAACCAGTTGTTCCTACCTCAATGCTTTGAGGACTCAGAGAAGATTTATGGTCAAAAGATGAAGCAAGAGTAAGGTCCGGTGGCCCTGTGCATCCCACGACCAAGACCACCCAAAATATGCCGGATCACCCGCAGAGAGGGCTATAGATCAGTGATGTACATATGTTTAAAACAATGTATCCTGTAAGTCAATCAAAGTATGAATATAACATTTCTGCACTGATGCTCATACGCTGATTGACTTACAGGATACATTGTTTTAAACATATGTACGTCACTGATCTATAGCCCCCTCTGCGGGTGATTCGGCATATTTTGGGCGGTCTTGTCCGGCGGGATGCACAGGGCCACCAGACCTTACTCCTACCTTAACAGGAAAGAGTGGAACTTAACCACTTGCTGACCTCATAACGTCGTTATACGGCGGCAAAGTGGCTCTCCTGTGCCGAATCATGTATCTAGTACGTGATCCGGCACTTCTGGGTAGGGGGCGCGCACTGCTTGGCCAATGGATGACTGCCGGAACCCGCTGATCGGCGAGGAGAAAGACAGAACAGAGCTCTGCCTATGTAAACAAGGCAGAGCTCTGTCCTGTCAGCGGGGATTTTTTTCCCCTACAAAGCATATTTCTTAGTAAAAGCATCACATAGTAAATGCAAAAACACTGGTTAGGCACACATTCAAGGTGGGCCCACCCAGTTGTTTGACAATATGCGCTATTGTCTTAGTGAGACCCATCACCTGATTGGCCGAGAGGAGAAGCGATCCTATTGGCCACCGAGGAGGATGAAGGAGGAGACACAGGGGAAGCCGCTGTGAAGCCCAGGAGGAGAAGCAATCTTCATTAGATCACACTTACCCCATCCAGGCCGCAGGCAGCTTCCCCCTGCGTCTTCTCCTCAGCGCCTCCCCCCTGCTCCTGACCAATACGATCGCTTCTCCTCTCAGCTAATCAGGTCTTAAGACCCGCTTCCTGATTCGTCGAAAGGAGAAGCAGGAAGACAATAGCGAATATTCATTTGCTATTGTCACACAACTGGGTGGTCTCAGGGCGCAGTGCTTTGCGCCCTGAGACCACCCTTTCTTTAAGCCAATTAAAGCCTCAGGCTCTAATCACGTGCATAAAAAAAAAAAAAGCCATTGAAATCCATGCATCCGGCGCCCTGCATGTAAGGATTAGGGGGGCGGCTAGGCGAACACACAGTGATTATTGCTATAGCCGCTGGCAATAATCGTATGAAGAATCAGACAGGCTGGTTTTACCCATGTTGATCGATTGTTCAACTTGGGTAAATCAGCCTGTCCATACATGGTTCGAATCTCGCCTGGTCTCTGCTGAACCGGTCAAAATTCAAACCATCTATGGCTGGCTTTAGAGCCCTTTTTACACTGGGGCCGCCCGCGAGCTAGCGGTAAAGTAACGCTGTTTAAGCTGCGCTTTTCGGCCACTAGCGAGGTGCTTTTAACCCGGCCGAAGAAGGGGCTAAAAACGCCTGTGTTGCGGCGCTTAAGGAGCGATTTTCAGGCGCTTCGGAAGCACTTCCCACTCATTGCAATGGGCAGGGGTGCCCCAAATATTCTGCTTGCAGGACTACTTCTCTCGAGCCTCTCCCATCCTTTGGAATTCCCTACCCCAATCTGTCCGACTATCTCCTACTCTGTCCATATTTGGGTGATCCCTGAAAATCTTTCCTAACCTGCCTCCACCTAATAACTGTACTTTTATTTTCTTCTGTCAACTTATCCCCCACAGTTATTACCTTTTTATCACTAGACCCCCCCCCCCCCCCTTTTAGATTGTAAGCTCTAACGAGCAGGGCCCTCTGATTCCTCCTGTATTGAATTGTATTGTAACTGTACTGTCTGCCCTCATGTTGTTAACCGCTGCGCAAACCATTGACGCTATATAAATCCTATATAATAATAATTTCTGATCTGTTGTGCTCACAGCGACACTTTACAAGCTTGCAAGTTACCCATAAATATTTCCCAGCTCATTTAAATTTGCAAAAACATACAAGAATATTTTAGTATGCTGTTGTGAAAAGAACCCCAACTATTTCTCCTTGACATCTATTCTGTGATCTTCTGTGAAAAATAATGTACATAAATCACACTGATCATTACAATTGCTTTACTACCCAGGCTAGTGGTCTCAGGAAACATTCACCGCATAGAAGCAAGGCTGATAGGCATCATCAAGACACCCCTCCATCCTGGCATATTCTCTGGGGGGTGAGTTTACATCCTCCCTACAACAGATAAGGGGCTCAACATCAGATAAGAAGACAGTCTGATCTTGGGAAAAAAGAAAGAGGAAATGCTACATGGAGATTCAGCTCAGCATATGTCTTCAGTTCTGCCAGATTATTTCTGAGCCTGTCCAGAACTATATAAAATATCCACATTCATTTTTTTATGTTCCTCATCTAATTCATCCCTTCATTTCTCCACCTCACTTGCTATTATCTTCTAAGTTTGACTCAGGAGGTGGTAATAAGTCCTAATAGGAAATAATGTAAATACAGTATTTAATACCCAATTTGGGCTTTTTGAACCTTTTGTATTTTTGCAAGAATGGCTTATAAATTGCATACTTTTTGAATAGATTGTTTAGGTTTGTCCTTATATTACACTAACTCTAACACTGACACATGCGGCTATTACTCTGTAAAGCAATCTTCGTTAGATCACACTTCAGAGGCGTTTTGAGAGATGGTGTTTTAACCCTCAAAATGCCAACACACCGAGCCACACCCACGTGCATTGTATGTCATTGCACGGCATTAGCAGCACAGCACAGTTTATTTGAATGGGTCGCATTCTGCAGTGTTACCACCTGCCGAATGAGACATGCCAGCCGCAAAGCCTTTATTGCTCTGTGATTGTTTTTTATACATAATATTTTTTTTATTTTCTGACTGTGCATTTATCAATATGGTAGTTCTGCTTTTATTATAACATGGAGGTCAGGGAATTCAGCACCCTCATTTCTACTCTTAGCACTAGCACAGCACCAGCAAAATGGCTTGAGCCGGCTCTGGGTCCCAGCAGGCGTCCTATTGTTAGCGGCGCCTTTTCTGTCGGTATTCGGCCGCTAGCAGGGGGTAAAACTGAAAGGCTTAAAAACCACCGCAAAGCACCTCTGCAGAGGCGCTTTGCCGGCGGTATAGCCACGCTGTTCTATTGATTTCAATGGGCAGGAGCGGGGAAGGAGCGGTGTATACACCGCTCCTTCCCCGCTCCGAGGATGCTGCTAGCAGGACTTTTTTTCCCGTCCTGCTAGCACACCGCTCCGGTGTGAAAGCCCTCGGGGCTTTCACACTGGAGAGACAGCAGCGGCTGTTTCGGGTCGGTTTGCAGGCGCTATTATTAGCGCAATAGCGCCTGCAAACCGCCCCAGTGTGAAAGGGGCCTTAGGCAAAGTCCCATAACTATCTTCTACAGCAGGGGTCCAAACTTTCTAAACAAAGGGCCATTTTACTGTCCTTCAGACATTAGTGGGCCAGACTCTGGCCATTGGGAGTACAAAATGTTCCAGCATCCCCAATGATTGATGTCAGTATGAGGAAATGTGCTCCGTTATTGGTGTCATTGGTAGGAATTGTGCGCCATTGTTGGTGTCATTTGTAGGAATTGTGCCCCATCATTGGTGTCATTGGGAGAAATTGTGCCCCATCGTTTGTGTCGTTGGGCCCATTGTTGGTGTCATTGGGAAGAACTGTGCCCCATCATTGATGTCTGTGGCAGGAATTGTGCCCCATCGTTGGTGTCTTTGGGAGGAACTGTACTCTTCATTGGTGTCAGTGAATAAAATAGTGCCCCAAGAGCTGGATAAAAACAAGCAAAGGGACGCATCTGGCTCCCGGGCTGCAGTTTGGAGACCACTGTTCTACAGGGCTAATGAACTGTGGCTGATGATTACACTATCATTGCAAAACTTTTAGGTTGTAATTATTTCTTAATGCTGAGCTTTTAGAAATATATAAAAAAAAAATAGAAAAATATGGCACTGCACTGATGTGTTTTTTTTCTTTTTTTACTTGGGATTAATACCAGATCTGGTAATATGGTATTTAGTTTACCCCCTTTGTTTTCAATTATTTATGAAATAGCATGATACTTTTTGAAAACTTCTGAGAGTAGATTTCTCTAGATCGGGGGTCAGCAGGGACATGGTAGATGGGTTTCCAACCTCCAGATCTAGAGAAATCTAGACTAAACTTCTACACCCATATATGCAGATAGATGCAGGGAAGGAAGACACCTAGTGTGCAGCACTGATCCCTGTGTTCTCCTCTCAAGTCCATCCCAGGCACTTGTGTGTGATACCACAGGGGATGGAAGAGTGGGGACAAGGCAGGGATCAGTGCACCAAAAGAGCGAGTAGTAGTGTGTGGTCGGTGCTTCCCTGTTCTACATGCGAGGGAAGTTTCTGCCCTGCTTTGAATGCTTTACATGCACATCTCTGCCCTGCTCTATTACCTATAATTCACTGCCCAACTGACTACTTACACCATCCACTGCCCTTCTGACTTCCATTGCCATACTCACACTGTCCACTATTTTACTGACACCATTCACTGCCCTACTGATTGCCCCTGCCTTATTGACACCATCCACTGCCCTAAACATCATCCACTACCCTACTAACACTGTCCACTTCCCTACTGATACTGTCCACTGCACTACTGACTGTCCACTGCCCTACTGACACCATCCACTACCATACTGACCATCCAATGCCCTACTGACACCATCCACTGCCCTACTGACAATGTCCACTGCCCTACTGACCACCCACTGCCATACTAACATCCACTGCTCTACGGACCATCCAATGCCTTACTGATACCATTCATTGTCCTAGTGACTGTCCACTGCCCTACTGACACTGTCCACTGCCCTGCTGACAACGTCCACTGCCATACTAACATCCACTGCCCTACTGGGACACTGTCCACTGCCCTACTGACCCCCTGTCCTCTGCACTGCTGACCTCTATAATCACAGTGGCTAAGTGGTTAGCACTTCTGCCTAACAGCACTAGGATTGTCAGCTTGAATTCCAACCATAGTCAATGCGATATTCCAGTCGCACACGTTCCCGGACAAACGGCAATAGAGCATTAGCAGGTGCTGTAACGATTACCAGTTGGGTTCTGGAAGCATCAAACAAAAGTACATCTTCGCCAGCACACCATGGATCAGCAAACAAGATTGTTCAAAAAGGTTTTTAATCGAAAACGGTCACATCACAAGGGAGGTGCAACGTTTCGGGGCCGCGCAGGACCCCTTCATCACTTGCCTGACGAAGGGGTCCTGCGCGGCCCAGAAACGTTGCACCTCCCTTGTGATGTGACCGTTTTCGATTAAAAACCTTTTTGGACAATCTTGTTTGCTGATCCATGGTGTGCTGGTGAAGATGTACTTTTGAATTCCAACCATGGCACAACCTGGGGCAGAAATGGGGCAATTGCCCCCCCCCCCCAGAAATTAGTGGCGGGTGAGTGAGCGGGCGGCTCGGTGGGCTGGCAGCTAGGCGAACAGGTGAGTGAGCAGGCGGCTTGGCGGGCAGCTCGGCAGGCAGGTGAATGAGCAGGGGGGTGGCTCTGTGGGTGAGCGGGCAGGCGGCTCGGTGGGTGAGCGGGCAGGCCAGTCGGCAGGTGAGCGAGCGGCTGGCCAATCATCGGGCCAGTGGGCAGGGGAGCAGAGAGATGATATCATCGCCCAGCGCCCGCCCTGCATCCCTGCAGTTTGCCCTCACTGTGCAGGCAGGCGCGGGCAGCGGAGAGATTACATAATCTCTCTGCTGCCTGACTTCACTCTGGGAGACAGGAAGTGACACTCCCCACTTTATCAGGAAAATGACAATTGTAGCAGGCAAGTGACAATCTGCAACATGTGGCAGGTGACATGGCAAGTGACAATCTGCATCTGTGACAGGCGACGTGGCAAGTGACAATCCGCATCGTGTGGTAGGTGATGCGGCAAGTGACATTTCCGCAACGTGTGGCAGGTGACCTGGCAAGTGACCATCCACAGCGCGTGGCAAGTGACAATCCGGAAAGTGTGGCAAGTGACTATATGCATCTGGTGACAGGTGACATGGCAAGTGACAATCTGCATATAGTGACAGGCGATGTGGCAAGTGACAATCCACAACATGTGGCAGGTGACATGGCAAGTGACAATCCGCAACTTGTGTCAGGTGACATGGCAAGTGACAATCTGCAACTTGTGGCAAGTGACAATCTGCAACTTGTGGCAGGTGACGTGGCAAGTGACCATCTAGTGACAGGCGACGTGGCAAGTGACAATTCGCAACCTGTGGCAAGTGACAATCTGCATCTGGTAACAGGCAATGTGGCAAGTGACGATCCGCAACGTGTGGCAGGTGACGTGGAAAGTGACAATCCGCAATTTGTGGCAGGTGACGTGTCAAGTAATAATCTGCAACTTGTGGCAGGTGACATGGCAAGTGACAATCCGCAACTTCTGGCAGGTGACGTGGCAAGTGACAATCCACATCTGGTGGCAGGTGATGGTGGCAAGTGACACACTCAGGGATCCCACTGATTCTACATTATGGTGAGTTGAATGTAATAATAGAAATAATGTGCTTTAATCATCCTGACAACATAACAAACATGGTGCCAGAATGATTAAAGCGCCAACACCAGCCATTTCCCCGATAAATTGCAAGCAAAAAAGGTATTTTCTGGCAGTGCCCCTCCCGAGACTAGACTCTGGATCCGCCCCTGGGCATAACCTGCTTGGAGTTTGCGTGTTCTCCCTGTGCCTGTGTCGGTTTTCTCCCACACTCCAAAGACATACTGGTAGGTTAATTGGAGCCTGTCTAATATGGCCCTGGTATATGTATGAATGTGAGTTAGGGGCCTTAGAGTGTAAGCTCCTTGAGGGCAGGGACTGATGTGAATGTACAATATATATGTAAAGCACTGTGTAAATTGATGGTGCAATATAAATTATCTCACAAAAGTGAGTACACCCTTCACATTTTTCTAAATATTTTATTATATCTTTTCATGTTACAATACTGAAGATGCCTCGGAAGAAGTTCTATTGTAATCAAACGAGTCGGGTAAAAGGTTTATCGCCGTGGACCGAGAAAGATTGTACCCATGTAATGGCATGCTATGCGTTACTTAAATAAAGCTGATTTTTAAGGATTTTACACTATTGGCATTTATCTTTATATTGACACATCCCACTAGACATCTTGCTTCGGGACCGGAGGTGTACAGCTCAAAGGTGACTGCTGGACGATATATATGGAACATATAAAATACACAAGCCTTTTTTGACCCCCCCCATAATAGGTGGTCAATACGCTTATCAGTACATCCTTTATTATGGTGGTGGTTATCACAAGGTGAAGGAATTGAACGAACAATCATTTGTGCACTTTTTTTCAAAGTGAAGGCATTACACTGATGTCAGTTGGAAGACACATGGGAGGTGATTTATGAAAGCCTCTACTGATGGCGCACAGCGAGGCGCAACACACATTTTCATATTTACGAAATGGTGCGCCGGTAACAGAGCGCGAATTCCCCATTTACTATAGCGATCTCGGTTCACGGGAGAATGCAATTTGTGTACCACTATGGACATGGCGCACGCATTTCTCAAATCAATATTGACAGAAGATGAAGGTGCTGATATTATGGGGTGATGTAAGGAAGTTTAGTAACAACTGCCCAACTAACAAATATGCCCAAAATAGAATGAGAAACTTTTTCAGAGAAAGCCTGCTGTGCCTGCAAGTACGTTTAGAACTGCGTGCGGTCAATGTAAGCAGTGCACATTCGCAAGTGGCTGTTGCGCTTGTTCACATTCTTTTGTTCACTGCGCGGCCAAAATCTTAGTAAATGTATACAATGTACATGCAATTGCGTGGGTTGAACGGGCGCACCTTTAAACTTGACACATTTTTTTTACAATGGTTCACTTTTATGTATTTTTTTTAAGGAGATCTGTACAGAGGTCATGTTAGCATGTTACGGTGCCAACATGTGACATGCACCTTGTTAAAATTATGTAAAAAGACTCTTGCTCCTCTAGTTCTTGCCTAAAAGAGCACATTAACTCATCAATGCTTTTGCTGCAAACAAGTAGTATCGGCTTACATTAGCCCTGTGATATATACACATCTATATGTTTGTAAGATATATATTTTTTAATGATTTGTACAATAAAATAACTTTTTAACTTAATTTGTTATTTGTGCTCACCTCAGTGACAATCTTATACCCTATAATGTCCTATCTGCTCTTTGGGAGGGAGTGGAATCTCCCAATTATTCCCATTTCTACTTAGTTCTTACTGTATGCCAACTACACACGTATTAGTTGTCCTCATTCAGTAAACTCATCATTTCCACATTTTGGTCAAAAAAGGATCTGAAGGGTTGGAAAATTCCAGATCGTTTGTCTCAGCTATAATTTAGGGGTCAATGTCCAAATAAAAGAGCATGTATAAAAGCAAATATGAAAGCGCACAGTGAACAAATATAAGTAAGAACACTGCTTTAAAAAAAGAACATGTGCTACTTCTCCCCTCTTATGAGCAGAGAGATGAAATCTAAGGGAAGCATGACCTGGAAAAATAAGAAATCTACGTGGTTAGAATGAGTGTGATTCATCTCCTCCTAAATGCAACAAGCTCTAAATGAAAAAGATGAGAAATTTAGAGTGC